>JANVCC010000021.1:40099700-40235684 GCA_025345505.1 Todiramphus chloris collaris
AAAAAAGAAAGATTGTCTTGGCAAGACTTTCAGCTTTGTATTGGGATGTGAAAATGTGCTAGTTCAATGTCAAACCATAATTAATTTTTAGATACAGATTGCACACTTTAATGTTACTTACTTGTACAGCAGCACCAGTGCAGGAGTGCCATACATTTTAGCAAGGCTAAATGTAGTAGAATCTCTGTCTGTCTGCAGAGTTTATTAATGTTGTTTATTATTTCAGTTACACTGTTCATGGTGTACAGGCCTGTGCTAACTTCAGCAAAGAAGGAGACATGTCCCCAGTCCATAAGACAATACCAGGGAATGCATTAAAATACCTGTATTTGGGATCAGACCAACATTTCCCTTCTGTGGTTAGAGGAAGGCAGGGACTTGGAAAGTGTGGCAGTACAGATGCCCCTGCCCTGGGAACATAGATCAAAGAGTATCTATGGTTTAGTTAATCTGCTCTTTTTCTATTCATAGGACTTTCTTTTCCACATTAACACTTACCCAGAAAGGTGTCAAATACCTCTTAGTTCTCCATACAGTTTCCTGGAATAATTCTTACTGTTAAGGGATGCAGGATTAGGTGGGTTCCTACATACCAGCAAAAACTATAGGATTACACGGAATGTTGTGTTCCCCCATAAGCACCGCACATTTGTAGTTGGGCTACATCTAAATTTTTCAACCTCTGGGGTTATAATTTCAAGTAGATGGTCACAATGAGAAATGGGAATGTATTAGTCATGCCACAAACTCTTCCAGTTGGCACTACCAGATGTAAGAGCTCTAATACAGGAATTTGTTAGCATTAGTCCTGACACATTTTTTGTAAATGTTAAAACCAAATTTGCCTCCCTCAGGGAAAAAAGAAACACATCTTTTTAGAAAGTCATCTAGCTTTGCTTAATGACTTGGAATGATGGAGAGTTTAACGAATTGTCTGAACAGTTGCTTCTTCAGCAGTGCTCCAATACGCATCACTCTGAGACAGTGATTTATAGGCAAAAAGCCTAAAACCTGCTAGCACCTTGGAGGAAGAGTAGACAGAAAAATCAGTTTCCTGAGAAGACATTGTCCCTCTGAGATATTATATTAGAAATAGGGCAAAACTACTTGACTTGCAGCATTTGGTGTCTCTTTCTCCTTATTTTTTCCTCATGGATATCTTGGCCCTGGCAGTTATTCGCCAATATGATTTTATCCAGTTTTCTTAACGTTCAGTCCTTGGTTCTATTCTACACTTTACTAGAGTGGTGTCCTATACTTTTTCCTTGCAATACAACTTGTTGAATTGAAACAAGTCATCATGTCAGCTTCTCAACAAACAATGAAGATGATATACCTTCAGCCTGTCATACTGAAATGCATTTTTCAGACTTCAGATCTATTGTGGTTTTTTTTTCCTCTGAACTCTGTCTTTTTTTTAAAATGTCATTTTCTCAAAAGCAGTGAGAAGAGAATCAGACTACATATCCATGACATTTTTTTCCAGTTCTAGAGAAAGGAGAAGTACCAGCTTCCTACACATATATGCAAGAAATGTATCTGTCTCCAGCAAGAAGCCACCCCCTCAGGAGTTAGCCCCCAGGTAAACTGCCAGGAAATAATGGTTAGTTGCTTATCCAACAAGGATATCTAAGAAGATATCCAAGGTCTTCTCAAAGTTACTGCTTTGTAAGACAGTGATCTAGTCTGTTTGGGCTTTATTCTTTATTTCTACAGGGATGACTTCATATTTAGCAGCATTTAAATTAATAATTTGGCTCTTCATTCTGACTCTGCATGAACATATTTCTTCAAGGTCTTGAGACTTTCAATGGAACTGAAATTTTGTGTGTGTCTGCATCAGTATTTTCATTCAGATCAGCAGTGTACATTTGAAGCAAATTTCCTCAGTATGGCAGTCACCATGCTTGGGCTCACATTTCAGAATAGTTTTAGATCGTGTTTTTCCCGGACAAAGTATAGGAAGGACTTTTGTGGTACCCCCAACATGCTCCAATCACTAGTAGGTTTTCAATCTCTAGAGTTAGTCCATGGCCAGACCACTGAAAATATTTGCTCTACAAATCTGATCATATTGAGTAAACCCCCTTGCTAATACGAGTTAGCCATTCTATCCCAGTCAACCTAACAAAAGTAGACATTTGAATGCAAACAATTTCTCAAGCAACATCTTGCTAGTCTTCATTATTATTACTTACTGTAAGAAAATGTTTTTTCCAGAAATTCTGTTAGCAGTCCCAGACAGGATTTTTGTTTTTCACAAAGGCAGCTTCCCTGCAGTCTAATCTGACCTTTACAAATAACTATTTAGAGTCATCATCTTGGTCTTACTAAGAACAAAGCAGAGGACCTGGTAGGACTAGGACCATCTGGACTTCTAGATTCTGGCCATTGACTTCTGATGCAGTTTCATTATGCTTCATTGACCCACAGGCCACAGAGGAGTACTGAGGTCTCACCGTTTTCAAGGTACCCAAGTCAGCCTGCTTTCACGATCCAACAGTGGTCATCTAAAGCAGATCTAATCCTAGAAGACTCCTTCTGTAGCCAATGAAGAGAGATGGGCC
This sequence comes from Todiramphus chloris collaris, assembly GCA_025345505.1. NCBI lineage: Eukaryota > Metazoa > Chordata > Aves > Coraciiformes > Alcedinidae > Todiramphus > Todiramphus chloris. Next base: position 40,102,268 of record JANVCC010000021.1, read on the forward strand.
TCCCAAAAATCATCTTAAATTACCTACTTTAGAAACTTAGGACAAGATTCATCACCCAACAGATATACCCTTTTTTTACTACACCAAACAGAGCATTCCTTTTTTTTCCACTGGTACATTATCTCTCGCATGCCTTATAGTTCTCTCTTTTACCTGCACTGTTGCTTTGCTTGGCAATATCAAAGCAACTCCATTCCCTTTTTCTGCATGTATTTCTGTTATGGAGTGAAGAAATGAGGATAATACATGTCATTGGACTAGGATTTGTGGATGTCATCACAGTTCATTAAAACTAGTAAGTCCTGTAGCTTGTTCATTATTATTCTGCAATACAGTTGGAATATGGATTGACACACTAGTAAAAGTAGATTAGGACATTTAAGTTTTCTCCATAGAGAAAAATCCCTCTTCTGCATTATCCCAGCTTAGTGATATACTTTCCATACTGTATTTGGGCATCAGTCCTTTGCTACCAGTATAAATGCTGGTTCTATCTCTTACAGGTGTTTTTTTCTTCCTTTTTTCTTCCTTTGACTTTTGTCCTCCTGTAAGTCATAAAGAAATCAGTAAAGTTTGTAAAGCTTTCTATGGCATTTTAAAACCATATTGCAGCACTTAAGAAACAACTGCACTTTTGCTAGTTGATGCTATGGGTCAGTAAAACAAGATGGATAAATGCCTTGTGAAAGCTTATAGGCTTTTTGATCAACTTCTTTTCAGTGCAATCGTTTTTACAAGACTTGTTTCAATGATGGGCCTCAAAATTAAGTTTTATCTCTCAGGGATGTGGAAGAAAGACTTGCAATTGCTCTGAGCCATACATCACACCTCAATCCTGCTCATAGATCTTTTTATTAAAGGCTTGACTGGCACTTCATTTCCATCTCTACTGAGCTGTTCACATTGGCTTCTTTCTCTTTCCTTTACCTTCTTATGACTTCCTTTCAGGACTTCCTTGATAAATTCAGTATACTTCTTCCTGATCTCCTTCTCAAGTTATGATTAGATGGGAAGTGCATTTGTTTCTTGTAAGTATTTTATTTAGACCATAGAACTTGAGCATCTTCTTATTTCATTATTTTAGGTGGCTTTACAATCTAATTATTGTAACTAATAAGTGAGTTTTTATGTTTGGTTGGAGGTTTTTAAAATAATTTTTTATGTCTCTTCCGGTATTTCTCCTAGCTATGTGTTTTGTTCCAAGACAAAGATGTTTTGAGACTGGTTTTCTTGATCATACATCCAGCGCCTGTCTTTCACAGTTTTAAGACAGACTTGCTCCTTTTGCAGCTTAGGTTAAGCATTCTGTATTCTGCTGTGTTCTCACATTTTTGCAGAGCCCTACAGCAAAGCTGACTAGGCCCTTTTCTTGTGCTGGTGTCAAACTACAAATAAATACTAAAAAGTAAAAGTAATCCCTACCCAAAGAGTTAATCAACAATTTCTCTCTTTTTTTTTTTTTTGTTTTTTGTTTTCTTTTTTTTTTCTTTTGGTTGGTGTTTTGTTTTGTTTTTAAAGAGCAGTCAGGAACATACGGTGCTCCCTGACTTGCTCAGTTCCTAGACATATGGATGCCTTCCAGCCACCCCGATGGCAAAGTGGGCTGGCAACAGACTTAATGCCAATGCCATAGGCACACTTGAATGCACAGCCTCCCCTGAGCTATGAAGGAGCCTGTGCTTCCACCAGAAAGCTGTCTTGAGATGCCCCTCAGAAGATCACAGAGCTGTATCCAAAGACCTTTTGGATTAAATGTGTGGGATGTTTGTCACTGTCATCTTTTGAAGATTTTTATCCCTGACCTGAAAGGATTTGGCAAGCTGTGCTCTTGGTGTTAAACTCTGACTCTGGGTAACCAGTAATGAACCATTCACTGTCAGCAAAGATTAAATTATGAGTGTAATAATAGCTATGCTCTTACTATTAAATATTTCTAAATGGAACTTGCGTACATATGGAATAAAGTCAGTTCTGTGACATCTCTCAACTCTGGTCCAGTTTCATTAATTTTTATTTTCCTCACCTGTTTCCAACAGTCATTACTGTCAGCCTGGGGGCAGGCATTTTTGAAACATTCACTTTAATTACAGCACAATAAGAATACAGTCCCTTGTGATATTTATCAGCGGAATACTCAAGAAATTTTTAATACATTGAAAATAAATCCCATTTATAGCATACTGTTTTTCCAACTGTAGAAGATTTTAGCTGTCCATATATCACACATTCACCACCTTTTGAACATTTAAACAGAGCCTGGAATTTATATGCTTTGATGACTCACTGGTCTCTGCTGCTCAGATGTAATCATCACTCAATAAAAAGGAAAAGTACTGAGTGAACACAACTAATGCTGCAGTGCTGATCAGGGTGGAAGAGCTGTGCAAAGTGGATTAATAAATTCCAGCATGACCTTTGGCCAGTTACAGACATGGGCATCCCAGAACAGGATGGGTCTTATCTATACACAGGCAAGGCCAGGTAACAGAGAAAGTGAGACTGATGGATACTCGGTACAGAAGGTCCTTATGAAAGTTCATGGTAGACTTTTACTGGCCCCTTAACACTTGAAGAATGCAGACTTTGGGGAATGAATAGCTAACCATTGCTGGGAGCTTGGGGAAATTGTTGAACAAAATATTTGTAGAACCTGTTTTAATAGGCTTTGGCACAGAAGACCACCTTTGACAGGCTAACTGTACCTTATTATAGTAGGAAAACATTTCATAGATCCATTAGCAAGGAAGTGTCCAGAGAACAGGCTAACTCGTAACGACTGGGAGCTATTAGCACATAGTACCCCTGGCCTTTTTCCCTGACATGTGGAAGGTTTGAACATAACAACCAAATCTTTGGCCTCCCAGCTCTGCAATTAATGTCCTTTTGCAGTTAAACACAGTGAGCTGGTTTTGCCTTCATCTGTGGGCTTTAGCTGTAACTGAGTTCAGGCAGTGATTTGGCATATCACTGACCCTGCCGGGCATCTCCACTATCTCCGCTACTGATGTGCATGATCGCACTGCTTTGGCACCTGCAGCAGATGCACAGTTGGTGTGTTTAGGAGGTGCAAGGAGGTGTGGTGGCAATAGGCTGCAGTTTGCTGAAAGGATTCCCTAGATTAATTCTGCTGCCAGCTCAGTCTGCCACAGGGGGTGTCTGCAAATCCCTTCAGCCTGCCCAGAGCCAGCTGTGCAGCTCCTTCACAACGCATGAGACTCAGCTGCTCAATATTGCTCACATCGAGATATGTAATTCATGTGCAGTTTAAAGGACCCAATTTCACCAAGGCTATCCTGATTTACCCCTTTTTATGATATGACCATACATATTTATTGAAAATACTGTCAGATTCAAGGTATCTTAGAGGCCTGTGTGGTCTATATTGCCTTTAGGATGAAATAGTGTATCAAGTGACATAAACCTCAGTACTGGTACTAGGCATTTACGGGTGTTGTCATCCCCTTCAACTGGATGCCTGACAAACAGCAGCTGAGTGAAGCAAGGTGGCTCCGGGATGAAAAGGTTTTTTAGCAACAATAAAGTCATAACATAAAGTCAAATGTTCTCAAGGTCTGATCCTGCCTACGTGTCTCCTAGTTGGGGTGTGAATGAGAGCTCATCAATAGCAGAGGCACCTCTGCAGGCCATAGAAGAGGAAGAAACAGAAAGATGCCAGTTAGTGAGTCAGAGCTCCCTCCTGGCAATCCCACTCCAGAGGTATGGAGTGGTGCCCCTCCAACTCTAGCCCAACCAGGATACCCTGAACCAGTTCTCTCAACACATTTTGTCAGCAGAGTAATCTCTTTCTACACCTCAAGCCATGTGGACTTGATGGAAGGCAGTTATAGGCAGATGTCACCTTCCTGGAACCACAAATCTTTTAAGCTGGCTGGCTGCTCCTTCACCACCATTCCACTTTGGCTACAGGCTTCTCCTGCTCTCTTCTGCCTCATGCTAATTACCCTCCTTCCAGCCCAGGTTTCTCTTCATCTTCCTTTATTTCCTTTGTTTAGTTAATCCTCTCTAAATGAACTCCAGAAGAATTAAATAATTAAAAAATGTATCTGAGAATTCAGTTGTCTGCCAGCCATCACTCTGCTCACACATTATATTCCTTTTTCCCCTACCCTCTTCCTTGCCTGTTTAAAGCAAGCCCTTCTGGGTCAGGGACTCTCAGCGAACAGCAATGCACAGCACTGTACGCTCACACAATAGGCTTCTAATCTCAGCTGACCCTTCAACAACCCTTAAGCTTAGGCTGCCACAAATATCAACATACAATTTCAGCTAATAGACATCAACGTGTACTCGGGCTTCCATTTTAAAGTGTGATCCCTATATTTGCCTGAAAGGCCGATTTGTGATAAATGACAGACTGAAGTGTGGAGTACCGTAACCTCATAGAAAACCCTTGTGCTTATTTGTGAAAGCAATTTCTTTCAGAGGCCCCAGGACCACTTACATAGTTGAAACTATGGGAATATGCTGCAGATAAATCACTGCTCTTGGTGTTTACACTGTTACAGTTGTGATTCACATCACCTCAGAATTAGTAACAAAGGCTGTGGTGATAGTTTGAGTTCTCTCCATAGACAGCAAAGACAGATAAACATCCTCAGAGGCTGATTCATCTTAGTGTCAAAGATTCCCTACTAGATGGCTCCACAGATCTACTCTCCAGACAGTTCGGAAAACTGAATCCTTCCCTTAGTAAAGACACTCCTTGGAATAGAAAATGAACTGCTCCTGCGGGATCAATTTGTGTTTGCTTCTCTCCACATGCAAACTACAAATCTAACACGTGGTCTTCTGTACCATCTCCATATTAGTATTCCACCTACCCTTTTTAGTTAATTCTTCCTAACAACACTGACTGTTACAAAGATTGCTGTTATTTATGTTAGTTGTAAATAGAACAAGTAAGAAAAATATTTGTTTTCAGTACTTGTTTGTGAGCCCACATACCCACTCCCAAGTCTTAAAAGCTGTCCATTTTTCATGTCCATTTTGTGGCATCAGAGAGATAAGCTGCAGGAGACCTAAGTGCTGGCTATCCCACTTGAAGTCAAAAGGAGATGCAACTTGTAAGACAATAATTAGATTGAATAAGTTTATTAAATTATTTTATCTTTATGGTTGGGTTTATTTCCTATCAGTTTAACCTATTTCAATTCCAGTATTTCCCATTGCCTTCTGCTGGAGACAACTGCCAGAGTACAAAGAGCAAGCAATGCATTTTCCCAGATTAAACAGAGAAAGCAGAATGAGTCATTGCTTCATACCATCTTGTTTTGAAGGAGAGCCAAGAGAGACATTGATTTAAAGAGTAAAGTAATTGGCATCTCAAGTTTTGATCTCACATATAGAAAACATGAAAGTTCAAGAGAACAGAGAATTCCTCAGAATTGATCCAGTGTGACAAGGTACTGCAGAACATCTGAAAAGTAATGTAAAATAAAGGGTAATGCAAAAGTCTCCAGCCTATCAAATTCAACATTTTTTTCTCTCTGAGGGAAATGAAAGGAAAAAAAAACAAAAGAAAAGAGAAGAAAAAGGAAAGAAAAGAAAAAAAAAAGAGAGAAATTCTGTTTGATTTCATTTTGATTTGGTTTTGTGATTTGGGTTTGTAGTTTTGGGCTTGTTTTGACATTTTATTCAGGTTGAAAAGAAATTGGACAAGCCAGGTGAAATTTAACTAAGAAACTTCCTCGTGTATTACAGCTTTGCAATTGCAATTCATTTACTGTAAACTCCAGTAAATTGTCCAGATTAGTTCATTGTAGCAAGTCATTCTGATTTATTTAAATGGGGCTGAATCAGGCACATAAATAAACAGTAGTAGTGAGTTTCTAGGATTGAAGGCTCTAGTGTCTGTTTTTCTGTGGTAGCAATTGTTGACTTTCAAGATGTGCTACAAAAGCACAACACCTGTTTCCCAGATTCTCAATGAAGAAGGAGGAAGCAATTCAGTTGTGCAGACCAACAAAACAAATACAAACCAAGATATAAACATTACAACAAGCCGTTTGCACCTTTTTTAGAGAGCAAGAGAAAGAGTCAATAGCAAAAGAGCCTCTCCACAAAAACAGAGCAAAACTGAAATAGCATAAGGTACTCTACATTAAGGAGAAAATTGCATCTTCTCAAAGTCAGAAATGTTTTTTTCTGAGTTTGCATTGAACAAATGCAATCAAACAAACCAGAAAACTTTTGGCTGTAACTGAGGATGGCAATGAAAAGTACCTGGATGTTTTCTTCTTGGCTGCTGGGCCATAGTATTCCTCAAAACTTTGAAGTGTCAGTCTTGAAGCTTTGGTATCAGGGATATGCCAAGACTCCCATTTCTTATTTACCTGTTTTTATAACTTTGCTTTTGCCTTTGCAATCCAAGAGTTAACCTTTTTCTTGGTGGTCTAAGTATGGAGGGTGGCTACTCAAAGTTATCTGCTGTGAGGATCAAATTTTACAAAAATGAGGTACCCTACTTCTACAGCGGTCACCAGTCACGGACCACAGCTTGTGAAAACAGACACTCTGGGACCATGTGTAACCCAAGAGGAGTGTGAGAACCACTGACCCTCTAGTATAACTCCTCTTCAGTGGCCAGAGCTATTTTGTGGACTACTGCTAGTATGTGCTTACCTCCAGGTAAAAAACCCTCTCCAGGCAGAGTCCAAAGTGTCTAAGACAAGGAGCACCAGCAAAGAAAATCTGCCACCCCTACAGATCAGTTCAACAACAAACACTGTGCCAAAGAGGAGGCAAAAGTGCAAATCCTCACTTCTTATAATGAAATAAACTCTTAGTTATTTTTGGAAAAAGACAGGTAACTATTTCCAGTTTAGAATAGGGAAATATGAATTTTTAATTCCTTTAGTAAAACAATGAGTTACTAAATATCAACAAAGCAGAAAACCTGGACCACTGGCTGTAGATATATTGACTGATGAAACTGTTGAACCATGTTTTTCAAAGTAGGACAGTGGATAAGTCCTCTGAGATACGATGACTGTCCAAAAGATTGAACAGAGAAGACAGGAGACAATTTTTTCAATATTTCCAAAGGATAATGTGCTGAAAATGTAACTATAGGTCTGTCAATTTAATGATTACCCAGGGTTAAGCTCAGGAAGGCAAAATAGGATGTGTTCAATAAATAATTAAGGGTGAACAGCATAATTATAGAATCATAGAATCATTTATGTTGGAAAAGACCTTTAGATTCATTGAGTCCAAGTGTTAACTCAGCACTGCAAGGTCATCACTAAACTATGTCCCTAAGCACCAAATCTATATATCTTTTAAAGATCTCCAGGGATGGTGACCTCCACCACTTCCCTGGGCAGCATATGCCAATGCTTGAGAACCCTTTTGGTGAAGAAATTTTCTCTAATATCCAACCTAAACTTACCCTGGCACAACTTGAGGCCATTTCCTGTTGTCCTATCGCTTATTACTTGGGAAAAGACCCCCATCTTGCTACAACTTCCTTTCAGGAAATTGTAAAGAGTGATAATGTCTCCCATGAGCATACTTATCTCCAGGCTAAACAACACCAGTTCCCTCAGTTGCTCCTCATAAGACCTATTCTCTAAATTCTTCACAGCTTTATTGCCTTTCTTTGGACATACTCCAGCACCTCAATGTCCTTTTTTGAGTGAATGGCCCAAAACTGAACACAGTATTTGAGGTGTGGCCTCATCAGTGCTGAGTCCAAGGGGATGATCACTTCCCTAGTCCTGCTGGCCACGCTATTTTTGGTACCATCCAGGATGCTCTTGGATTTCCTGGCCGCTTGGGCACACTGTTGGCTTATGTTAAACCAGCTATTGATCAATGCTCCCAGGTCCTTTTCTGACAGGCTTCTTTCCAACCACTCTTCCCCAAGTCTATAGCATTGCCTGGGGTTGTTGTGATCCAAGTGCAGGACTCACTACGTGGTCTTGTTGAACTTCATACAGCTGGTGTCAGCCCATCGATCCAGCCTGTCCAGATCCATCTGTACAGCTTCCTTACCTTCAAGCAGATCAACACTCCCACCCAACTTGCTGTCATCTGCAAATTTAATGATGGTGCACTCAATCCCTTCATTTAGATTATTGATAAAGATATTAAACCAAACTGGCCCCAATACTGGGGAACACCACTTGTGACTGGCTGTCAATTGGATTTAACTCCGTTGATCACCACTCTTTGGGCTCAGACATTCAGACAGTTTTTTACTCAGAGAAGAATGGCCCATCCAGGCCATCAGCAGTCAGCTTCTCCAGGAGCGTGCTGTGGGAAACAGTTTCAGAAGCTTTACTAAATTCCAGATAGACAACATCTACTGCCTTTCCCTCATCTACTAAGTGTGTAATTTAATACCAGATAACATGGTTTAAGGAAAGACAAAACTTTTTAGATAAATACTGTGCATTTTTGGTGTGCTTACTAATCTGCCAAAATGTGCATTTGTCAAAATAGCAGATTTATATAAGGACATATGATTTTCTCATTTAAAAGAATCATGGGTAAACAAATTAAAAATTTACTAGAGAGATTTTAAAAGAAAATACTAAATGAAAAATTATATTTCTGCTAGGGTTTTTTGTATCCAGATGTGGTTCAGGGGAGTTCATGGACTAGGAGGGAAGGCAAGAGAAATTGGTGGTAAAGGCTGTAGTTGGCACTAACTGAAAGAGAGATAAAGATATCTTCTAGAGAGAGGTCCAGACAGCAGGAAAAACTGCACTTGCCTTCTTTTAATTAAAGAGCTAGGTGCAAAGATCAAACAGTTAGGAACAGGGAATGTGGGCTGTAAGTAAAATAAAAAATGAATTAATGTTGACAAGAAAAAAACCTCACCCTTTTTTAATGAGAGTAGACTGGAGAGAGTTCAGATCAGATCCCTAGAACGGTTTGAAATTTGGAAAGCCTTTAATGAGAGACTGAAGAAGCTGAAGTGAATTTTTTCTCATCTTCAAACTTTCATTTCTACCCAGTCCCACCAAACAGCCCTGCTCTACCAACAGGGTCTGGATCTGCTGAGTGCCTGCCCATGATTGCTGGGACAGAGTTGACTCCTTTAAGGCCACGACTAGTCTCAGTAGCCTCTGGGCAACCTATGCCCAGTGCCTGATCACCCTCAATGGTACAAAAAAAAAAAATAAATGAGTTGACTGTTTATCTGTTTATGAAGAATTCTCTGTATTTTAATTTCTATCCATTGCCTCTTCTCCTGTCACTGGGCACCAAGAAAACCCTGTCTCTATCTTCTTCACTCCATCTTTTCCAATATTTACTCATATGGATAAGGTCCCATTGAGCCTTATATTCTCCAGGCTGAACAGTCACAGCAATCTCAATCTGTCCTCATAGCAAAGATGCTCCAGTCCCTTCATCAGCTTCTTGGCCCTTTCCTGGACTCACTCCAACATGTCCATGTCTTTCATGTACCGGGCAGCCCAGCATGGGACCCAGCAATGCAGATGTGTTTCACCAGTGCTCAGTAGAGGGGAAGGATCAGCCCCTTTGACCCATTGGCAGTGCTCTTCCTAATGCAGCCTCATACAAAGTTGGAAGAGGATGGGATAAGTAGGGGACATAGAGAGGAGTCAGGGAAACACAACTGCCTCTCAGAAAGGAGACAGAAGTGATTGTAAAAGAAAAAAAGTTAAGTTGAGGAGCAAATGTCAATAGTATTTTGTCCATTTGTTCTTTGATAAGATGTAGAAGTGAAAGAGTCTGTTGATGAAGAAGTCAAGAGTGACAGAGCTATTTATGGATTACAGGTACCATATTCAATTCAGCTGGTGAAGCAGAGAAAGGGGGCATGCCTGAAGGGAAAGGAGAAGGAATACTTAACAGCAGGAGTGAAATAAAGGGATTTCTGCCAGAGAGCCTGTACTCCAGAAGCAGGACTAGAGAAAACATCTATCTGGAAGTGTAAAGGATTGAGTGTGCTATATGAGGGAGACCTTAAGGAAGACTACGATGGGGAGCAGAGTCATGGCATGGGCCACAGCAGGTACATCCAGGTCTTGGGCTAGATAAAGCCATGGCCACATGCTTTCTTACTTCACTAGAATTTCTATTCTTTTGCATAAAGCAGAAGAACCATCACACACCTTGGGTGCTGAGAACTACTCTCAAGGGCATGGTGGTTAAGATATTCTTCAAGACAGGAGACAGGGATTTGGATTTCTTGAAGCAGAAACATGAACTGAACATGAATGAATACCATAAAATATAATCTATGGATTAACTCCCTTTCGAGTAGCTAGTAATATTCTTCTTCAGTATCTGAGTAGTGAGGCACATACGCAAAAGAAGATACATTTATACCAAGTCCTATCATATCTAAGGCTTTCTGTAACTCTGGGATATTTTTAAGAATAAAAGCTGAACAAGGACTGCAAATTCACTTGAGCTGTCCAAATAAGCACACTGAAGGGAAAAAAAAAAAAAAAAAAGAGTCCCAAAAGCAGAAAACTTTAATTTACCGGGCAAGTAGTTAAGAAAATTCAATAACAGATACCTGAAACTTGTCAAGCTTGAACTAGGACTCAGGCAGGTATTTTTAGAAGCAGGGATAGTTAAAACATTGGAACAACTTTTAGGTACACAATGGAGAATCAATCTCATATGTCCTTAAATAAGCACTGAATTTATTCATAGGAAGGTAGTTTCCATTTTAGACAGATCATAAAACCTAAACATGGGAATGTTGCTGTTGAGTTATATCAGCATTCAGAATAGCTGATCATAAGGTTTTGGTCAACTTGTTAAAATGAATTTGTCTCAGCAATGAAAAAGCAAGGAGCTTTCCTCTTGTAACTTCCAGACCCGTAACACTCCCTGTTGGAAGGTTTGTTTCTGAAATAGCAAGGAGATCATGAGTGCAGATTATATTGAGACAGCAGCATTTTTTTCAAAAATAAAACCAAACCCCCAAACATCCATTTACTGTTATTTAGTAATAAAATCTGGTTATATGCTACCGTAAAGATAATTAATTTGATCAGTGTAATTCATAACTAGAAGAATGCATTTGTATTCGAAAACCTTTATCAAAGCTTTAATCTAACAGGTAGACACCCAACTATCAGTTCTGAACTTTTGAAAGACATGAAGCCATTTTCCCAGTCTAGCACTGGTTCATTTCATTATAACCCCTTTAAAGAGATGTCGTAATATCCCTTTGCTTTCAAGCTTAAAGTTTTGGCAGGACGTGTGTGTGGGGAGGTGGTAATTCTGAGATACTGGAAGCTTTCCAACAGGATAAGAACAGCATTTTCCAGACATCCTGCTAGCATCAATTCATGGATGCATGTAACTTCTTATCATCTCCATTGCACACCATGGATCTCAAAGACACTCTCTGGGCCACTGTTCATATAGATTTGTTTGTTCTGTTCAGAAAGATAGGAGAGGAAAAATTCGGATACTTTGCCATTAAAAGGGGCTGGAATAGTTAATGTCTGAAATAGTTTGTAGACAGAATTTCAAATAAGAGATTGAAATGCTGGATAAGGGGAAGCACTTTGAAGATTGTGATCAAGTTTCATCTTTGAAGACAGCCAAAAGAAAGTAGACAAGTTTAATGGAAGAGGTTACACAAGGTGACTTTCCATCACTGTTCCTGAATGTGAAAGTAGCAGGTTAATAAAAAGTTCTTCTTTTTCTTTGGTTATAGAAGCGCAGCAACAGAATCACTCTGAATTTTAACTCTTTGGTGAACATGGTGGCTTGCCTTCCCGCTCAGCCTTTATCAGTGGGGTCGGTCTGAGGGTATTTTACATCAACTATGGAGATACTGCAGGTTCATCACGTCAAAAAGACCATCTACAAATCTTAGTCTGATTAGAGAACAATACAAGGATCTGATTAAAGCAGAGATAATTTATTTAAAATATATGGGAATGCATGTATGTATATCCCCCTGTTCAAACATTTAGCCCTAGCCCTGGTATCTACTAAATGAGGCTGGATGAGTGAGTTCTTGGAGGGAGATGTGAATTTAATTCCCAAAGCAACAGTCTGATAGCACAGCAAAGTACCACTTGAAATACAGTGCCACTGTGTGGGCATGCAAATGCCTTCCCAAGGAATTTTCCCAGTGTCAGGTACTTAAAAAACCAGACAAAACCACAGAGCACTTCCAAGACCTCTGTTATTTCATATTAACATCAGCTAGCTAGTAGTATGAGAGATTTGAACAATTCTTTGAGGCAGAGAGCCAAAGGCAACTGCAGAGAGTTCCAGAAGGGAAAGCAAACACAGCAACATCCATGGTTCAAAAGAAAACTTCAGGTGATGCATTATGAAGTTTCCATATTGCAAGCATGATGGAAAAATATTGTGGCATGTCTGCACAAAGAAAAATACTGTGCAGGAAACCTTTACTTTTGCCTAAGATGTAAACACTGCAGATATTTTTTCTTGTCTGTATGGTTTATCTAACATGTCCTGTGGACTCTTCCATTAGAAATATCTTGGTCATGCATCTGACTTTTGGAAGCATTAAAATGTTTTTATCTGCAGAAACAGGGAGGTATAAATTAAATTCCATTAGACTAGAGGGACAAAGAAAAGCAAGAAACTAAAGCTAACCTTGCAGTAGTTTTCCCCACTACTGTAACAGAAATTACCAAGGTAAGACAGACAAAGTGAAAAACTGGTATATCGTATCACAGATGTGGGAGTTCAGTGCTATTTCGGGTTTACTTCTTCCATGTGTTATATTTTTCTAAGAGCATATTTAAAAGACCCTGTGTACAATGCACACATCTGTTTCTTGAGTGACTACTGTTGAATACAATGGTAAAACAATTCCACAAAATCTCCACCAAAACAAAACAAGAAAAAAAACAAACCATCAACATTTCTCCTTCCCATCCTAAAAGAAAACCCTCTACTTACTTCTTTAGTTCAAGACTCTGAGACATTTTTGGTTGGGTATAAAGCAGTAAGTAAACACAGGTATTACTGCAATTTCTGCAGCAACTAATAACTTCTTTTTCTGAGATCCCAAAGACTGGGATAATTACATTCTGCTAGAGACAAAACAATTTATGAAAAAAAGAAATGACAGTCTCTTATTAAAAATTAAATAGGACTTTCATAATCGGCTGCTTCAAATATGCGTGAATAATGACAGCTAGAAACCAGTCTCTGCAGATTGCTCATGAAGTGAGTGTGAAGCTGAAGTCAGGGTAAGAAAAAAAATCACAATGATAAAAGAGCGCTTTCTTGGAGCTTTTACAGGGTCATTTGGCCTAGGCCAGATAAAAGTGAATATTTTTCCAATATCCTGTAACAAGAGGGAGAAAACAGAATTAAAAATTATCTTTTTCAGCAAACCCAAAAATCAAAGTCAACTTCTCTAGGATTAAGTCCACTGGAAAATAAAGTCTCCCTTTTCTTCCAACAGGTTTTAGCTTTTAATTATGTAAAGCCTTCATGAAGGCATTTCTATATTTTTGTAAATTTAATTCATATAATGCCCTAATTATCTGCAGACATATTAATAACTTCAAAAAATATAATAACGTAGCAAGCTGAAATGTGTTTTCAAAACAACAGTGAAACAAGGCTTAAAAAAGTAGACCCACCCATAATTCTTGTACAGTTCATATGTAAATATATTACTGGTATTGGAGGTATTGTGCAAAAGAAGAAAGAATCCAGTGTGATGAACTCCTTCAGATGCCCACAGTTAACAAAACCTAATAGTACTGTGGGCTGAAAAAGACGGACATTTCTTCCCCTGTGGGGAACTGCCTTTATCTACTCATAATTTCTTTAGTGAATTGAATTAATTTTTAATAACAATTTTACTCCTTATAAAACTGAAAAGATGACTCATGGGAAGCCAGTGATATTATTTAGATACTGTCTTCAGAATACTACCCTGCTGCAAAAACACAAAAGTAACTGTTGGAGCAGAAAATGAAGAATAAAGTCACAAAACATATCTGTGCTTTTGGAAGAAGGGTTGAAAGAAAGGGGCCTTTTTATATGTGATTTTTTTTTTTTTTTTTTAATTCCTCTTTATAAAATCCTAGCTCTTAAAAAAAAGCTATGTCAAAGCCATCTCCCAAGACAAGAATAATGTGTCAGTATTTGAACTTGTTTCAAAAGTCTCCAAGCCTAGAAGAAAAGGCTCTGCACAAATCTTTGTATCAGAACATGTAATTAAGGTAGGGAAACCCTTTCTAAAAAGAACGTATGTGCAATGAGCCTTATGAAAAGGTCATCTTGTCTCAAGACATTCAAAACCCACCAGGATGCATTCCTGTGTGACCTAATCTAGGTGATCCTGCTCTGTCAGGGGGGTTGGACTAGATGATCTTTCAAGGTTCCTTCCAACCCCTAACATTCTGTGATTTGAAAACAGAGGGCCTGCTTCCTCTGATTTAATAGTGGTGTTTTGCCGACACCCTCCACTAACACCAATAGTCTCCCTTTTTCCTCATGAGAAATAGTAGCAAGAATGCAGCCAAAATCATCCCCTTTCACTTGACACCACTGAAAGTTTGCAGCAGTCACCTCCTGCATTTCCAGCCACATTCCTTAGCAAGCCAGGTTTATCCATTCACAGTCCATGACACAGAGAATGTGGTATTCTGGTTTCACTGGGACAGAATCATAGGCCTGTCATGATCTGCAGGGCATTATCAGTTTGGAGTCAGCCAGGGCAGCTGACCTGAATTGGCTCACAGGTGTATCCCATCCTATAAACATCACACTCAGAATAAAGAAATAAGTTTGGGGGGAGAGGGAAGGAAAAAGGAAAGGAGGCTCTTGCTCAAGGTCCTCCTCTTGCATGGGCTCCTCCTGACCCTGCTCCTAAGGACTGCCCTCCTGTTTACTGTGACCACCACACAATTTTTGGTCTGAATATAACTTTATTTACTTTATATTGTCATTAGTTTGTCTGTTTCATTAAATCTGTTTTTGTTTCAACACATGGGTGTCCTTCCCTTTCCCTGATCACTCTTCTGGGTGGTAGAGCAGCTGCTATAGTTTAGCCCCAGATACAGGCTAAATGTAGACATGTGGATGTATTGAGGATTTAGCCTAAATATCAAGGCACCCCCAGCAGATGCCTTCCATGCCATCAGTTTTTCCTCTGACTCAAAATACATTTTTGGCACCTCTTTATGAAAGAATCTGTTTCAGAATAGGTATGTGCCATGGCATGGCCTCAAACATAGGGATGGAAAGCATTTACTTTAAGATCCCATCTCATATTACTTGAGAATTAAACCACATAAGCATTATAATGAAATGTCAAATATGAAGCTAAATTAATGCTGGCATTGACACTAAAAAGAAGGAACAAATTCATTCTTCTTACCTCTTTCCTCCTTTATTCTAAGTTGTTTGATTCCTGGATAAAAAAAATAAAATTAAAAAAAAAAAAAGTATTAGTGTAGTAAAATTACATATTTATGCAAGGAATTATGGTTATCCTGTTGTGTGGAACTTTCTTGATTACTTGGTGCCCTTTCCTGTCTTTTCAAGCTCATCTTAAAATAACAAGTAAGCTCTTGTGGAAGATTCCAGTTCTAGCATAAATATTTCTTTGATTTGAACTCAATATGAATAGCAGGATGCATCAACTCAGGAGATAAACAAGTATCTTGTTTTTGCTGGAAAAAATCAATCTAGAGGTGTTCCAAATATCCTCAGATGCCTCAATGCCTTCTTTATCTCACACAATTTGAAAGAATAAAGTGTTTCTTCTGTTCCTCCCCAGACTCCCACTATTCTCTTTTAGGATGAGATTTTTCAAAGGAAAGAATGATTGAGCTCAAAGTCAAGTCAGGCAGAACACATCTGCATATGCTGTTTGACTGCCTTGTCAGGGGAAAGTCATTAAACTCAGCTACAGTATGCTTGGACCTACTCATCTGAGGTCCTTATATTGATGCTGATGCTTCTGCTGAGTATTTTATTTTCTGCCATCCTTCTGCCAGGAAATACAAGCACATTACTCTCAATCAAAAGAACCCCAAACAACTAGTTCTAGGGAAAAATAGAGTAATCTTTCCATCTCAGCTTGAACCTCATTAGTCTATGTACAATCTAAGTTAGCAAACCACTTTATGTGTTAAACATAAACATTTTGGATTGTCCTCTGGAAGCTTCTTATAGAAATATTATATTCTCAATATTCCCATGTTAAATAAAAGTGTCTTTCTTTTTTTTTTTTTTTTCTGCTGGGAAACCAGCATTTTAAGTACAACTTTATCCATCTAAAAGTTCATGAAAGTCTGCATTAAAGACTGATTGTGTTTGGAAAATTGTGGCATGTCTGCTGGATTTTTACTTCAGGGACCTTTGAGCTATGATTCTTCTTTGCTGTGCTACAGTAAATTTCATGACATGCTCTCTCTCAATTTGATAGCAAACAGAATAAATCAAGTACTGGTTGAGACTCCAAAGAAACATTCCTATGGATCATGCTACAAGAACTAAACAAAGTGCTAACCCTGTTTATTTAAAATGGTTTTATCCATAAATCATGTTTCCTCAAAACAGATTTATATAGCATTTATTGAGTTCCTGTTCTGCCTAAGGGAAAGGAAGGGAATGGTGTTTCCTGTCCCCCTGCACCTGTGTATTCAGGGCATAGTAGCTTCCCACAGCAAATATCTAGAATTATGCATCTACTGAAAGAGCAGAGTCAGCATCTGAGAGAGCATTTCTCATTCTTATGCATGACACCAGGTGTAATGGAGACATGGAACAGGAAAGTGTAATATGTCATGTTGCCTTCCAGATTCTGTGTGTGCTACAGCTCGTAGGCTTACAAGACAACTAGTATTTAATTCAAGAAGAGTAGACATACAAATTTCCTATGTTCACCATGTGACTTCTCCCCGTTAATAAAATACACAAAAGGGTCCTTGGCAGAGCTCCATTTCCAGGCAAAAAATAAACAACAGCTCGGTAACTGGCTTGCCATGCATTAGCACTTGGCCTCTGCAAATCCCTCTGTACTTGAACATGGGCAAATCTCACGAGGGAGTGAATATAAAAATGTACAACTCTTTTAATGTTATTCTTTTGGAGTTCTTTTTTTGTGTTTTGCTTTTTAAATAAAACTGATCATTTGTGCTGTGACAGTGAATGTCTCAGTCATAGGTAAGGATTAAATCATTGATTAAACTGTGATGTTGAAATGACAACTGCCATTTTTTTACCTTCCTATCCTAGAAAGGTTTATTCTCGTGTTAGAGACAATGGCAGTGCAAAGGACATCAAGGCTTTCTTGATGGCTTACAAAAAGACTCCGTGCTGTCTCAAGGGTGCAGTAGCTCACAGACGGAAGTGGAAATTCATTAATTTGTCTTCCCATTAAAAAAGAAAACCGTACAACCACCCAGACAGCGCCCTGGCATTTATAACCAAAAAGGGAGAAAGATTACTTTCATGAAGATACTTCTTATAAAATATAAATATATTAAAATTCTTATAAATATTCCTAATAAAACACAAGATGTCTGGAGGGCAGATGAATTAATAAAAACTGTTTTCCTATCAATTAGGAAAATATTGGGCAATGCAGCTGCTCTCCTACCCCCTGCCCAGACACAAAGTAAATTGACCTTGCCACCCTTCTCTTCATGTCCCCTGTGATACCCATGTTTGCACCCCCCTAGGCCCCAGGAAAAGAGGGCAGAGCTGCAGCTGCTCTGGAGTTGTGCCCATGCTGTTGTACCCACATCCTTTTCACCACCCCTCAGAGTGGGGCACTGTGCTGGGGTCTCTCCTCTGCCAGCCATCGCTTTTCATGAAATGCACAGAAACTTAATTATCTTTGAGGCTTAGTCTCCCTTTCAAAATTTGGCTAAGATTGGCCATCAGGTTGAAAACCTTATTACATGTAGACAGACACATAAATTTAATTTCCTTAGGAAACCAGGCTAATAGAAACAATAGTGAAAAATGCTGTAGGTCTATCAACAGCAGTGAAGCTGCGTGAAGCAGTTGTGACTGTAAAGAGTTCAAACAAGAAAAAAAAAAGAAGTGGGAAAGATAACAAATATTTCCTCCTCAGTACTGCTGCACAGTCAGAGCAGGCTCAAAAATTACCTGTAGGTCTTAACTTTGGGAACCATTTTAATTGCTTTTAATCACAGGGTATAGTCTGACCTGCTTCAGTTAGCTCCCTTGTAATGTAAACCACCACACTGCAGACTACATGATTTGTAAGCCCCAGCTGGAGTTGTTCTTTTTGCTTAAAATCCCAAGGGAAGGGAGAAGAATCTTGGTATAAGCAAAGCAACTGAGGTTGCAGCCTCCATCCTATCTTTTCAGAGGTATTTCTTTTCTTTTGTTACCAACACTAATTTTTAATTCCTTTCCATGATAGCATATCCTTTCATATTTTGTTCTCTCACAGCTTTGTTTATTCTTCTAATCTCATAGCATAAAGGAATAATGGATAATCTAGCATTACTCAACAGAAAACAGGCTCCTTGGGAGCCATTAGGCAAATATCAGAGTCAGAAATGTATCATTTCCACACACAGGGTTCTATTGTATTTCTTTTAATATATATACTTTTTAAAAAGCATAAGATTAGTTGCATACATGACAGTTTGTCACAGAGTCACTTGTTAAAACTGTGCCTGGTCTGAGCGCGCTTGTTTGGTGCTGCCAACACCTGCCCTGTGGAAGAGGGCATATGGCATCTGGTTAAAGGCAAAACCCCACCCCCTCTGCAGACAATGGGCACATTTTCAGTGGGGACAGCAGGCACTCTAATGAAGATCCTCAAGTTCACATTTTGGAGATATCAGCTGTGTCACATATTTTCTTCTGAGTTATCAGGAAAAAGTTTACAAATTAGGATAAAGGACACAAAATGAAAAAAATAATTTCTGTTCTTGCTTGACTTTGTTAACCAGGTCCCATCCATCAGACTTTACCTTTTGCCCCTTACTAGGTATCAGATGTCATTGTCCTACCTGAAGTCTCTAATTCTACTATCTGCAGACATGCCATCCTTCAGAAAATGGTTCAGACCTCCAATAGAGAGTGATCTCTTCAACCCTTTTACTAGCCTGGATATCTGTAGTTTGGCTTCCAACAACTCCTGGATTGCCTGGCAAGTGATACAGGCCTTACCTGTAAAGCCTCTAACCAATTAGTTCTCCAACCAGCTGCCTGCAGCCCTTATGGGAGGTTGAGCCAGCAGGTCCTGCCTGATTGGTCTCAGCAAGACCAAGGGAACTGCTATGTACAAAGATGGCCTCAGTCCAAGGTTCCCAAGTCTTCTGCTATGGTCCAGGGCTTGCCCAAAGCTTATAGTGATTAAGACTCTCTTTTTATGCTTCTAGTATATGGAAAACTCCAGCAGCAAGAATATCTGCTTCTTAATCATGCCTTGACTTTATAGATATTTGAACCCAAATCGTTCTGGCATTCATCTGCCAACATACACATCCTCAACAGATAGTCCAACTAATCCAATTCAAGATTTTCTAGTTTATTAACTAAGCATCTTTCTCTACGCTGGCAGATTCACTAAATTCTCTTAGACTCTCATCCTTATGCTGCTCAGTCTTTATAAATCTTCCATTTCTGCACTTGGGTCTTCTCAGCAATGGAATTTCAAACTAATGGAATTTTTTTTGTGATGGAAAAACTTATTTTTAAGTGGGAATACATTATTTTATTTTGTTTAAACTGAACAGCGCAATCCTAAATAACAGTCACATCAATGCCTCATTGGGAAGCTGAAAGAAAGTAATGGATGTTTAATGGGCTACAGTCAAGAAATTTTTCTTCAAAGAATCTTTTACAAATACTATGTATTTTAAATTGGATGCAGTTGTGTCATCTTTGTCATAATTTCATGTGGGTAAAAAATGAACAGCTGTACCTTTCATGTGACTTTCTCCCTCCAATTTCAATATTCTATTAAAACGATTACAGCATTTCCAAATATCTTCCGTTTTAAGACTTTCAAAAAATCCCTTACAATTTCACTACCCTTTTTCTGAACGGAAGTGTCTTGGATGCCGTTCTTTGCAGTAGGTACCTTACATGCAAAGCCACTGAGTTCTGCTGCAAAAGCAGCTGTTCCTCCTCCCATTTGAACAGCTTTTATTTAAGACAAGTTTTCTTCCTAAAAGCTATTGCAGACAGACAGCCGGGTTCTGTCACACAGTTACATAATAGTATCTGGGGGAAAAGTCAGATCTTAAACAATCTCATTGCTTTCACATTCTGTTCCCAAAAACTTACGCAGGTGCTGTTATTGATGTAGTCCAGACTCCCAGAATATCTAGGCTTGATGGATGCTATTAGGCTGCGCTTTGTTCTGGAGCCGGTCCAGGAAAGCATTATTTACCCTTAAAGTACAGAAAGAAAAATTAATGATGATTGGAGGTAATTGAGGATTTCACAAACTTCTAAAATATTACATCCTGAGTGAGTGTCTTTCTCTATTCTCAGCTCAATACCCATCTTCCTATGTTTTTTAAGCCTGTGCTGCATATCCATGAGATAGGGTGGATTTCATTTTCAGTTCACTAGGTGCATCCTTATCCTCTGATCAGCCCATTGTGAATAGCAGGCATACCTCAGCTGCTGTGAGAAATGCATCAAAGACGACCTGCATACCACCACCCACTTTATCAGGGAGGTTAGCTACTCTGACAATTCATCTTAGGTAGTCATTTAGGCTCCAGTACACAAGAAGAGTTTCTAGAAGTTCTGATTTCCTAATGCCAATGAAAAAAAACACTTAAGCTTGTTACAAATAAAGACAACTTGTCTAGCTGACAATCTTCCCTACCATCCTGCTCTGAAATCAACTCTAGCATTTTCTTGTACTGCTCTATCAACTTGGAAAAAAAACCATGCACAAATACAGATACACTTTTCCTTAATCTGTTTTAAATATTTTCAAACCTTCTGAAAACTGTTTCTTTCCCCCCGCCCCCATTAAGGCTTAGGACTGATACACATGCTTAGACGTGACTGTTGTTTTAATGTTTTACAATGCTATTGGTAAGAACGATGTAAAATGCAAGATACTGGATTATTTCTGTCTAGGGACATGAGATGGACTGAATCAAAAATCCTTCATTAACTGCTATGGGTAATTATTTCAGTATCTTTGCTAGAGAAAAAAAAGAAATGAAAACAGTATGGAGAGTGATTGCCTGCAGAAGTATTATTTTTTTATATATATTTCCCTAATGATATTTAAAAAAAAAAAAGAAAAAGAAAAATCAGGTGTTTTTATTTTTAAGCCTGGGTGTTGTTTCTTTTTACCAGCAAAAAAAGACAAAGCTGAGAATAAATCTGTGCTTCAAGATAATGGAAAGTCAGTCAAGTGACAGAAGTGCAAGATTAGAACTGCTGAGCACAGAGAGGGCACAGCAGTGGGGCACAGCCTGGGGCACAAAGCACTGCAGATGTAAAAAGGCCTTCCTGCATTGCAGCTTCTCTCTGTATCGATATCAAGCCTTGTGTTTAGCTCTGTTCTTTAGCCTCAGTGACAGTCCACCACAAAATGTGGCATGGACTAAACCAGCCCATTCTAAAATAAGGTAAAAATAAATAACTAGATAGGCACATAAAGAAATAAAATGTTTCCCTGCTGAAACTACTGTACTAGTAGTTACCCATGGAGCTACTAATACTTTCTACCCTATGCTGTATCCTACACTGATAGGACGACTCAAGTGAAAAAGGCACTCTGGGTCATACTGCATTACAGTGAGCAGCTGTAATGATGGATATTAGTGGCTCATTTGAAGACAAAGTTAAATCAGAGGCAAGGTCAGGGATCCTCATTGCAATTGTCTTCTAAAGCACGAATGCCTGCAATTTTGAGACCCTTTCCAGACAGGAATTCAATTAAAGTGTATTCTGCATTTTTTCATCATACCTCCTCTGTTCATTTTGAAGTGCTCTTGTCCTGGCTTCCTCTTCCTGCTTTTGTTTAAATTCCATTAATTCAGCCTGGGAATGATAAAAGTGGAAAAAACACCAACATAAACCAACAAATTTACTATTAATTAACATACCTATGTCGCAAACCCAATTAATTCCACATGGTGTTAGCTTCAGCTAGAGCCACGTGCCATTCCCAGAACTTCTCTCAACAGCATTTTTTTTTTCATGTGACAGCACTATGTTAAAAACTGAGCTCATTTTTCTGTTCAGCATTGCATTTTTTTTTTGTGCCTTAAAAAGTGGGAAGTTACAGGCTTCAGACATTTACAGTCCTGCATTTAAAGGGGTATGCCAGACACCAATCTGCTTTCCCATGTCCCAGACCACGGGTTTGAATTTCCCTGTGGACCCTAGGGGAAAGACAGCCAAAGTCATCTGGCAGTAGCAGATACAGTGGTCACACCTGTAGGGTACAAAGGAAATATCCCCTTTGCCTCCTGCCTCTTTGGAGCTCGAGGAGAAGATGAGACCAGGGGTACATGGCATGGTGTGTCACTTCCAGCTCCCTGGGGCCCCCCCAAGGGTGAGGGAAGGACAAATGGTACCTGTTGGTGTGGTGGAAGTGTGTGCAAGCTGACAGCATTGCAGCAGCCTACTGGTCTTACATTACATAATATTAAAGTAAATTAACAGAGTCAAAGGAAATTCTTTTTAGAGGAGAATTTCCTTATGCAATCTTAGCCAGGACTGTGAAAGAAACACAGCTTGTATGACTCTGCTCTGCATGTGTGCTTGCTTCTCTGGCTCTCACTCCCTGCAATGCACCCAAGAATAGAAGATGCAGATTTTTCTGCAAAGAAAATTTGGCTTGCAGGATGAGGGGGAAGGGATAGGAGCCGACCCATCTTTCATATTTTCCATAGCAACTGAGCAACAGTAGGAATAGGAACTGAAATAAAATGATGCAGTTAGATAAAAGCTTCAATAACTGAATGGAACCACAAAAGTTGTGGTTTTTTTTTTTTCTTTAAATCAATTTAAGTGGAACATTAAATAAGAACTATGCAATAAATGTATGAAGAAAATCAATAACTGAGAATGTGTTGTGTATCAATATTTGTCTAGCCCTAAAAGAAGAAACAGGATTAAGAAATAAAAAAGCCAACCTTAATTTTCACTGTTTTAAATAACTATTCAACCTGAAAATTAAAACCCAGTATCTGACTTTCCAATATGCTGAGCCCTCTCTTGAAGTAATGTCCTGAAATTTATTGTGTGTATATGATGCAGTGTTCAAAGCTTACTGAAAATTTCTAAATCAAGCAATACATACTAAAACCTGTTCTGAAAAAAAAAAATAAAATAAAAAGGAACTGACAATACCTATATATTTTATAGCCCCACTGTGCTAGGAGGTACAGACAAGACAGAATTCACAATTACTTTAATAAACATTATTTTTAAATGAGCCAACATATATCTGAGGGACAATTATTGGAGCTTTTAAAATACATATTATTTACCATAGGACTGTAAGTAGTGCATCACTCTACACAATAGGTAGTGACAACTGTGGAGGCAAGGAGGACCGTGTACCAAGCAAGAGCAGCAGCCTTAGAAGCAGCCAACACCTTCTTAGCAATCTGTGGAAATCATAAAGGGTCTAAAGCTCTACATGAGTTCCCTTAAACCAAACTGATAAAGTAGGGGCATACTAATTCACATCTATAGTTATTTTCTCTATGGAAGAATCAAGGTAAATAATAGGACAGCTACCAGCCTTAGACCCATCAGGACCAGCTTCCAAAAATGTTTCCTCTTTTCTTTGAAGCATCCTGGTTGCAAGAATGGTATGAAATGAGGGCACTTATCCCCATCTTTTAAAGAAAAATATCCATGAGAGGGGCTGAGTCACCTGATCAGCTCTAGTAGAAACTCACCATTATACAGGTAATTAACGTGGAATTTGTTGCACTAAGATTCTGCTGCTGGGGAAGTAGTTGAACATTAATTTGGATGTTCGTAACAGCAGAGGCATAGCAAGAGGCTCAATATTTGCTAATATGTTTTTGAATGACTTGCTGATATGATTTTCAAATACTGTCCTCCCCATACTTGCACAGTTGGACCTGGAGCCAAGAGAGATAACTTAGCACAGTGCCATTGCCTTGGTAGATGGACTTTAGGAGGATATGGTAGCCAAATCCACACCAGAAGGACTACAGTGGTTCAGGTGTGTTTGTTTCATATGCGTGCCGCATATGCAGAATTTGGGAGTTGAAACTTGCAGTTACAGCATGCCTGCTTTTTGAACAATTCAGAACTCTTTATTTAGGTGGTTCACGAGGGAAGGGAGAAGCATACAGCCTTAACAGTAAATCTGAGTGTTTCCACATCTGCATTTGGGAAGGCAGGGCGCATGGTCCTCGATATTCTCGAAAGAGGCTATTCAGAGTCTGAGATGATCATGAATATCTCAGTGAGATTACTTCTGCCTGAAAGAGAGGAAATTGGTTTCCTTAGCCTATGAAATCGAGTGCCATGGTCAAAAAATGCTCTGCACAATTGTTCAAATGGAGAGGCGAGTGGGAGCTAGTCATGCAGATGCAAATAGCCTTGAACCCAGAAGATAATTATCCTGTCCCTGTCCAAATTTTACAGCTTGGCTCATCTCTCTCACAATATTTGAAAACAGTGACTGAATCACTTTTGCTAAAGAGAAGCTCTGTGCATAGGCTACAACTAATCAATGTATTTAATTGGTTTCACAGCATGTAAAAATTATACAATATGCAAACTGCTAATGTATAATTACCTTTCTCCATTGTTCTTGCTTCATTTCCTCTAATCTTCTGTTTTCATCCTCTCGAAGAGCTTGCTTATAAGTATGGCTTCTTGTCTATTGTTCAGCAGAGAATATAAACATATTGGTGTGGAGAGAGTGGGGGCCAAAATCCCAAACCTTATTCCCAAATTGTTATACAGGTAATTAACAAAACAGAAACGGATGAATGATTCCAGTTGCTTAAAAAACAGATCAGTCTCAAGACTAGAATTTAAACGAGAAGTGACCTAAAGCCTCTCAGTCCTTCAGTTCAGCTGAATATTCACCTGCACATCCTAACCAGGCAGCCACAACACATACTATTATTCTGTGTCCCAGCAGTAAGCATAAAGATATACTGAGCAGTCAGAAAACAGTCAGGATATCTAATGGTGAGATGGGGTATTCTGAGAAGAAAGAAAAGTAATGAATGTATTACCAAGATAACAAAGCAGAACGGAAGCTTGATAACAGAGGGGAAGCTAGGATTATTTGTGGAAAGGCAGTACCTAGAGGGGGACTACAAGAAAGCTGGAGAGGGGCTTTTTACAAGAGCATGTAGTGATAGGACAAAGGATAATGGCTTTAACTAAAAGAGGGCAGATTTAGATTGGGTATAAAGAAGAAGTTCTTACTATGAGGGTGGTGACATACTAGCACAGGTTGCCCGGAGAAGTTGTGGATGTCCTCTCCCTGGAAGTGTTCATGGTCAAGTTGGATGGGGCTCTGAGCAACCTGGTCTACTGGAAGGTGTCCCTTCCAGGTGTGGGACTGGATGATCTTTAAGGTCCCTTCCAACCCAAACCATTCTGATTTGTGGAGGTAAGGCAACAGAAGATGAGAGATCAAATTTGCTGTATTATCTGTGGGGAAGCCAAGAGAACTGAAACTCTGGACTACACATTATGAATAATGCATTTCAACTGTGTAGTGGTTTTTCATTACAATAAGTAGTCCTGGTCTTTCACAAGTTGCAGTTGTTAGCAGAGAACCAGCCTACCATTAGGATCTTATACACAGGAACTTAGACTGTAAAGTCTTTGAGCAGGGACATAGTATAGCACACTAAATAATGAGCCAGCATAATTTAATACAAGAAGTGTGCAGGTTTGACTTTAGTGAGGAAATCGTTGCAGGTCCACACAATGTTCTTGAAACTTGATATATGCATGTGGAATGACACCATTAAAACAACAGGCACATAATTTGCTAAAAAGACTGAATAGAGAAAGCAATTATTAATAGCTCAATTTTGAGCTGGGAGGAGCTGTTACATGTGTCCAGAGAGACTCATTCTGGGTCCAATACTATTCATTACTCTCTGTAATGGCTTGGAGAATTGTGTGGAGTGTATGTTAATCAAGTCGGAAGACAATAAAAATCTACACAGGATTGGTAACACTTTGAAAGACGGGATTAAAATTAATTATGAGCTTGATTAAATAAGCGGGCAAAAAGAAGTCACCAGTGACAGAGTCACTCCAAAGAAGTTAAATTTCTTCATGCACATCAAGTAATATTTGACACTGTTTGAACTAGGTGTGCTAAATTAATATCACTATCAAAGAAATTCTGTGAGAGAAAAAATTCAGTCAACATTATATTTAAATTTTAAAAGTCACATATATATATATACACACCCCACTTTTAGCATGCATGTCAGGCACTTTCTAAGCTTATCACACTTAACTCTTTCAAATGAATTGTTCCTGAATCTTTTAATTACAGACAAAGGACAGGGCCAAGATAACATCAAAATTAGAGTTCAAGTTTTCCCACTGGTTTGGCATTTTGGTAGTACACCAAGTTTATTTAGATAACAACTCCTTGGTTATGTGCTTTGAATTCCTCACTCAGGGCACAGACGCTATAGACCATACCTTATTCAAGTTGGTTAGGAAGACATTTTTCTCACTTCATTACTGCATTATAAGCAAGTGATGAATTGATTAACAAAGCGATAGAAACGTGCATGCAAAAACCATGTGTAAAATCAGATAGATTTAAAGAAAAGTACAGATAAACTATGTATTAAGGAGAGTGTGACCAGAAGGTCAAGGGAGGTTCTCCTGCTCCTCTACTCTGCTCTGGTGAGGCCATATCTGGAGTATTGTGTACAGTTCAAGAGAGACAGGGAACTACTGGAGACAGTCCAACAGAGGGGTACAAAGATGATTAAGGGACTGGAACATCTCTCTTATGAGGAAAGGCTGAGAGATCTGGGGCTGTTTAGCCTGGAAAAGACAGAGGGAATCTTATTAATGCTTATAAATATCTACAGAGCATTGTCAAGAGGATGAGGCTAGTCTCTTTTCAGTGGTACCCAGTGACAGGACAAGGGATAATGTGCACAATCTGGAACACAGGAAGCTCCACCTAAACATAAAGAAAATTTCTTTAGTTTGAGAGTGATGGAGCACTGAAACAGTCTGCCCAAAGAAGTTGTGGAGTTTCCTTCTCTAGAGACTCTCAAAACTTGCCTGGACGCATTCCTATTCAACCTACTCTAGATTAAACTGCTTTAGCAGGGCAGTAGGACTTGCTGATTTCCAGAAGTCCCTTCCAACCCCTACTATTCTGTGATTCTGTGATTTTATCTGCTTGAATACTACTGCAACCAAAGATGAGCTATGGTATGTAATTTGGCATAACTTAATAAGAAACCCCTCAAAAACTGGAATTAGAAAGGCACACATAGGTAGGTGAGGTAGAAGACAAAGGCTGAAAGTAGGATCTGTACACCTGAAAGAGTTCAGTGTTCATTCAGGCATCCACCCACTTCCATACAGATACGAAGACACTACATCAAAATGCTGAAATCCGAGTCAATCCTGGATACAAAAACTCTTGTCTTGACAGTTCAGTGTTCACAGCATAAGAAATGCTGTAGACTCACACAACTGCAGTGCTGCAATCAGAATCATAGAATGGCTTAGGCTGGAAGGAACCTTAGAGATCATCTAATCCAACCTTCCCACCATGGGCAGGGATGCCTCTCAACTAGACTAGGTTGCTTAAGGCCTCATCCAATTTGGCCTTGAACACCTCCAGGGAGGGGGCATCCACAACCCCTCTGGGCAATCTATTCCAGAGTCTCACCACCCTTGTACTGAAGAACTTTTTCCAAAGATCCAATCTAAACCTGTTTTCCCTGAGTTTAAAACCATTTTCCCTCCATCATCCTGTCTCTGGACACTCTTGTAAAGAGTCCCTCTCCAGCCTTCCTATAGATTCCCTTCAGGTATTGGAAGGCAGTTATAAGGTCCCACCAGAGTCTTCTCTTCTCCAGGCTGAACAATCCCAGCTCCCTCAGCCTATCCTTATAGCAGAGGTGCTCCAGCCCCTGGATTATCTTTGTGGTCCTCCTCTGGACTCGTTTCAACAGATCTATGTCCCTCTTATGATGGGGACACCAGAACTGGATGCAGTATTCGAGGTGGGGTCTCACAAGAGCAGAGTAAGGGGGAGAATCACCTCTCTTGATCTGCTGGCCACACTCCTCTTGATGCATCGTAGGATATGGTTGACCTTCTGAGCTTCATGAGTGCACTGCCAGCTTATGCTGAGCTTCTCATCTATCAGTGGCTACAAGCTCTTCAGAA
Organism: Todiramphus chloris collaris; assembly: GCA_025345505.1. Taxonomy (NCBI): domain Eukaryota; kingdom Metazoa; phylum Chordata; class Aves; order Coraciiformes; family Alcedinidae; genus Todiramphus; species Todiramphus chloris. The sequence goes on from JANVCC010000021.1 coordinate 40,130,603, forward strand.
GGGATAGACAATGAAGGAGGGGTGGTGGGGTGGCCCTGTATGTTAGGGACTGTTACAAATATTTAGAACTTAATTATTATAATGACAATATGGTTGAGTGTTTATGGCTCAGAATCAGGGGGAAGTCCAACAAGGCTGGTATTGTGGTATTAGTCTGTTGCAGACCACTCAGTCAGGACAGAGAGGCAGATGAAACATTCTATAAGCAGCTGGGAGAATTCTTGCGGTCACTTGCCCTTGTACTTTTGGGAGACTTCAACTTCTCAGATATCTGCAGGAAATACAAGACAGGAGAGAGGGAACAGTCCCAGAGGTTCCCAGACTGTGTCAAAGATAAATTTCTTATGCAGCTGGCAAGTGAGCCTGCCAGAGAAGGTGCCCTGCTGGAACTGCTCTTTGTGAACAGAGAAGGACTTGTGGGTGATGTGACAGTTGGAGGCCATCTAGAGTACGGCGATCATGAAATGATTGAGTTCTCTGTTCTTAGAGAAGGAGGGAGGTGGGAGGCAGCAAAACTGCCATCTTGGACTTTTGAAGGGTAGACTTTGACTTGTTTAGGAGACTGCTTGACAGAGTCCCTTGGGAGGCCCAGTCTTGAAGGGCATAGGAGACCAGGAAGGCTGGACACTCTTCAAGAGGGAAGTCCTAAAGGCGTGGGAGCAGGCCATCCCCGTGTGCTGTAAGACAAGCCATTGGCAGACGTCAAGCCTTGTTGAACAGGGATCTTTGGCTGAAGTTTGGGGAAAGAAAGAGAGTTTATGGACTTTAGAAGAAGGGGCAGGCAACACATGATGACTACAAAGATGTTGTGAGGCTATGTATGGAGAAAATTAGAAAGTCCAAAGCTCATTAATCTGGATTCAGCTGTAAAAGACAACAAGAAATCCTTCTATAAATACATTAGCAGTAAAAAGGGCCAGGAGGAACCTCCATCCTCTATTAGATGCAGGAGGAAACATGGTAACTAGGAATGAGGAAAAGGCTGAGGTGCTTAATGCCTTCTTTGCCTCCATCTTTAGAAACCAGTTGTAATCTGGGAATCCAGTCCCCTGAGTTAGAGAGCAGAGACCAGGAGCACAATGATCCCCCTGCAATCCAGGATGAGATGGTCCATGACCTGCTGCACCACTTAGATGGACACAAGTCTATTTGACCAGATGGAATGCACACAAGAGTTCTGAGACATCTGTCAGAGGTGCTCACCAAGCCAATTCCACCATTTTTCAGCAGTTGCGACTGATGGAGGAGGTCTCAGCAGATTGGAAGTTAGCCAATATGACAGCCATCTACAAGAACAGCTGGAAGGAATATGCAGGAAACTACAGTCCTGTCAGTTTGACTTCAGTGTTGGGCAAGCTGATGAAGCAAACCATCTTGAGTACCATCACGTGGTACATGCAAGACAATAGTGTGATCAGGCCCAGTCATCATGGGTTTATGAAGGGTGGGTCCTGCTTGACTAACCTGATCTTCTACAACATGGTCCCCCACTTAGTGGATGAAGGAAAGTCTGTGGAAGTTGTCTATCTGGACTTCAGTAAAGGCTTTGACACCACTTCCCACAGCATCCTCCTGGAGAAACTGGCTGCTCTAGGCCTGGACAGGTCTAGAGCAAAAAACCGGGTAAAAAACTGGATGGACGGCAGAGCCCAAAGAGTGAGGTGAACAGAGTTAAATCCAGTCAGCAGCCAGTCACAGGTGCTGTCCCCCAGGGCTCAGTATTGGGGCCAGCTCTGTTCAGTATCTTTATCAATGATCTGGATGAGGGGATTGAGGGCACCCTTAGTGAGTTTGCAGATAAGTCCAAGCTGGGTGGACATGTCACTCTGCTTGAAGGTGGGAAGGCTCTACAAGAGGGATCTAGATGGACTAGATCAATGAGTTGAGGTCAGTTGTATGAGTTTCAGTAAGGCCAAATGCTGGGTTCTGCATTTTAGCCACAACCACCCCTAGCAGCAGTACAGGCTTGGGGAGGAGTGGCTGTGAAGTTGACTGGCAGAGAGGGACCTGGGAGTGTTGACTGATAGCTGGCTGAACCTAAGACAGCAGTGTGCCTAGTGGCTAAGAAGACCAATGACATCCTGGCCTGTATCAGGAACAGTGTGGCCAGTAGGACCAGGGAAGGGATTTCACCCCTGTACTGGGCACTGGTGAGACCGCATCTTAAGTACCATGTTCAGTTTTGGGTCTCTCACTGCTGGAGGACACTGAGGTGCTAGAGTGTACCCAAAGAAGGACAACAAAACTGGTGAAGGGTCTTATAAGGAGCAGCTGAGGAAACTGGGGTTGTTTAGCCTGGAGAAAAGGAGGCTCAGGGGAGACCTTACTGCTCCCTACAACTACCTGATAGGAGGTTGTAGAGAGGTGGGCGTTAGTCTGTTCAGCCAGGTAACAAGTGATAGGACAAGAGGAAATGGCCTCAAATTTTGCCAAGGGAAGTTTAGGTTGGATATTAAGAAAAATTTCTTTACTGAACGGGTTATTGGACACTTGAACAACTTTCCCAAGGCAGTTGCGATGTCCCCATCCCTGGAGGTATTTAAGAGTCGTGTAGATGTAGTGCTCAGGGACTGAGCTTTAGTTGAGGACATGTCAGTGTTAATGATTGGACTCAATGATCTTAAAAGTCTTTTCCAATGTAGGCAATTCTGTGATTCTGTGAACTCAGTCTTTCCTAACAAAGAATAACCTCTCCCCTGCTTGGAGAGTCAGATGCCTCAAGAGGGAAGTGGAAGTTTCAAGATAACTTTTCTCCCTTCCTTCATCTTGCTTGTCCAGCCAGTACTGCAAAAAACAGTCTGAAAGCCACTCTCCTTCAGTTATGTTCTGTCCAGCAGTTCTAGGCAGAAGTTGGCTCCTTCAAGCTATATACCTGCCCACACACACTATGATTTCTTTAGGGTTTTCAGAGACACAAAATGACCTGAGGAATCAAAGGGGAAAGGAAACCATTTTCAAAATCACCTTCCCTTTTCATGCAATGAAAATGAGGAAGAGATACTAGAGGCAAAATAATGATGTCATATATTCTATTTGCAGCAATTTCTATAACAGTAGGGTCTTGCACATTTTCAAAGCTTCCGAGAAAATACAGAGGTAAATCTCTCCGTCCCTTTAATCAACTGTTGATGTTCGAGGTTGCATAATGATGCATTGGTGCTGCCTTTTGTATTTAGCACCAATGAGGAATTCCTTAGATATGCCCATGAGTCGAATAATGACAACACTGAGACTTGCCTGAAATGTCAGAGGGGTTTCAGCTCCAAACACACTTACTAGGACACAGAACACCAAGGTTATGATGGGAAGCAGGATTTTATTTTATGTTATTCTTTTTATGTTATTTTATGTTATTTTCCTGAACCTGTTTCAGAGCCAGTGCTCACAAGCATGAACATAACGTTCATGTGCAGCCAGAAACAGGCTGATGCCTTCCTCAGTTTAGCTTGAAAAAACATCCTTTGCAGTCTGGCAAAGGCAAGTCAAAGAGCTGCAGAAAGCAGCAGCAGGAAGACAGGCCCAGCAGTGCCTGTTTGCTGAAGAGTGAGAACGTGAAGAATGAGGACAGGGACCACAAAAGAAGCGAGTGGTACCATGGGGTGATTTCCAATGTATGACATGTATCAATGACAAGCATCAATGACAGGCACACTTCTTGCCTTCCAAAACTTGCTCTGCTGCTGTACTTCTTGTCCAGTGATGCATGAAAAGTCTCATGCCTGCCCAGCGCTTGTGTTGCACTCACAGATGAGAAGTGGAAGCTCCAGATGAAGCAGCAAGGTTGGAGCCAATCCAAGCAGTGGCTGCTGTGCACGAGAACTCCACTGAGGAAATGGAGCCCAGCAAGAGCAGAGCTTGCTCCCACTAGAAGCTCACACTGGGCAAGCTACTCAGGGCATGAGTGGTGCCTGGAGGTGCAAGAGCTGAGGGCAAGAACTGAGACAAAAGGGCCCAGAGAAGCCCTGACAAAGGGCTGTGCTCAGTGCTACAGAGGACAAGAAGCACCTCCCGAGGAGCCCAAGAAGCCTCCCTGTCCCTGGGAGTCTGTAAAGGTTCCTCCCCCTGGATGCAGGGCATGAGGGCCACCTTCGTGGAGCATGAGCAGCAGGCACCTGGTCAAAGTGGCGTAAAGGAGGCATGGCCAGGGGTCCTGCTCAGTGCTGCAGTCAGACAAAAAACCCTGGGGATACTGGGGGAAAAAAAGCCTCCTCCCCCAGCTGCAGGACACAAGGGGCCACCTTCGTGGTTCACAAGCAGCAGGCAGTGACCCAGCACAAAGGGAGCAGTGGAGCCCTCCCCTGACAAGTGTCCTGCTCCATGCTGCAGAGGAAGGCAAAAAAACCCTGGAGCACAGCGACAATCTGCCCCGGGGGAAAATTCCTTCCTGAACCCAGTGATGGCAATTCCCTGAGCATGGCAGCAAGACCTGCCCCCTGCTCCCACCAGCTGGTCATGCCTCTCAGGAGATCCCCAAGCCCTGTTCTGCCTCAACCTGGAGCCATCTCTGGGGCTTCCCAGTGTGGCCAAATACCCCCAGCCTGATCAGCCTCGGGAGTAAGAGTCCTTCCCCCTATGCTTGGCAGAACACCAGTGGGTGCTCCAAAGCACCAGGACCCCTGGAAACATCTCTACATCCCATTTCTTATGGCAGCTGTCCCTGGATCTGCTGGGGATGAGGATGGTGAGATCTGCAGGGCTCCTCAAGAAGACATTGTCTTGCTGGTGCCACTGCTCTCCAGCTGAAAGAGCCTGACAGCCTTGGGCACCTCCAGGGGTTGGTGGTTCTTCTCTCCAGCAGCCTTGTTTCACCTGTGGTAAAGACCCCCTCAGCCACCACCAAGTAATTCTGCTGGCTTCTCAAGGTCTTTCTCTGGGATGTGTTTGGGCTGCCCCTGGAGCCAGCTCGGGCAGCAGGACAGGAGGCGTTGCTGCCTTTTCTACTGCCTGGGGGCACTGTGACTGCTGCATTGCCAGGTGGTGGCCCTGTGACATCAGGGTGACCAGGGCCCTCATGTGTGACCCTGCCCACTGCCCCTCCACCCAGCATCCTTCAGAGGAAGACCTTTGAGGTCCTGTCCCTGAGGCAGCCCCTGTGCCCAGCAGGCCCAGGGGGTCATCCCTGCCCTTGATGGCCATGCACTGTGAACAGCTGCTGGGTGTCCCTGACACCTCCTCTTCTGCTTGGCTCTCAAGGACACACCTTACACTGTCACTCTGCTCTCAGGCCATAGCAGAAACCAGCCCTGCAGCCTAGATACCAACCCTATTAACCATCCCTTCTCTGCACCAGAGCTAACATCCATGAGGCCCCATAATGAGGAGGATAAGGGACTTTATCTGGCTGCACACAAACCCTTTTTTTGGGTATAGCAGGGGATTGCTTCAGCAGTCACAGCCTGGAGGAAAGCCAAAGTGTAACCAGAGACATAGGCTGGGGTGGACGGTGTCAACAGACCACCATAGAAATAATAAAGGCTTTGAAAAACCAGTGAGCAGAGGTGATATTGGTGTGGTGGAAAGGCTGGCCAATTTCCGATGTAGAATGTTTGGATCTATGCCCAAAGCACAGCCATGCAAACAACAATTCTTCCAAACTGGAAAAATATCCAAGTGCTGCTATTGTTGTCACACCTCCTTGTCCCACTGATACCACACCTATTGGCCATGTTTATGCAGGATACAAAACCCACTTCATCCATGGGGGGCAAACTCACAGCTCATGTGTCACTTTAACTTTTCTGAGTTATTTGCTTAGCTTGATTTGTGGGAAGATGTTCAGAACTTCTCTAAAACTTTGGTGAGTCTCCTTTTCCTTTAGGATTTAGTATTTTGAGTGCTGAAAGACTATGGAAGGTACTACTCTTGTTATCTTGTTATTACACAGACCTTCAGACTGTGTAAATAATGGCATTTATACCATTTGGTTGTGGTGATACCAGAGGTGAAAGAAAGGGTTTAGTTTCCTCAAAGTGAAATCTGCAGAGACACAGGATTTCCTCACCATTCCTTACCAATGCACCAAGAGACATTTGCTACCACATTGTTCAGGGTGAGACTTGCTTCTTGGAAAGAAGTCCCGTGTTGTTTTGTGCTCTTTACCATACTTCTTCTCACATGTCAATAGCTCTTTTCCTTCTTTTGCCTTCTACCTTGATACTTTTCTCAGAAGGAATGGAAGCCCTCTCAGCCTTTGTCTTTCTCCTTCCAGTCACCATTGTCTTCTGTAGGCCCTCCATGCCCCTAATCAACTGCTTAGTCTTTGCCTTCATCCCAGATGGAATTTCTTTCTTGAATTTGAGGCATGCAAGTTCATAGTGGTACAGGCGAGTTCTCACCAGGGCTTTGTACAATGCTTGTCTTTCCTATGGAAATATCTTGCCTGACACACAAGAAGGCATTTCCCTGTATCACATTTGTGGCTCATAGTCGCCCTGTGATCTACTCATGCCACCAGGAACATTTGTTTAGTCTGCAGAAGAGGATGCTGAGGGGAGACCTTATTGCTCTCTACAATTAAAAGGTTGTTGTGAGGTGGGTGTTGGTCTCTTCTCACAAGTAACCAGCAATAGGACAAAAGGTAATGGTCTTAAGTTGCACCAGGGGAGGTTTAGATTAGATGTAAGGAAAAGTTTCTATACTGAAAGAGTGGTGAGGCATTGGAACTGACTGCCCAGGAGGCGGTGGCATCACCGTCCCTGGAGGTGTTCAAAAAACATGTAGACATGGCACTTCAGAACATGGTTTAGTGTTCATGATAATGTTGAGTAGACGATTGGACTTGATGATCTTAGACATCTTTTCCAACTTTAATGATTCTATGAAAACTGCCCAGATTTGACACCTCCAAGTTTTTTGCTGACTAAGGAGTATTGCTTGTAATGACAGCTGCTGTCCACTGCCTGCTCCCTGTCTTCCCTCAACTACAAATGTCCCTAAAGGAGAAATACTTCTGTCTCAGGGTTAATATGCCTCACTGCAAGATTTTACATCATTAGGAAAGCTTGGTTTAGACACGAAAAGACTAATCATATGTGAAAAAGCCTTTCTGAGGCAATTAGAATAATGAAACTTAAGCAATACTTTATCTATTTCTTAATTACATTGATACTTACCAGGCTCATTCAAACTGGGGCAAAGTCCCCAAGCAGTCTGTGGAATCACTTTTAGGATGCAGTGAGAAATAAGCTTCTCTTATGACTAGACTTTCAATGCAGTAAAGCATCCGCTGACAAGAACTAGTTGAGATTTCATAAAAGCTTGCCACCAATGGATGGGTACAGAGCACATTTAAAATTCTGATCTGACCTTAGAATATAAATCTGACTCTCATTTATCAGAGAGCAATCTGTGAGTTATAAAGGCAGTCCCCTGCTATATAGGATACTCTGCCAGTGTCTAGGAGACAATGTAGGCAACCTCATCCATGCAGAAAGACTCCTTGGTACACACTGAGTTATGCCTAGGCAATTAAGCTCATTTAGAATACCCTAATATTACACTATTGACAGCACCTGGAAAGCTGACAGTTAGTACAGCACATGCCATGGCTTTGCTTACCCATGCTGTAGATTCTGGGCCACGATTAGCAATCTGACAGGAATCACTCTTTGGCAAACTGAAGTCCAATCTGTTCAATAATTCATTGGTTTTGCTACAAAGAAATCCAATCCAAATAGAATTGTTAGTGCTTCCATAAAAATAAATACAGCTTTTAATTCCACCCTTGGAATCTAGCCTAGACATTTTATCATGTGACTGCTGACAAACATCACAGGTGGAACAAAAGGTTATGGAGACACACAGAATGAAATGGGAGGATACAGAACCTATATTGTGGATAAGATATTTTCTGGGAGGAATTTTTAAGCAAATAATTATTGTCATTTGCATATTTGGGGTCTGAAGTGGATATGCTTTCTTTCCTTATTGTAAAGCTCCTAAGACACAGACCCATACACCACTGGACTGCATCAGGATGCAACTGCTTCACTGAATTGTTGCAAATCCTTCTGCCAGATCTATAAATCTCAGATAAATAACATAAAATATTATTTTAAGGAATTTTCCTTCATGGATAATATAATGCAGGCTTACAATATATTGCTTAATCAACCAGAAAGACTTTGAAGCATTTTGTAGCATTCAAAAAAAAACCCAGTGTGTCTTTAGTTGAAGCAGAATTGCACAACATTGCAATTTCTCACTCTGGCAAAGCTGATTTTATTTTTCCATTCACATCCCTTATACTTTGCTCACAGTTTCAAGGAAGTACAGCTAAACAAAATCACAAGAAACAACACGTTAAGAACAGGAATTTCAGTGCTGTGTTCAGGAATCAGTTTTCTGCAGTCCCAGGCATCTCTATTCAAGTCTTTGCTAACTCAAAGGAGTAGATTTAGAGGAAAGAGGCAGTTTTAGTTCTTGCACAGCTTATGAAATCTTGAAAGTACAGAAGTAAGAGAAGAAAGAGTGCTTCAGGAGGCATCCAACACAAAAGATTTACTCTGCTAACAAGGCAACCAGATAGATCTGTGGGGAAGAAGATGCCACTACCAAAGACAACTACTTAACCTTGGAGAAAATGCCTTGGCTGCCAAAGGGTGATGATGACTAACTGCTGAAGTAGACTACAAAGCGTTTTGCCTTCCACCGCATGATCTGAAATTTTGAGTAGATGCATTCTTTAAAAATGTACTGCTGGTCAGTGTGCATGTTGAGGAGAAGTGGGAAAATAATAAAAAAATACACAAGTTCTTCCCTGCCACTCTACACAATACAAAACCATGTTAACACATCAGGTACAGAGTACTTGCTCAAGCTGTATCAAGCCATGCTCTTAGAGTCTCAGCATACACAGTTCATTCCCTTTCCTCCTTTACCTGAGTATTTAACATGGACCTCAGACAAAACTCAATACAGGAAGAACCAAGTGAACCATAAGATTCCCTGATCTACAAAGCACATGTATATACTTGTAAATAAGATAATAGCCTTCTTACCCAACCATTAACCATTCTGTGAGATTACACAGTTTAATTTTGGGAACTTGAGGTTTTAAACTGCATATTTTGTGTTTCTCTACCTATGCTAACGTCACTAAAATAAAATAAAAAATTTATTTCTACACCAGAAAGGCTAAAAACTCCTACAGAAAGTCTAGAATATATTTGAGAAGGTTGAAGATCTACAAAGAAATATCTGTCTACTTGGGGGTATACCTGGATGTTGTATTTCTCTACAGATGGCAAAAGAATGACATTGGAGTATATGGAAGATCTCATTATTTGCACAAAAATGGGGTGGAGGATTAAGACACTGCATTTCCCAGATCAGCACACTGATGGATGAAAAATGAATTCAAGTTTCAGTATTAGAAAAGATGATTACAGAGAAGAATCAAAGTTTCTCAGCAAGACTGTACACTGTCTTTGAATACAGAAAAAACTCAACTACACCAAATTAAGTAATACATCAATGAAGCATCCATATCACAAGAAAAGGACTCAGGTTTCTGAACCTGACTAAAGACAAAGTCAGTCCAGTCAGTCACATATGCTAATTTATTGTGTATCATCTCTATGGAAACCCAGCAATGCATCTGGAGTTGCTAGACTGTCAAAATACTGTCTGAATGGTATTTTTTCATAATATTAAAGCTATAGTCATAACAATGCAGAGCATAGCATAAGCCACACTGCAGGGAAAGGGGGAAGTTGTAGAGATGACAGTTCAATTAATATTCCAGAGACAAAAACATCTTCTCCAGAAGGAAATCAGCATATCAAAATGTCCATAGTAGTTACACATTCAGACAGTTGGAACAAGATCTCACTCTCTTGCTAAAACTTCAAGGGCTAATCAAAGATGATAATAAAATGTATTCCTCTAAACTAATTAATATTAAGGAAAGAAGATCACGAGCTGAAGAAATGAATTTGAATACAGCAGCATCTTGATACTTTTTAAAAATAGCTAGGCGAAAGGAGATCCAAAACTTAGAAAACCCAAGAAGATGGCACCCTCCTAACATGCTCTTTAACTGAGCATCAGACTGAAGAGAAGAGAGCTGCTCAGAAGCACTGGTTAATCTGGAGCAATCTTACAAGGATATATTGTCTTTCTCAGTAGCCCTATTCCCCATTATACTGTTGGTAACAAGCCTTTTGCTCAGCTAATTAAAATAGGTTACTCCCATACTGGCATGTTTATTAGCACCAGGCAATACTCTTAGCATGGGAATAAGGCCATCTGTATTGTGGTAACAACTCCTGGAACAGTTTTGACCTCTTCCAAATAGCACTTTCCCAGATAACTCTTGGCTGCTGTCTGGGAATCAGTACCAACCAAAAGTAACTCCTAACAGGCACTTTGAATACAACCACCCCATTTTGGGAAGTAAAAGTTTGCTAGCAATGGAAGCAGGCAGTCTTAGGCCTCTTGGCCTCAAAAGTGTAATTTTATTAGTAAGTGTAAATTTATTAGTACAGTTGCAGCTGTGGGGGAGTGAGGTACAATACTGGATTCGGGGGCTGAAAAACTCTTTAGAGCTGTCATGGGAAAATATTGACTCTGCTGCCAGGATCATTGAGTAATGTGCTAGGAAGGGACAGTGCATGACTGTGGAAATCGGGCCATGTTGCAGATGCTTTCTGTGGAGGCTCAGATACATGGTTTTACATTGCACAACTATTCTTCAGGCACAGTCTTTTCTTAAAAGCTGTTACATAAAAGCATACACTTGAAGCTCAACAAGTACATGTAAAATGCAGAAACATGAATTAGGTGTTCCACTGAGAAGGGTGTAATATAGGGATTTATAGTTGGCACCCTGCACTCACAGGCTACTTGTAGATCAGGGAATGCAGTTGCATCTTTTATTGTTTGGGCTAAGTGTGTGTGCTGCCCACATTCCTACTATGGTGACACAAAGGGGTGGATATAAAAGTTGGAATAAGTCTAGGTTCCTCTAGACTAAGTAGCAGTTCCTATGCTCTAACAGGGTTACCAGCCTTGACATTCAAGAATCAGAAAGCTCCACAGTTTGGAACTGTGGAAGATCTAAAGATCCACAACTGATCTCATTGCAGGACTTGAGTTCTAAAATCGTGTTCAGAATAAGGTCTTTAATTTTGTGTGTCTTTTGGTCTTAACTCCTGTCACATCTGCATGGCAAGCAGAAGAGCCAGTCTTGAAAACAATTCATCCTTTGGAACATGAACAAGGACATGGACTTAGGTCCTAGCATCTTCCTCCACCCAACAGTTGCACAGCACCTCTTGCTAAGCTTTTCTGGTTTACAGACTAACATTAAAAATGCATCAATTAAAAAGGCTTCTTGTAATCTTCATTACTCTTTCCCAATGAAACTAGTGGCAGCTAATTCTTTTCCTTTAATTGATGGATATTGAATTGCCAGGGTACAGAAAAATACACTGGCTTTTATGCCAGCACAATACTTTTGCATATACCATAAATCTACTTCTTTTGACAATTTTTAAAAGATAATGGCCACTCTTATTACTACTGAAAACAAGACAGCTCCTGAACTCCTTTTCCCAAGCTGCTGGATCTCCAGCATTACAATTCTGCTCTAATCAACATGCACAAGTACACTAAGAGCCATTCAAAAACAGCAACAAAAAAATAAATATAAAAAATCCCCAGCCAGGTAAATCATTATAGCCATTTCAGAGAGGAAACAACATGAGTAGTTTCTAAATGACAGAAGTATCATCTACTGCTGAATGACATGGACACATCATCTTCCAAATTCATTGCCAGTAAGTGATATTCCACAGTTTCCTTACAATTCAACTGAAAAACTAAGAACGATGCACAATGCATACCTAATGTTAGTTTCATACCTCTGCCCAGAAGTTACACAATGTTTTTAAACAACAGGACTTCTCCTCTTAAAAACAAAACACAAAACTAAATTTCATCAAGACACAACTTTTTTTTTGCAGCAGGCATACTTACACTTCTCCCCACTTCAGCACATTTAGTTGGCTAATAATAACAACTTCCTTAACTTTAGCAGAAATTAAGATCTGTTGCTTAATGCTACCAAAGCCTACTCACAAGAAAATTTGTCCTTCATTTCAGTAAGGTCTATGGTGGGTGTGTTTAAATAAGTTCAGAAGGCTACAAGCAACTGCCATGCTTCCCGCATCCCACATCTGGGACATGACAAGGGGCAAGGTTGTAAAAACATCTCCATCTGTCAGCAACAAACATGCCCTCAACTCTACATGGGTTCTGGTTCTGCTGTACTTCAGCTCTAATCCACTCCTGCAGATCAGAGTCCACTTTTGGGTAAGAAGAAAAAACTAACATCAGCCATGTACAAATTTGTCAGTGTGAACTAATGTCCTTTATTTTTTGGTTTACATGTGGGCTAGGGATTCATCTTTTGCTGGAATCTATAAAGTGAAAAAATACAATGTGAAATAATTAACCCACTAAATTCCTGTACAATATTGACAGCTCTTCTGCAATGCCCTTTGTGACCCAAAGAAAGGTCATCCTCTGGGTATTTAGTTCATTTGATTTCCAGAACAAATCTTTCCAGTAGCCACGTACCAAGCTTAGTTTAGCATTCACAAGCTTCACTGGGGGTAATGCACAAGCATACTAAAGAGGACTTGGACAAATCTAATGATAGTGATCAAAACTGCTATCTTTGGCTGTTAGGCTGTCTTGTCTTCAAGTTCTTGAGCATGTGTTCCTGTTCTTCAGGATAAGAACAAAAAGTGTGGCACTAGTTCATTTTAGGTATAAGGTTTCAAGACAGTATAAAATTAGGTAAAAAAAAAAAAAAAGGCAACTTTCTCAGCAGCATTATTTTCATCACTTGTCCCCACACCCAAAACTAATCTTTTCTGTCAATCCACTTGCTTTTTTTTGTTTGTTTGTTTGGAGTTTTTTTATCTGACTGGATGAAATAAGGCAGCTAGGCTAGTCTTTCCTCCCACCAACTCATTCTTGGAAGTTATTTTAGACATCAAGTTCCATTTATTATCTGAAGTAATAAGCATAAATCCAGTTTTAAGGAAAATGCAGTTTTATATAAGTCTATTGCATAGATCTTCCATTCTGTGTGCTCCATCTGCATGTGCAATCTGCTTCTATATTTTCAGCCAGCTTGCATGGGCAGATTAATGCGTACAATTAGGAAGCAACCTCACAGGCGTTCAATAAACTGCCTTCATTATTACACTCAAGAGAGTCCCTTTGGATGTCTATAAAAGCCTAGTTTTCTGCCTGTTAGCTAAATAATTGACAACGCTTAAAATAATCAGGAGCAAATAAACAAAATGAAGACCATTGTGGTGAAAAGAAGCAAACAAAAGATTCTCAGGGCTGCAAACCCTTTTTGTGCAAGCCCTCTTTCATTCTCTCTAGCAACCTATATTAAAAGTCTGGTCAGGTTTACATTTGCACTTCTGTGGGGAAAATTTGTTACCAGCCTGCTGTTTGAACCACACATCACAGGGGACTGAAAACTGGCAAGGCCACTAGTATTTATCTGATAAAAATAGATAAATAAATAAAAATTCTGGTTTGATTCAGGTTTTATTTTTTTGCATTTTATGACTTTCGAGAAAACTGCTTTGGCAGGCAAGTGTGTATCAGCTTGGTTTGGTGAACCTCCTGCATTGTGTTTGGAATATGCACTTAGAGGCACTCTGGCAAATTCTATTCCAAGCTCCAAATTCTGAGCAGAATATATTGAGTGCACACATGTACCCAAGCGCAGCAGTGCCAGGAATTTTTACAGGAGTACAACCTTCACAAAACCAGAGGCATGAATATGTAACAAAGGGAAAGATGAAGTGATACAACAGCCATCATGCACTATTAAAAAGAACCCCTACGTGCTAGACTGCTTTTCCCATTACATAAATAAGTAGATAGCTATTAGAAATGCAGTGGACCACGTCCAACATTACAGATTCTGGGAAGTCAAATCCAAATTAAATAAAAGCACCCTACTAGAGAGCTGGGATAAAACCTTACTGTGAGACATGCTACAGTTCAGGCAGAGATTAATACAGCCTGCGCGTCAAGCCACAGAGAAAAGCAACTCATGAGGTAGCCATCCCTCATTACTGTTTAAATGACTTTTTTGGTGTCCTAGCTAGAGAGAGATATCCTGAAAAGTCCTGAGCCAGCCATCTAAACTCTCCTTAATTCCTGTTTGGAAAGATGGACACTCAGTCCTTTCTCCACAGGGATTAGCAATAGACTTTGCATAGACTATGCAAGCATTCATTATCTTTTAATGTACTCTAACAGAAACACAGTTTCTATCACAGGATACCTAAGTAAAATGCATCCAAGACACCATAACTCAAAATGAAGGACTCTTCTTCATGTGCAAGTAGTCTCCTATAGAGAAGTGCACACGTACTCCCTTATTTTCTAGATCTGGCACATGAAGAGGCAGAACCACTGTGATGCTATCATCAATAAATCCCAAAAGTGCTTCTCCTCTGTTAACACAAACCGTAGCAATCTTGCCATGCAGCAACTCCCCCAGACCAAAATCTGCTCCTGTGCACTCTGCAGGCTTTGTATACACAGCTTTTTTAGAAGATACCTTGTGAGTTTTGTCCATTTTAGTCACCTAATAGAGCTTGAGTCTACCTGGGTCAGAGGAGCTTCTGATCCCAAAAGAGAGCAGCTTGCAGACTTTTCCACAGCACTCTGCATGCAGGTCTAGACATCATTCACAAAAGACTCAAAGACATACTCAGGCAACTGTGATAACAGATATAGTTGATTTTTCAAGGGCCAGTTGTACACAAAGAAGATAACAAGGCTTTGAAGAGGTAGGTAATAATTGTATTCTGCAGACAGTGGGCAAGGTTATAGACAACTTTTCCTTTTGGCTTTCACTCGCTTCATATTACACTCTTTGAAAGGGGATTTCAGTGAGAAGATCTTGGTTTTAATAGTGATAGGAATTTAATCAGAACAACAGACTTCTAGGCAGCATCATACTTTATTGTCAGAGTATGTTAATGACATGAGAATCATAATGGCCTTTCCTTATCATATAGAAGTGGCACTTCGTAGAGAAGAGGTTCTTATTGGGCTGTACCCTGTGGAGGCTGATATAGCTAGAGGTGGTGATCAATTTTAACAGGTTTCCTAGTTAATGAGATTGCTGTAGGCATTGATCTTCTCAGAAAAAAATTGCGATGTTGCAGCTATAGATGCTTACAGAGGACAGACTGACAGTACAGCTTATCTTTTGAAATGGTTCCACAGGCCATGACTTTGCAGAGGTCATTGCTTTATATGCTGTGCATGACCTTCCTTCCCCCCTCTCCCAGCAAGCAGGCAAGGAGGCAAAATACTCCAGCAGAGACAGCAAAGAAAGGGGCACAGTCTCATATTTGTTCTCTTTGCCTCTAGACATAAGAGTCTTAGATGATGGAAGTAATGAGTCACTCATTTTTTGCACAGTAGGCAAAACCACATCTTTAAATACCAAGCACTTTTATGCCAACATGTCTCTAACAACTTGCAGTACTTCAATGGAGTTGCTTTACCAGATCTGAGAGGTTGCACAGTATCTTTCCATTACCCCTGGATGTTGTGCTCCATAATGCCAATGTACTTTAGCTAGGTAACCTCAACAATATCCAGTGGTAAAGACTCCTCTTCCTCGGCCCACCAGAGGATTTCTTCAGACCAGGGAAGGCACTAGTGTCACTCTGTACAGCATTGGAGGTTTCTGCTTAACCAAAATTGTGTTCACTGTAGGTAGGTTTTCAGCTCACATCCTCCAGGTACAGTATCTACAGGACCCTCTTGGTGTACATTCAACACACAGTACATACAAATAATCTTCTGATACTTGAACATAATCTTTAGCAATGGAGCTCGACAGTCCATCTTCACCTTCAGTTGCATCAGTCACTTTGGTTTCCTAAGATGACACCAGCTGAATGCTCACAAGGTTTTCCTAAATCAGTGAACAGAACAGCTGCCAGCCAGTCTCCTTGCCAGTGCACAGGCACCCTGAGCACCTGGGGACCAAACAGCTGCCCACACAAAGGTGTTTTGAAGGGTTTGGGCCTGCTTGTGATAGAACCAAGATTACTTTTAATGGGACAAGTGCTGATAAGAAGAATTCATTTTACCCTAGGCTAAAAAAAGGCATGGACAGAAAGGTGAGGGAAAGGAAAAGGTATGTATCTGTTCATAACTTAATAAGCCTTAAGACAAACAAAGAAAACAGATTAAATGGGAAAATAAGAACCCTGATAATCCCCTCAGGAAAAAGCAAGTCCCATAACTGAGGACCCTGCACTGAAAAGATCTGATTAAGTTATTGCTGAGTTACGCTCAAAGAGCATGAAGTTGTCTAGTTTGTCAGGAACGGGCAGAGACCTAAATGTGTGCAGTATCTTCCGAAATCCTGTGGAGTCAAGGTGTGTGTGTGGGAAATCCACACTGAGACAAACAGAAGGCAAAATACCACTATCTAGAGGCAAACGCTGGGAATGTATTTAAGGAAAGAGCTGTACCTAAAGCCAAGTGGGAAGACATAAAAGGAAAAAGACAAGAAAGACTGAGATCAGAGAGAAAACACTAAAATGTCTATACATTAGAGAACAAGGTCTGGGCAAGTGATGAAGGAACTGGAACTAAGAGCATCGAAAAAGTGCCTCCTTTAAAGGTCACGGAGGAGGAAAGAGCAATCAATCATGCTAAGAACACAGGTGAGTAATTTCAGGAGCCAAAGATAAAAAAGTTAAAGGTGACTAAACAGCATTGTGTGTTAATTATGTGATAGAATTGTTTTGAATCAGTTAAAAATAAATAAATAGGGTAGAGTGAACAGGCAAGGCAGGAACTTCACTGCCAATGGAATTAATTATGTCAGGACTTAAGCCATATCTAAATCTGACATTAATGAGTTACTCTTAGGAAACAGGTCTTCACAGCAGATCTCTACATTTAAGCTGTAGACTGTGCTAAATATAGGAAGTCCTCATTATTTCCATGTGGATTAGACTTCTTTACTAGTCACTAAGATAAATGGGTAGAGATGTAATTCACATCCTGTTTCAATAATTAGTCTTGGATTGAATGATCACATTGATTCAGAGAAAGAAAGCACAAAGTCATTCTATAATTCAGTGGTTTCATTTCAAAGTGTATGTTTTGAGAAGCTAAGAGAAATCTACTGAACCAAATCTCTCACAGAATAAGGTATGGAGGAGGTTTGGAATATTTTATAGAATCACAGAGTGGCTGGGGTTGGAGGGTACCTCTGGAGGTCATCTTGTCCAACCCCTTGCTCAAGCAGAGTCACCTAGAGCTGGTTTCCCAGAACATTTGAACATCTCCAAAGATGGAGACTCTACAACCTCCCTGGGCAACCTGTGCCCATGCTCAGTCAAACTCTCATCAAAAAAGTGCTTCCTGATATTCAGGAGGAACCTCCTGTGTTTCAGTTTGTGACCACTGCCTCTTGCCCTAAAGTAAAAAGTTTCGAGTCAAAAAGCAAAAAACCAGAAACAGAAACCAAACCCTTCCTGAGCCCCAAACTAGACAAAAGCAGAAAAATAAAAACAAAAAACACACAGAAAAACCCCAAACAAACAAACAAAAAACCCCTCAAACCAACCAAACAAGCAAAAAAAAAAAAACAAAGCAGAAGGATAAGCAGATGAGTAATAAATTTCAAATTCTACTTACTAATATTGATCTTCAAGGAACATCTCTCTTCTTTGCATTTCTTGTTGTCTTTTTTTAAGTTCAAGTCTCTCTGCCTACAGCATTAAAACAGGAAAACACAGTTGAGATTTCCGGTAATCCAGAAACAACCAAAATTTATCATTTCAAGTATTTCAATATTCTGTTTTTTAAAACAATGATAGCAGCAGTTGGGTACCAAAGTGACCCAAGCTCAAATTTAGAAGTATTCAGACATGACCAAACAGCTCCTAGCCAAGAGATCAGTAAGAAAACCACACTGTGCTCCTGTCAGATCCATCTGTCCTCGCAAAGGGCCTTGTGAGCCTTCACAGTTCTCATGACACAGAACTGTTAGGGCCATCTTTCAGTATAACTTGTGCAACACTGGTCCTTGTAAGAAGGTTGAGGATACAAACCACCCCACCAAATCAGATGATAGTCCTGTAGCACTGAAAGCACAGTGATATGAGTATGTGTAGCTCTGCACATAGACCTATGGCCTTTATGAGCATTAGGTACTGGCTGGTTGAATACATGCTGACAGATGAAAATGGGAGAGACATTTGTACTTCATCAGTATTATTCTGCCTCAGATACCATGCCCAGTGCAAAAGTCAACCAAATCCTTGACGCACAAAACTCCTCTGGAAATCTGATTATCACGTATGTGATTAAGTTCTTTAATATAAAATTGCACATAATTTCCAGTGGAAGGGTCATCTAAACTGCCTCACCCCTCAAATTCAAGTAGAACAAAACATCAAAATAAAGCAGCAAATAGAGAACTTGCTGCAATAGCAAAATGTAGCTCAAGCTAAATTCCAGTCAAAAAATACTTTTTTTTGACATGCAGGTTGGAGGTAGGTCCAGTGGGAAGAGCAGGCAAGAGGCAGTTCACTGTATTAAAAGCACAAATCAGAAGTGCCAAACTGGGACTTCAGTCCTTGCTATGTTTTGAGCACTGCAGCTGATAGGGGGGGAGCTCCAACAAGAGCTCCCACCTGAGGTTCACAAGAACTAGCATGGTGAGCAACCTGCAACTTCACACTGTCACTCTGCTCATTGCCCACCCTCAAAATAAAAGAAAGGAATTGTTTAGTAACCAAGCAACCAGATATCACTCTAAATGAAGTGTCCTGGAAATTTCAGACAGTATCTTGCAGAGATGAGAAGGGAGCTATAGGTAGGAATGGCCTGTTTGGGGGAGGATACTGTACCTGGGTGGAGGTATCATGCAAGGCCAGGTAGAAAGGGGGGTGTGTGTAAGGGGGAAAGTGTTGTTAAGAACAGGGCTTTAACCTTCACCCCCATTATTTTCTTCCTGTCCTGCAATCAATAACATTCCAGAAAAATTACAGTTCTACTGGCAGTTACTCAATTACTTTGCCTTCAGTGATTTCAGGGTGGGTATTTTCTAATTGGATGAAGAATGACTCTCTGGAAGAGATTTGCAAAAGAAGTGCAAATTCCTCCTCCGCGTGTATTGGATTAAGAAAAAAAAAAAAAAAAATCCTGTCAAGATGTCTGCAGATAGGAAAAGCACCACTATGTTGTATAATGATATAAACTGTTGGAAAGCAAATGACTTTGGAGTTACTTGGAAAAAGGCAATGGGAAAATAAACACTAGGAGGAAGACACATCTGAGGATAAGACGTCCCATTGCTCAGTCATTTGACATGGTGAGATAGAATGTATGAAGAACTGATAAAATTAAAAAAAATAATCAAACTAAACCAAGGAATATCACTCCACTGTATAGGCAAATTTTGATAGTGTTCAACAGTTATCTTGTTTGCTCCTAACCCATCCACCTAGAAACTGATGAATTTTTAGGCAAAATATTCCTACCCATGTGAAACGTAACAATTTACAGGAAAAGAAAAGAAAGAGGAAGAAAGGAAATCTGATGGCATCTGTTATTGTCAAAGGTGATGTTGGTACCCCCAAGACACTAGTAATTACTCCCTGCTCAACACTGCAAACTGATGCCTTCACCCTGAAAAACCACACAACGTGGGATCCACCACCATATTGCAAGGCTCCTGAAAGTTCAAATCCAAAGCTCACCACAGTTGCTGTGGTCTAGTTCCTAGATAGAATGACACAGTGCTATTAACTTTGATAAATACCATCCTTCAATATCACCCCTGTCTCCCATTAGATCAAAAGGAAGGAAATATCCTTCAGTTTTTCTACCACCAGAATGGTGCCTGAAGAAAACTCCAGCATATTGAAATTATTTATTTGTGGCTGGTGTGACTGTTTTCTACTCTGGGACCCCTGCTTGGGATGCATACCGATGACAGGCAATGGGACTGGGACATTCTCTAAATAATGACAATCTATCAATAGGCACTGCCAAAGCACTCCACATTTGGCATGATTTTCAAAAACAAAGCCAAGAGTGGAACAGCTGTGATATTGAAGGTAAACACGTTGAAAAGCATTAGCAGAAGGTCTGTAAAATGCCTGGTTTTAACAAATTCCTGAAAAAAGGCCATTCATGCTGATTAACACAGTCAAATTAAAGAGCACATGATTTGATAGAGAATAAAATGAAATTACAGCTTATTCTAAATAGGACAGTTTCTAAAGATGGCAGGACTGTTACTAGGTAATACCAAACCAAAAGTGAGTTGCATGCAGTAGAATTACATTGAGCCTTTTCACTTTGAATCTTTTGAATCTTTTACTACTTGGTCAAGATTTAGAATACACAAGGAAAGGCTAAAGTCAGGGTAACAAGAACAGAGATTGAATGACGGGAAACAGAAATATCCAGTGCACTGAAGTTATGCTGTTTTGTGTACAGCACAAATACAGAAAGCTTAAAAACCAAGAAGACATATACATATCAGCCACTGGTTTATTTTCTTGGGAACTTTGACTGAGCTTTCACCCTTAAGACACAAAGGAAGTTGCGGTTTGCTCTCGTTAAAAGATACCTATCTGCAGATGCCTACTAATTATAAGCAAATAATAATAACACTACTTCCCATGTACTCCCAGATATATACTGGGATATATTTTCAGACCAGATGCATATCTCAGCACTAGGGACAAATACAGAAATAGGGATGCCCCTTGCTAACAAAGTCTCTCCAAAATTATCTCAGTGAGCACCTAAGAGATCACTAGCTTAGAAGATTATCCATACTCATACAGTCCAGGGTTATCCCATGAACAAATCAAAGCAGTCCCAGGAAAAGCTGCCTGACATGAAATTCCACAGGATCCCAGATCCCCTTCACTGCTACACATGGAGACTCAAATACCAGCTCTCATAAACTGGTCCTTGTGGAACACAGTGTGAGTGGGGAAGGATCCACCCCCCTTCTCTCTGGGAGCTGAAGGGAGAAAGTAGAGGCCAAGAGCATTGGTACTCCAGCACCTAACCTCATGGTTAACTGAAGAATGATAGAAACAGCCAGGTAGACTTGGTAAGGTAGACCTTCCACATTTGGGTACTGCTTTGGCAGACGAAAACATCTCTTGGTCACAGAGATAACAGGAGAGTGGATATTGTTTTTCTCTGCAAAGCCAGCGTTAAAGCAATAGCATAAACAGCTCCTAGGTTCACAAGCAGCACTGTCTTTACAGTACATCATCCTTACAATCAAGGAAGAACTGAGCTGAGTACCAGCACCCGCTCCAGTCATCACGCATTAGTCTGTAGGGCTTCACCATTCATGTTTATTGGAAAAGTGGCTCTCCAGCTGTGAAAGTTTCAGGGCCCCTGCTGATAAAGATGGTTAGCCATTATCTCCTTTCAGACTGTCAGACAATCTGGTTTTTATTGAATGAATAATAACCTTGAGCAAAAGGACTGGCCAGCAAAAAAGAAGGCGTGTGAATTTGCAGAAAGACATGCTCTCAACTGATGCCCTGCAGGTGCAGTTGTCTGCAAATCTATCACTTTAAAAGAGAAGTTTCTCTCCTGCAGTAAACAGTGCCCAACCTTTGGTCATTCAATACCAGTTCTTTAGGATCCCTTTCCTGTCATCCTCAGCTCTCCCAAGCCTTTCAACAGCAGGCAGGGTGAGATGGCCAAATTGACACCTTTTAGTAGCTTTCCAGAAAGCATGCTTTTCTTAAACATAGAGTTGAATTTTTAATATATGGACATCTTTAAAGCAGAAATCTTCATCAGATCAATCCCTACTGAGGAAGACAACACGAATAAACAAATTCAAATCAAGAGTTTCCTTTCATGCTTCTCTGTTTCGTTTGTTTTGTGAGTATATGTTTATTTATTCAAATTAAAAAGTCAGGCAAAGACGTTTGCCATGATATTGCATTCTCCTTTAGAAGGAACTGATAGTTACAGTTCTACTGTCTACAACATCTATAAAGATTTTATAATCTGTGGGAGTGAAGGTAAGGAAATTAAAGAGCATGAAAACAAAACTGATACATCAATATATTTTCTAGATGTAACTATAAATTGTACCAGTCTTGCAACATTTTTCTTGTCCAATGCCCATGGGCAAACAACATATATTTAATAGGTGAATAAAATATAATTAATCCCCTTTCTACCGTTACTATTGTCACTGCTTTTGGAGCTATATATGAGCTAGTAACTTAATGACATTTTCACATGATAATATTTATTGCCCCTGTGAGCTACTCTGCATGGGCTTATCCCCAAAGAGCAATGCTAACCTCTGAAACACTAGGAACAGACTAACCCTTACCTAGTAGCAATTAAGGCTATTTTTGTTTATGCATGCCTTTGTATGCCACACAGTAGTGATGATTTTTAATTAACTCTCAGCATTCAGCTTCCGCACGGAAGAGAATTTTTACTGTTGTGGAGACAAAAATTGCAAGCCTGCAATCTCCCTTTCTCTGATTGCTACTGTGCACATCAGTATCATCTTCCCCTTCTTTCCTGTTTTTTATTCAAATTCCACATTACAACCTCAAACAGGTGCTACTTGGTTTCCACCATGGACACACGAATTATCTTTTACACAGTTTTATGCAGCACACAGGATGAGATGCTTTGTGAGAATAGCCAGAAAAAAAACCCAAATGCAAAATAAAACTGAAGAGTTGAAAGTGATCTATCATTGGTGTCAATATATGGCAAATATTAGAAAGAAAACTGATGTTACATATGAGCAATACACCTGGGTGTGCAGGCCCCAGAGGGCTGGAGAGGCATCTGAATTTCAGAGTGTGCTCAGCACAATGCAGATAGACTTCACTGACCTTTTCATGATTTGGATGCCTTTTCTACCATGACAGGTTGGATTTTCTTGTATTCTTGCCATGCGTACAACAGGCGGTTATGGATTTCTATAAGGTCTTTGTGCCATTTGCCACAATTTGATCTTAAAGAGAAAGCTCATGCTGAAGTGACCTATATGACCTGTATGCACAACATTAATCCTGACCCTTGTGTTCTCCCTTTCTGCTAACTCTTCAGGATGAATGTAACTGAAAGGCTGGAGTTTCTGAAGAGCCAAAGGAACACTCAAGCCCCAAAGAACACTAGGTCATGCATTCTTCAGACAGATACAGAGAGAAGATTGGATTTTCTAAGTCCTTGACGCAATACAGGGCTACCATTTAATTTAAACCTGTTCCATGTAGTTCAGTGGAATTAAGCATCAATACATAAACTTTGTTCTATGGCTCCAACTCTACAGTAACCACGTTTACCTTTTCTCTCTGAATTTCTTTCTTTTTCAGGATTTCGGCTTCTTCAGCTGCCTTTTTTGCTTTTACATACTCTTCTCTCTTGTGCTGTGTGACATAAACATAGAAAATTGTTTTACATATGTATGTATACAAAGAATAAATAAGGTAATTTCACTTAACTCCTGTACTGTGTATCTTTCAAACCTAACATACATTTGAGGAAAGTTTCCAGAATTTTTTTCTTAAAATGAGGCACTGAATAAAGCAGGCTCTGCACCTGCTACTCCAGTATTGGCTGTACAGCAACTGAGAAATGCAGGACAGATAAATGGGCATCCATGCAAGGAATCACACAGCTGATTGGTAACTTACAAGCATTTATACCTTTTGTAACAGGAACAACATTTCTATATAAGCAGTGGATGGGGTGGTACATTGATCAATTAGTCAGAGTGTAGGCAGGATGCCGGAAGATACAGTGAGGCATTTAAATGGCATTACAACTGTACTGGTTAACATTTTAGATATGATATGTGATATGGGTTGCCACATATTTAAAGCTAGATTTCTCATTTTCTTTGGTGCAGAACATTTGTTTCTAGTTTTCTGCTGATTCCTTCCGGTTTCATTCTTTTCTTTTGTCAAGCAGCTGTGAGTTCATTTTGTAGTCACATGAACCACTTCATGAAAAGCTTTTCATTTTATTTCTTAAAACAAACAAACAAATGTATTCTTTCTGACCTTTTGCCGGTATTTAGACCGTATGAGCATCATTTGCTGGTTTTGCCTTGCTTGCGCCTCTGATTCCTTTCCACCTTAAAGAAACCCAATGCATAAATTGCATTTTGCATGAGCATTTTAAGTTTAAATGCCAGTCATTTCAAAACAGAGCAATATAACAGATCAGATGTATGCATATACAGGAAATTTTTCATAATTACAGTAGCTGTCTAACATTAAAGAGAACAGACAGGAGACCTTTTTGATCATTTTATCCATCCATCAAAAGCACTAGCTTGTTATTTACAGAGCATCCACTGTATCATCCACTCTACCAGCAAATATGTCCTACAGTATATGATCAGTTTACTGAGAAACTATTCCATTTTCAGCAAATCAGTCACGCTTTTCAGCTGACTCTTCATTTTCAGATCCCACTCTACCCACCTTTGCTCACTTTGTCACATACACAGTCAGATTTTATTGCCTAAAAGTTTCTCTTTTATCAAATTTAAGAGCTTGGAGTTTGCCAGTTCTAATGGGGTGCTATCATTTGAATATCTTCTAAATAATGTCTAGGGCTCGAGGAAGAATCCTATTTCTGAAATGGAAATCAAAGCCTTTACCCACAAACCTCATATTCATAAACAGGTAGCAGAAGGTGCCCTTCCCAAAGGCACAGACTCTCTTTTGAGAGCATTTAAAGCTCTGGTCATAATGTTCAGCCTTCAATTAAAAAAAAAAACAAACAAACAAACCACCTCACAAAACCAAAGCAAACCAAAACAAAAAAACAACAGCAACAAAAAAACCACCATCACCAAAAAAAACCCACCAAAAAACACAGCCAAACAACAACAAGAACAAAACACTACAAAAATTTGGGAAAGCAAATAATCCATTCCCTCCGTGCATAAAACAACAGCAGCCCCCACCCCATCCCAAGGATGACATCTGTATTGTCACCTACTGTTTTCCTGAGAAGTTCCCCCCCTTTGTAACTGTTAATTCTACAGAAGCAGCTGGACCAATCTTTTACCTGAGGTGCCTGAAATGTAAGACAACTAGACCAGATCTTTTGGGAGAGATCACTCTTCACTAAAAGTAGCTTACTAAAGGAAGGTAACATCGTTAGGCAATTTTCTGAGGTTCACTAAGTGGGAGATCAATTACTTAAGTGTGGCAACACTTCTGTGCTGAAGTCAGAGTTTTTTGTGACTGGTTTTATATAAAATGATCAGAGGAGAGGCCACTGCATTTACCAGGCATGATTTTTTACTCATTGCCTATAGAGGAGCATGGAACTTGCATCCTTCATTGCTCTCAACCTTTCGTGGTACCTGAAAGTTTGCCAGTCAAATATTACAGAGTTGAAATACAGAACACTTATTTCCCTATGGAAAGCATGAGTGTTAAGAAACTTCAACTTTAAGAATTCTATGGTGATTTGGACCAGATGCATAGTCTTTTAAAAATCACTCTGAGAAAAAAAAAAAACAGGACTTTTTTTTATCTTAATGAGTATCTACAGTTGTGAAATTAGAGAATGCCATTTAGATTTATTTTTTTTTCTCCTTCCTGGTGTTCTCTTCTGTTACAAATTTGTTCCCATGGGAATGATAAGATCTAATAATCTTTGCACCTTTCCTCTTTTCAGAGGCACTGAACATACTGCATGTGTCTCAGTCTCCAAAGATCTAAGTGTCAGCTAGACAGTGACTGAGGAGCATATATATCCTCCTTGAATTCTTTCAGTTTTTTCTTGCTTTTTTTTTTCCCCCTTTTAATTTGCTTCCTTCCCAATAACATTTTTAAATGCAGTGGGATCAGAAGTTAAGACTCCACATAATCAGTAACTGTTGGTTTCCCACCATGTCCCCAGTCATACTGCCAGCCTGTGCATACTCTGCATAGACACCTCACACCAAATTTCTGCTTTGAATTCCTTCAGCAAAAAGCTTTGTGATTCTTTTGGGACAGAAGCATGTCTTCTAGCAACTGCTCACAGGCAAGAGCAGCTGCTATGTAAGAACTCACAAAGAGCATGCCTGGCTACGTGACTGCACGCGATGGTGGGAATACAGATCATGACGCCAACTTGCAGAGGTAGGTTCACCACTGTAAACAACTGGCATTCAGGCTGCAGGGCAAAGCAAACATGTGGGACCAGTATCACCTCGACCACAAAAACAAATCTGGGTTGGAATCAGTTCAAATTCCTCCATTTCCCTTCTGGTATCTATTTTTATACGTAGTATACCACCCCAAAATTATCTTGTTCAACATGGCAAAGAAAGAACTTAAATCACACGTCAAGGTAGGCAATAGCCTTCACTGTGCACCCCAAATTCTCCTATGACATCCAAGAGAAGGAAGGGCAGCTCTAAATTTACAAAACTAATAAAGACATCATTATAACAATTCACTTTGTCAAAACTAATTTTGTCCCATTTCTGTTAGTGCAGTTCCTCAAGGTCATCCCACTATTCCTCTGCAGTATCCTCATTGTGTTCTATACAGATGAAGCTTTCAAATTTTGTCTTGTCAGCAAGTTTCATCAGCTCTCTCTTACCTTTTGTGCCAAAGACATTAAAGAAAGATATTAAAGCAAGATAGGTCTGAAGACTGGTACCTGAAAAGCACTTCTAATAACCTTCTTGCTTCAGCACAATCTGCAGTCTTATTCTCTGTACAAGATTAGGGATGAGCTGGTTTGGGGTTTTCTGTCTTTTAATTTTTTTTTTCTTAAACTAACTCCCAAACAGTACTGAATTAAATATTTTATAGTGATAACTATTGAAGAGATCTCCTGTGGTTTCTCTCATCTGTCTAGAAAAAAATGGTGGTTATCTTATAAAACATATCAGTTAAGTTCAGGGTGACCTAAGTTCCTGTAGTTTTTATTTCTATTTTTCACTTACCCATCTCTGTTGTTATTTTTATAAAATTGGTAATACAGTGCCTCATGCATATTTAGCCTGTAAATGTCTGAAGCTGCAGGGATCAGTTTTGCCTCTTCAAGAGCAGGCAGTCAGGAAAGCATGTGTACTGGTCCCTAACACCGAGGAGTTTTCTTACGGGTAACTGGAGGATCTCCAACACATGCTGTCCATCTGCATGCTAATGCCAAGTGTGTGCCCCCTCAGAGACATCAACTACAGACAATGTCACCAGCAGCTGGAATAATCCACCTCCTCTTTTTTTTTTTTTTTCAAGTGTTAGTATAGATTTTCTACACTGATCTTGATAGATTTCTTGAGTATAATTCATGCTGCTTTGTTTCAGAAACATCTTCATTGACACGACCATCAAAAAGCACAGAGCACGTACAGTAGGCTCCTGTTAGCCCTTATTGACACCGAACCTCTTTAATAAGTAGCATGTAAGAAAAAGTGAAAAACGCTTCACGATTTGGAAAATAAAATTCTGCAATTCATAATAGCTAGTTTACATGTCTTACCTAGTCTCTGTGGAGCCAACTTAATTGGCCCTGGTCTGTGCTCTTCCTTCCACCGCTCCAGGTCATCTAGCTCTTTCTTAGCAACTGAGAAGGTACAAAAAGAAACAAACATATGGAAGTTAGAGGCAAATTAAAAAGCAGGCAGTATCACTAATTGTATGTAACCCTGAAGACCCATCCAGAAACAGACAAACTTGATCTCAAGGGGTGCAGAACCCCCCCCAGGAGGTTACACAGTCACTGCAATGATCAGCTAACAAGGCAAATATTTTGCGTAACTTGAGACTATTTGGTGAGGACTCAATCCCAAAAGCAAAACAAAAACCAACTAAGAGACTCCTAACTGTTTTTTAACCCCTGGGAACCTCTAGGTAAATGTGACAGTATTTACTACTGCAGGTAAAACAGAAGTTGTTACAATTAAGATGTTATTGCTGCATAGAGAGAAATGCTTGTGGTGTAATATTCCTCAGCAGGGAAATGAAGAGTAAGTAATTTTCCCTCCCAAACACATGCTCCGTAAATAAAATCAGGAGGAATGCATGATTCAGACTCAAATTAAGACACTTCAACACCCGTGTCTGCATGTGAGATGGGTGGCAAGTTCCCAGTGTGGAAGTCTAGTCAATACAGCCAAGGGCACCAGCCATATGGTCTAGAATGGCTGCTTGATTAAAATACTCTCTCAAATTGATTGACAGAGGAAAAAGCCCAACAATTCCTTTCAATACTAAGGCTCACAAAGCCTATGGGAAGGGGACCTGTGTTTTACAGTAGTACTTTAGTTGCTCTAGGACCTCGTTTACTCTTACTAAAACCAACATGAATTGTATTTTCTAATGGAAGGCTATGGCTATCAGATGCTAACACCAGCTCTCCTCTAACAAGATAAAGGCAGTTCCTGGGCAAGTCTCTAAAGAGGACCAAGAGAAACACCAGTTTGTTATTTCTTCTTTAAAACAAGCACTTAGGTAGAGACTGGATTCAGTGAGGCCTTATTTCTGCCAGTATCCAAGGCAGAAACACTTGGCATGCTTCAGACCTTGGATGAAGGTGGCACAAAGTGAAACCAGATCTTTATTAGACCAGCACCTTTGCTCTTAGTGTCAGAATCATCTCTGAGATCATCTGCATTTATTCCTCCTTCCAGAAGATTAAGGTTTGGTTCAGGAGAAGTCCATTTTCATTCTTGCAACCAAAGTAAAGGCAACTCCACACCAGTGGAGTACTCAAACAGTTACAATATTTAAGAAAGGATTTAATAGCACTATTTATTTTGAAGGCTCAAAATGTTAGGAGTGCTGCCTGACACTCTTTCAGCTTTCATATCTCGCACAAATAGCTAGGAGTGTTGGACTGCAGTGCTTGGTCACCTCTGAACACAGAACTTCTCTCAAGACCAACTCTTGATGTAACTTTGGCAATGAAAGTTTTTTAACACATGCCTAATCTCTCTGATAGCGTTCAGGGTGTTCCTGCTTAGGTACTTTCACCAGCAAGACTCAAAGCCACACAAAAGTGGACTTACAGCTACAGATATTTTCCATATAAAATGATCTTTCCCAGCTTCATTAAAAGAGCACCTTAAAAAAATCCTTAAGTGGAGATTCAAGAATCAACAGCAGTTCCACTTGCTTTACTCTCCACATGAGAGCGTTTCAAAAAATATTTCTTACTTATAATTTTCTACTTCCCCCTAACCCAGAGAATGAATTCAGTGCTGTAAGAGTGGGATAGAGATAATTCCATCTGAGTCTTGTACAAGCCAGTCTGAACAGTTCCAGCACTGAAATTACCAAAATCCTTTTCCTGAACAAGACTTATTCTGCATGAAGTTTAGTCAAATGAAAAGTTAATCTTAAGAAAAGCCTACACAACCGTGGAGAATGCGCACAGGACTGACTTTACTGTCCCAGCTGCACATATAAAAGCACTGTAAAAAAGAGGATAAAAGTTGCAAGGGCAACAAAGCACACAAACCCCTAAACTTATTTAAGTAAAAATAATGTATTACCATATTACACAACTCAACTTACTTTGCAGCAACTGGTTTCTTCTGTTCTTATTTGGAGTTATCAGGACATGTGGGTTGCCACTAAAATGAAAGAAAGCACTCTTTATTTTTTCTGTCTACAGAAAAACAGGATTAGAAGGGGGTTCCTTCATCAGCAAGGTCAGTTTTCTGCTGTTGCAGCAAATAAATTCCTATTAAAACTGGTATTTATTTTGACTCAACTCTTCAGGAATGTTTTGCAAATACACTAGAAATACTTGTTATATTCGGAGTTGGCTGCAACTATCAAGGATAACATTTTCAGAAGCTTTTAGACTTGAGTAAGACGTGAAGGCTATGCTGACTATCCAGACTGCTGACCTCAAATCTCAGCCATTTCAAATCAAATCACTCCCTGGAATTAAAGTGTTCTACATGGTAGACAACTACTTACACAGCTTGCTCAAGCACAGAGGAAGACTGTTATCTACTGGGAAAAGCACTGGTGCTGGTGATCCCACCCCATAGCTTGAGAGCACCAAGCACCTTGTGGATTTAGGCTGTCTGCCCAAAAGTTGTCTAAGGAGCGTGCAAGATCATACAGTTTGTGATGGACCCAGGTGACTTGCTCTCAGGCTGAGCCTCAGTTTCCTTGTC
The DNA here is from genome assembly GCA_025345505.1 of Todiramphus chloris collaris. Lineage (NCBI taxonomy): Eukaryota > Metazoa > Chordata > Aves > Coraciiformes > Alcedinidae > Todiramphus > Todiramphus chloris. The sequence continues at coordinate 40,160,802 of JANVCC010000021.1, forward strand.
AGCCTTGTGTGTCAGGCATAAGGATTTCCTTGGGCATATTTATCTTGCTGTCATGCCTAAGGTGTGACTCGCTGATTCAGGACAAAGGTCCTGTTTTGCAAGACTTAATTCAGAATGCAGTTGCTGTCTCAAGGAGCTATCAATCTAACATGACAGGAAAGAAGCAGGACAGGCTTCAGAGTGTATTAGAGACTTGAGGTGATCAAAAGAGTGATGAAAACACGTCAGTTCCACTTGTAGAAAACAAAGTGCTTTATCTACACTGTGTATTGTGTATGAGTTTACACTGCTCCTGCTCAGCAGAAGCTAAGCTGGGGCGAGGGTGGGGGGGGGGGGGGGTAAGGTTTACCAGAAAGGCACAAAGCAGGCAGTAGTTGGCTCCACATAGCAGAGTAAGCTCACATCTCTCTGCAGCATTCAGCAGGGTTTTATTTGTACTCATAAGCACTAATATTTCATCTGACTTCATTGTGGGGAAAGCCCAAGGAGAAGAGCAGAAAACAAAGAATAATGAGAGGCGAAGGATGAATCTCTTAAAAGAGGAAAGGGCCACAGGGGGTGGGTGGCTAGAGGACAAGCTAGGAAGCAGACAAAGCACAGTAGGCTGTGAAAGAGTAAGGAGAGAATGAGGCCAGAGACCAAGGCTAAAAAGGGGAATGAAAATCATGCAAAGAGATCAAAGTGCAAAAAGCTGCCTGCTGCTGTATCACTATAATTCAAGGTTTGAGAAGGAAAGTATTTATATCCAATTACCTCTTTCTCTTTGAAGACTTATTCTAGGAGGATGTGGATTAATTTTAGAGATTAAACTAGTAAAGATAGAGCTGTGAGCTTTAATGGTGCCATTTAATATGATCCTTTCACTTCCCTGCAGCTTACTCTGGTGCCCATGAGACTGTTCTTCACCTCTCTGCAGAATTCCAGACCCTCAAAGGCAGGAGCTAAGAGAGCAGCAATGACTCTCCAACATTTGCAGCAAACTGCAATAGTTACTTAAAAGAAGTTTTTACAGCCCATCTCACTTATGGCATAACATTCCCCATTGGTGATGATTTTGCAGATTTTTCTTTATTTGACTTAGTAGCATTTACAATTTATCCCAAACCACCTTTGATAAGCTGCTGTTCAGTTTGTCAGTTTCAAGATTATTTTTTTACTAGTTTTTCTTGGCTGTTTCAGATATTAAGATCATATTTCTCTCAAGTTCATAAACAAAAATTATTAAGTATTCTTTACACTCCACTCCCTTTGGTCAGTGAAAAAAAACTGGCTGGAACTGTGAGCTGTAAGGCCACATATTTTTCCAAAACAAAAGCCATCAGTGCATCCGAGACATCCCACTGCTTCACAGCACTAGAGGGCAGAAGAGTTTTTATATCAGCTGATGTATTTAATATCTTCAGTTTTTGGGTTTGTTTTAAATTAGGATTTGAGAATGTGAACCACTGCGTGTCTGCACATGTCTGAGAAATCAGAATATCAAATCCAGTCCTCATGCCATGAATCATTTCCTTTATCTGCTTCTGCTTTTGTGAGCCTGGGAGGCGAGGTGGGGGCCACTCTTCTGACATCTGACTGTGGTCGTTATCCAGGAGCTCAGAAGGATGACATGTGAAATACAGCAAAGATCAATCAGTGTACGAAAGGTGACACTACACTTACTGCAGGGGAAAGCTCTGCTCTCTTTTCCATCAGTTTAAGAGACACTGTAGTTAAAAGAGAGCTTACTTAAAGGGCAGTTTGGTTTCCATGTTATTAAAACAACAGCAAAGTTAAATTAAAATGAGGATTTCAAGCCTCCAGCTGGGGATGCAAAGGGAGAACAGGATACCAGATTTTGGTTCTACCTAGTGCTACTACATCCTTTGTTTTAGTCCAAGTTAACAAAAAACAAACAAAAAAAAAAAAAACCCAAAACCAACATAAAAGCCAACCAACCAACAACAAACAAAAAAACCCAAAAACACAAAACCAAAGAATTACACAAAACCAAAGAATTACACACACAAAACCAAAACAAAACCAACCAACCAACCAAACAAAAAAAAAGCTAAGAAAAAAAAAAGGAGCATGAGTAAATTTATCTAATTTTATAGTGTTTGCTTTGATGTCTGGCAAGATAGACATGTAAGCGTGTGGCTTTGGGAACTGTGATCAGGGGGAAGGAAGCGCAAGCACAGGGTAAACTTCTTGCAGGGTGCGTGAAAGTCAAGGTACAAACTGGTCCTTGCTTTTCAAGTTTAAAGCAGAAGAGGAGCCAGATGAGCTGTTGCCTGAGAGACAACACCTTCCCTACCAGTTTTAATGCTAAAATTAAAATCTGCATCTAGAGGCACCTATTTTCTTCAGATATTTTTGAAGGAATAGAAGTTCACAAACCGAGAAGGACCTGTGAGTGATACGGAACTTGGAGGCCATCTGGAACACAGTGGTCATGAATTTTGGGGAAAGTAAGGTGGAGGGGTCAGTAGAACTGCAACCTTGAACTTCTGGAGGGCAGACTTCGACCTGTTCAGGAAACTAGTTGACAAGTCCCTTGGAAGGCCATCCTGAAGGGCAAAGGACTCCAGGAAGGCTGGACATTCCTCAAGAGGGAAATCTTTAAGGCACAGGAACAGGCTGTCCTGGTGTGCCATAAGATGAACAGGCAGGGAAGAAGACAGATCTGGCTGAACAGAGACCTTTGGCTGGAACTCAGAAAGAAAAGGAAAGTCTGTGGCCTATGGAAGAAGGTGCAGGCCACTCAGGAACCTTACAAATATTCTGTGAAGCTATGCAGGGAGAAAACTAGAAAGACCAAGACCAACTAGAGCTTAATCTGGCTACTACCATAAATAAATAAATAAATAAATAAATAAATCTATGGCTGCATAAACAGCAAAAGGAGGACTAAGGAGAGTCCCCATCCTGTATTGGATGCAGGTGGGGGGAAACAGTATTATATGCAGGGGGAAACAGGGACCGAGTTTGAGGAAAAGGCTGAGGTACTGAATGCCTTCTTTGCCTCAGTCTTTAATAGTAAGACCAGTTGTCTTCTGAATGCCCAGCCCCCTGAGCTGGAAGACAGTGATGAGAAGCAGAAAGAAGCCTCCATAATCCAAAAGGAAATGGTCGGTGACTTTCTACATCATTTAGATACACACAAGTCTATGGGGCCAGATGGGATCCACCCAAGAGTACTGAGGGAGCAGGCAAAAGTGCTCACCAAGACACTTTCCAGCACCACTGCATTAAGTTTTGGGTCTCTCACTACAAGAAGGACATTGAGGAGCTGAAGCATGGCCAAAGAAGAGCAACAAAGTCAGTGAAGGGTTTAGAACACAAGTTCTTATGAGAAGCCACTGAGGGAACTGGGGTGGTTTAGCCTGGAAAAAAGAAGGCTCAGGAGAGACCTTACTGCTTTCCACAGATACCAGAAAGGTTGTAGTGAGGTTAGGGTCAATCTGTTCTCCCAGGTAACAAGCAATAGGACAAGAGGAAATGGCCTCAAGTTGCACCAGGGGAGGTTTAGGTTGGATATCAAGAAAAAATTATTCACAAGAAATTTTTGTAAAGCATTGAAACATGCTGCACAGGGAACCGGTTGAATTACTGGAAGTATTTAAAAGACGTGTGGATGTGGCACTTTGGGACATGGTTTAGTGGTGTCCTGGCAGTTCCGGGTTAACAGTTGGATTTGATGATCTTAAAGGTCTCTTCTAACCAAAACAATTCTATAATTCTATGAAAGTTAATGTAAAACCCCACTATGGAAGAAGGTATTCAGCCTGTGTTTCTAGCCATTTTGCAGGATATTGCATGTCATTTCTTTGTTCAGACAAAACCTCTGATCCAGTAAAGCCTATAACACCTACTACATCCTGTCAGTTTAACATTCCAGTCAGTTTCTGAGTTGCAACAGTAGCCGTAAGTCTGGAGAAAATTATCCTACTTACCTGGGTAAGCAATTAAAGAAATGTGAAGATTTGAAGCTATCAGCAGTGTGCAGACTTTTTGTACCTTAGACCAATATGTGAAATGCTTCAAAATCCACAACCAGAAAAGATGATAAAGAATTTAACTTTACAGGTTCCCTAATAATGATTCTTATTGTTATATGGCTTGAGCCTATCTTTGAGGTAGGATTGTTTTATAAATAACCATACAAAAGTCACAGGAGAAGGGGGGAGAACATCTTACCCAGGTTATAGCTCTTCCAAAAAGAGAAACAAATTGTCTTCTGCCTTTATAGATCATATTAATCTTGATGAAACTTTTTTTGGTGTAGTTTCTCCACAGAAAATGGGAATTTATTGACTAATTACACAAGCTGAACAGATATTAATGAGAGTAAGAAAGTTATAACCCAATAAGAGAATGTGTCTATATTGAAATAAAACCAAAGAGCAACCTCCTATGATTTTTCAAACAGACATCAAATACCACAGTAGTGGGAAGATAAATACCTGTATAACAATACATATAAATAGATAGAGAAACATTTCAGTCAGGAGAAACATGAAGTACAGTTATAGAAAATCTGCAAAAAATACTTTACAGTTTCAATGATCAGCAATACAGAGAACACCATGTCTGCAATCTTAAATTGTGAATCCTGGGTGTAACTCTACTCATAGAGTAGAGGTTTGTATAAAATAGTTTATTTCTAAAATTGAAAAAACACATGAGAACTGTTGTTCACCAGTAATATTTTCTGCAGAGCTGTGCCCTTCAGTTTTTCCTCAAGCCCGCTCCAGCCATCTACCACTGGGTAGCTTTCCAAATGAAGTGTGAAATAGTTTAAAGAGCTACAAAAGTAATGGCTGTTATAAACTATTTCCAGTTCCACTGTGTTTTATACTGCAGGTGCATGGGTACAGGAATGCCACAAAGCTGAAAGCTAAATATTTTGCTCTGCTAGGCAATGTGCTCTGTGTAAGAGACAGAAACCAAGGAGAGTGTCATTGGAGAACAACACAAATGACTCAAACTTGGGAGAAAGACCTGGGCAGGTTTAGTCTGGAGGAAGGACTCAATGGAAGAGATAGGTGAAATACTGCATTAAATGATAAGACTGAATTTAAAAGAGCAAAGGGACCAAACTGTCAAAGACAATTGTTGAATGTCTTTCAAAGATATGCTATTCTGAACTCTTCATTCAATTTTCAGGAATTGTTTTAAGAGCAGTCAAGTCCACACCACCACAAAGTATTGTTTTCAACAAGGCTCCCATGCCTGACGGAACAGCCATATGCATCTAAGCACCATAGAAGCTGCCAAATCAGAGGGCTACAAGATGCCAAATCCCAGTGAGAAGACAACTGTCCTGTGGGTATCCCTATTTTACAATGCAGACACATCCAGATGCTAGTGATAACTGACAGCCGCAGTGCTAGACGTCAGATGAGCAATATGCTCTGTGCCCCAGCAGTGCCATAAGCAGAGCTCTGGGAGGGTGTACAAACCTCGTGTGTAGGCTTGGGGCTCTGGCTTTCCATCTTTATCGGTGGTGGCATCTTACCAGCTTGCAGCTCAGAGACAAAAGTGAATTACTGGTCCTTACCATTACACACGGTTTGATTCATCCTAGTGGTGTGTGTGCTCTTAACACGAGAGGCAGAAAATCAACAGCATTAGAAGAAATTTTTTTGCATCAAAAGTCTACGTTCACGGATTTTTGTCTGGTGTTTGCCACAGGCTGAGAGTGCACATAGTTACAACAGTTCAACTGATGTCTGGAAGCTTATTAAACCAGGGTAACTCACTTCTGTATCTCGTCCCTCTGTTTAGATACAGTTTCATTAAAAAGGGCAACATTTTTTGTCATAGAAAGGCCTTGGGATAAAACAGAGTTAAATTCTGCAGAGGCAAGCTTGCACAGGGAAAGAGCAAGAAGGAAAACAGCAGCAGAAAGAGGCCCAGGAGAAGATATGAGCCAGACACAAGCAGGAAAGCAACAAGATCTGTGGTTCTGCTGTTGGCACCCAGGTCTCAATTTTCCAGTATCCACAAGCTTGTAGAGAAATTTCTGAAGTTACAATTTGGTTCAGAGAATAAAAGTGAAACCTAGAACTGCATTTCTGAGAATTAACATGGGGCTTAGATTCAGCTACCACTGGGTAGCTTTCCAAATGAAGTGTGAAATAGTTTAAAGAGCTACAAAAGTAATGGCTGTTATAAACTACTTCTTTTGGTTCGGGCTCACCATGCAACAACAGAGCAGCAAGAACAGCGCGTGCTTCAGCCAGCCACCCCAGTTTGGACAATCTCAACAACATTCTAAAGCTCCAGGGAAATTGTCACAGTGATGGACCAAACCAGGGAGCGAGGGGTAGCTCTCAGCCCAAACTCAGCTTGCAGTACACCTTTCTTTCTTCCTTCCTTGAAAATACCATTAGTCAGCACACACTCATGGGCAGACTACACCAATGGGAGACAGTTCAGTGTGGCAGTGTGGCAGACTAGCAGCAGACCCAACAAAGTCTAGAAAGTCAGATACAGCCATGTTTATGCTGTACGCAGGTCCCAAAGCAGTTCAGTTACCTCAGCGCAGTACAGTGCCAGGGATGCAGTGAGCATGCCAGAGCCAGCTGGAGCACCTGGTAATCACTAGCCCTGAGGAGCACAGAACATCCATACGTGGGCAGGCTGGGCACTGGGCTTGGCAAGACCAGCGCTGAGCTGAACTACCCCCTGCAGAGGTGGCCGTGTGTTGCAAATCAGGCTTGCCAGCATGCCTGGAGTGCTGAGCCAGTCAGATGCTGTATCACATGAAGATTAAGACTCGAGCAAGTGGCATGTTAATGTCTCCTTCCCCTTCTTTCTCTTTAACAATATATTTCCTCTGCACCACAGTATTTGTTGTCCTTTTATTGCCCCTGTCCAAACACAGTATCCTCCCATATGTTCCTCGTTCATCCTCTTACCACAGATCCTCATCAAGGGAGTGTGTCAGGGCTTGTGCAAATCAAGCTCTTCCAAGACAGGAATTAGAAGGACTTCCTCCCTCCCTCCAGGCATTATGAGGAACATAGTAACTCCCACAATCCAGATTAACAGAAATCTCACTGCACAGATATCCTCTTACATAGACTCTACCACCAAACACCTGGCAGGAGACAAGGCTGGCTACTGAATACAGTGAAGCTGGACATCTCTGAATCACCCCACTGGGCTGTAAAAATTAGTACATCTGCCTACAAGTTGGGAGATTTCTCCCATGCAGCAAATGCAGAGCTCAAGCCCAAACAGATTGTCCATAATTCAAATTACCCTTCTAGCACTCTCACCAGTGGCAGGACAGTGGGCAAGACAAGCATTGTGCTAAGCATTCACCTCCAGTTTTGTAGACTAATTTGGTGTTTTTAAAAAGAAATTTCAAGTCATGAAAGAAAATTTTCAGAACTGCAAAGTATACTGCACCAGCAAAAGATTAAGAGGTCTTACAACAGTATAGATTTTTTTATTTATTTATGTTTGTTTTATTTCAAGATGAAGTTTGGAAAAGGAAATAAAGAAAACCCTGATGGATTTGGCTCTAGCAGTTGAAGGATACAATTTTGCAAGTCAAGCATTCCAGTAACTCTGCTCTCCTTTTGCACAAAATAATGAGGGATTGTTACCAGCTGTGTAACGATATATCTTCAAATTTTATAATTTTGAATTTTTAATGGTATTTGCCAGAACCAATATTATTCTTTCCAGCTTCAAAGGCACCCAGAACAGACTGCTGAATGAGGGCAGCATTTTCTTTTTCAGGCACTAACTATAGTTCGGTCTCTAATTTCCCCACTTTCTTCCACCTTTTCTTCTGTGCAGACTTTTGTTTCTGAACAGACATTAACAGCAGCAATTTGGGAATCCACTTTCTACAAGTTAATTTCATGGCACTTAGCAGACAAAGTGAAGTAACTTAAATGCAAGCTTATTATTATAAGCAGTTTCAAGCACTTGTCGTCCTGGCAATTTTTTCTCCATGGCCTGAAACTACATCTTATATATAACTGGAGGGGAATGTGCAAAGTTTGATTTCAATTCTCCATTCGAACTAGTATATTTCTTAACTTAATTAGGACCATTTTATTACCACTTCTCGGCCTCGGCATATCATGTAAGAGCTTTTCCAAAGCAAGAGAAAAAATACCCTCTAATAGCAGCTGCCCACTTTGTACTTCTAAATAGTCAAGTTTGAATGTTTACTAGTGGATGAGACCACAACATGCCACACCCTACACATATTTCACTTGTCCAGTCTACATGAAAGGTCACCTAATCTCACCCTAAAACACTGTTGAGGTGTCTTCCCACTCCCAATTGCCCTGAAGCAAGCCTGAAACTGAGTTTGCATGGAAACAACACAGAGGTTTCAAAGGAGAATCCAACTCCTACTTTGCTGGCAGCAAAACCATATCCTGTCTGTTTCCAAAAAATAGCAAGCAGCAGAGAAGTATGGCACAGAGGTACCCTACTTGGGCCTCTCATGTTCCATCTGCTAAGCCAGAAAGCCTTCAAGGTTAACTGTAGTCTGCTCATTTTTTCTTCTATGGACACCCTGTGACTTTAGCTCTCCAACTGCTCTATTCAACCTTTGGTTATCCCAGAGCCTGAAAACCTGGACTCTTCTGAGGGTGTCCTAATATTTTAGTTTTAAAGATCATGTTCAAAAGGATTGATGGCTAAAAGGCTGAGTCAGCTTTATCACTGCTAAAATGATATTTTTATCCTAGGTCTTTCTTGAAGTGGAACTTGAGATAACAGAACAAAGATAATACCAGTGATTGAAATAGCTAATTTTTAAAATTTTTTTTTGAAGAATAAAGATCTACCCTTATCTGCTTCAGTACTCCAGATACTATCTACCACTTCAAACTGGGTTAGTTAAGGAAATCACAGTTTAAGCAACTTCATCACTTTCAAACTGTTTGCTAGAATCACCCTTTTTTGAGGGATGGGAGCAAATCCCAGTCTTGTTTACTTCTTTTTTTTTGACTATTTGTGTCCCACTCATACTACATGGTTTCTGTTTGAACCTGCCCTTCCCTCATCCCTCCTTCTCATTAACTACATACTAATGCAGGCTTTAATTTGTACTTTCCAGGTTTAGGAATAAATGCTTTCTTATGGCTTTATGAAGACACAGACGGAATTTTTCATATCACATAGCAAAAAATATTAAGCAGTCCTTGCACTAGATGCACAACAGCTTTCTCTGCAAACTTCATATAAAAATAAAAAAGGGAACAGGGCTTTAAATTATTTTTCCCAAAGTTTACTCAGTTTTAGGGGAGATCCCATCATCTGGTCAGAATCTATGTGAGCATATTTGCTCTAGCCTTAAATTCTGCTGGGAGCTCAGGCTAACCAGCTGATTAAGTACTCGGCTAACATACCAGCAGGTTTGTATCCCAAACCAAATCCAGGCAAAGATTATATCAGTGAGAAAGCTCCCAGTATCTCCTATGTGTCCCATCCTGTCGTCATTGTCCTCCACCCAAAAAAAAAAATAAAAGGGGGAAAAAAGGAAGATATCACAAATGCTAGGGCTGCTCTCACTCTACTATGGATATATGCCAGTGTGAGGGCAGGCAAGACAGAGGCTCTTTCATGTTTGGAAGCGGCAGAAAATAAACATAGCCTATAACTCAGGAATGATTGTTTGCTGTTCTGAAAGTCAGTCATTAAAGCACTGACGGACATCAAAGATACCCAGCTCTTACTAGACCCTGTATTTTTATTACCTAGTAGGCAAGCATTCATGGGTTACAATGGAAGGCTGCTGAGTGCTGCTTGCGATTAGCAGCCTGCCACCTCTTTCACGGGGTGGCTCCACCTTCTTCATCCAGAAAGAAAGGAAAGTGAAACAGCCTTCAGTTTCCATCAACTGCACTTTGAAAGGCAGGGAAAAAAAAAAGCAAGCTAAGCAAACTCAGCACATAATAAATAATAAGAGCACTACATGCACTGTTACTAATAGCTCCAGAAAAAGCACATTTGGGGAGAAAGACTGTAAACAATTGGCTTCCGTCAGCTAAGTATACATGTATCAAGCACGTGTGCATAAAATACACACACACTACTGTTGGTTTCTATTCTGTATTATATATGAAATCTACAGCTTACACAAGCTATCTAAGAATTGTCACTGGAAAACCAGAGATGGACTAAGCATAGATCCCAATAAAGCCTAAAATGAAATTGAAGGCCGAAGCTTTGGGTTTGCTTTTGTCAGCCTGAAGTTGTTGGAAGCTATTCTGTATCCTGGATTGCATTCAGATCAGTGCTGGAACATTGCCTGCATCCATCTTTTAAGCCAAAGTAAGTATTTTTAGACTTTTCAGGATGAAATATTAGGAGACAGAAAACAGGGAACTAGAACTGGATTTGAAATTTCACTTTGAAAAAAGATGCCAAGAAACCAACAGTATGTATGGCAATATCAAAAATACAAAACTGGCCGCCACTATCACCCGACAAGTAAGCCGTGCTTTCAGGAAGCCTGCAAGAACAACGTGGGTCCCAATAGGAAGTGTCATTCATAGGTAGGCACTAGGCTGACTGCAGGAGGCACTGAGAGCACAAGGACAAGCTGCTTTTGTGCCCCATCCCATTCACAAGCTCTCTGTAAAGAACTGCCACCTCTGAAGGCGTGCACCTCAAGTAAGGTAGAGAACAGGCACCTGATACATGTAACATCATCTCAGTCAGGCTCCTTGTTACTTACTACTTCTTTTGCTGTTGTTGGTAGACCGATGCTCTCCTCTTTTGCACCTCTTCAGATGTTGTCCCCTTTAGCTGTTTTTCAGCCTCTGTTTGATTATTGCCATTCCGGAGATAATCCTGAGAGGAAAACGGGGTACTAGAGGCAGCAGCCATCCTGTATCTGCTGTCTTCCTTCCATCCTCTAGCCTCAGACATAGCTTCAGGAGCACCCTGTCTCATCAGGAAGGAGTGCTGACACTAAGGCTAGGGAAATACTGAAAACTTTTAGTTTTCACAAGCTGGTTTCAGTTCCTTCAAAGACCCACCCCTGCCTGGACTCTTAGCTGTAAGACATGCAAATACATGCACTGGTTTCTGCGTCATCCTCCAGGTGAAGCTCAGTTTCACAGTCTTAACACTCAGTTTGATCATCTCAACCAGAGCACCCAGGCAGACTGGAGTCATGGTGTGACAGCAAAGCTGATCCACCGATAAAACAGTGGACAACAGTTTGTTCAGTCTTGGAATAGATTGCTTCAGCATAAACACGGTGAGGTCTGGCTGAAAGCCACATTTCTGACAATTTTTTACCCCAGCGCTTCAAATTTGCCTATGAATAGAGGGGAATAATTCTACAGGGTTTCTATTGTGCAGGAGTGCAAAAAAAGATGAAAGTGAAACTAAAAACTAACCCTCAGATAAATTCTAAGGCAATGGTCCTGCACAGCTCCAATTCTGCCTTTCACTTCTGCTCCATTAGGTAACTTTTTTATTTTGACCTATACCTGATGAATAGAGGACAAGAATGATATCCTCTTAAGCACACACACAGATCCCTTCATCAAACACATCTGACCAGTGGTACTATATTCATGAGATATATGGGGCTGGGGAAACCAGCAACATTCTTAGTATCACTAGTGAAATAAAGTTGCTTGGCAGGCAGATACTAACCAAAGAAAAAAGAGCTAGTAATGCTTCTCAAGCTTTATGCAGCAAAGCTACAGAAATCCAGTTCTACATGTGCAGAACGTAACACTATTCAACTTCAGCTGCTCAAGCTGCACTAAAAACATATTCCTGAAGGGATGCTTTTATGGCCAGGTATCCTGACTGTCCAGACTGTCTAGGTCTTACAGCACACCCCACACATGCTGAGAAAGTAGCAAAATAAAATGTCACATGCAAAGCCACAGTCTGCCTTGTGACCATAATGCTCCTTGATGCTCCATGGGACCCTGACACCAACAGCATGCTTCCCAGAGCTTCCCCATCCAGCAGGACATAAAAAATCATAGAATTGTTTTGGTTAGAAGAGACCTTGAATATCAGTCAGCTAACACAGCATTGACAGGTCACCACCTAGTGACACACTTTAGAGACACAACCATGTCTCTTAGCACCACATCTACATGTCTTGTGACTCTACCACTTTCCTAGGCAGACTGTTCCAGTGCTTTACAGCTCTTTCTGTGAAGAAATTTTTCCTAATATCCAATCTAAACTATCCAACCTAAACTATCCAACTTAAAATATCTCCTAAGGCTGCCTGATGAAGGCAGCATCAATGGTCTCTCCCTCCTACCGTCCCTCCCAACATTCTGTGCAGAAAGGATGATCTTCATTTGTACATGAATTCTTCTGCAGAGACTCTTAGTGCAATGGCAGTGTATTGCAAACGGATGAACTGGTGCACAGTCCCTTGCAACACTCCCAGAACTGTCTCACTTCCAGGCCATGATGGGTCTAGTCTGGTCTATGAACACACAGAAACACCGTGAGAGAGTCTAGTACGGTCACTTCTTGGAGACAAATAGCAAAAGCCACCCAAAGGCCATGTGTCTACGTTCTGCCAAGCCCAGATCTCTCTAATCCAAATCTCTTTTATCTCCCTGTGCCATTAATCAGATGCTTGCTTACACAGCCCCTGTGTTGGTTTGGAAACTGCCCAGAAGGAGAAAATAAACAGAGACCATAACAGCTTTCTTTGCCTCCTGTTATTTAAATCTGTATGTTGTGGGCAAAGGAAGACATTTATTCTGTAACATATTGCTGCATCACAGCTTCAAAGGAAACTCTTGGATGTTGCAAACAGACAACATAGACAGGTGACTTGTTTAAAGCTGCTCCAGGTTGGTCTGGATAAGAATGCTGCCTCTGCCAGATGTCTTCAGGAACTGCTAAAAGAGCAAAGGGCATTACAGCCTTGGACTAGATATGTGGATTTATTCTTTACCTCTGGTCTCTGTGGGGAACATAGACATTTTGTCCTGGATTGTGACTGGGCTCTTACCAGAATTCAAAACATGGCACTTGACAGTCATCTGAGTCCCCGCCTAAATTGTCCAAGAAGCTGTTCAGGTAGGCCAGAAGGCTCAAGGCTTGCTGTCCTCCTTCATCTGAGCTGCCAGGCAGAGCTCAAAACAAGCCCCGTGGAAGATCTCTTAACTCAGGTTCCCCTTCCTCTTCATGAATATATATTTTATGTACAAGGTGCTGGCAAATGAAAGTAAGCATAAAGCTTAGTCCTGTATGTAGGACTGAATACGTGTGGGCTGAATACATGAGGTGCAGAGAGACTAGAAACAGCTCAAAATGATAGCAAAGCCATTTCTGAGGACTGCAAAGATTTTTGGGATACCAGTAGTGACCTATTTGGTAAAAATCAAGCTTCAACATCTGGATTCTTCTTAACCTATGTGGGTTGGTGTCCTAATAACCCAAATTTAATTACAAAAATTGATTATAATTAATGTGGCCACTGCTGCTGTATCTTCCACCCCACATTATTATGTAAAATTCAGATCTAATATCTGTTTCCTGTTGAAATTTAGAAAGTTTTGGCTGCAAACAGTAACTATAGAATCTAAGTACTTTACATATCTCTGTTTATACTGGGAGTGAAGAGATGCAGAAACACAAAATCAGTAAAGAGAGAGCCAGGTGAGGAAGAAGACACTTTATTAATTTATAACCCCGTTTTATATACCCTAGCCCCATAGGGCGATTGGTCAGTGATCACCCATCTCCTAGGGTGATTGGCTAAAGTCCTACAACACCTATTTCAAAATATTTTTCCAATGTACCATAAACAGAACTTAGCAAAACACCAGGTGTTAGTCTAGCTTACAAAAAAAGCATCCTACTGTTTTGCATAACAATGGTGAGAAAGGCAGGATTATCACCAAATATTGTGAGAACCTGAGAAAATCCCTCTGCTAGCAGCTTTTCAGTATCCACAGTTTACATCTATATTATTCGAAGAAGAGGGGTGTAAAATGAACCCAAGGACTAGAAGCTCAATCTCTTACATTGCTTCAATGTTTGTTTATTTCTTAGCTCCGTTGTGGACAATTCAAACTAACTCTCTCCACGACAACTTCCAGGCCTGGCTCTGAAGATGGTTTGTGCCAGACATAACCCCAGAAAGTCAGTATGAATATGATTGCACCATATTTAACTTCCTCCACATTAAACACACCTCTAACACTGTCCCAGCAACCTCTGAATCTCAAATACATCAAATGTACCTCTGTGTCATACTCAACACTATGTCATTCAACAGCTCTTCAGCTTCTCATGATACTACAACACAACTTTTGATGGGCTGCAACCCATTCCTCTTATTGCTTCAGATACACTGAGCTGAAATATCCCCAAAAATAAAAATTAAGTTTTAGGGTCAGAGCTACCACCTAGGGCTCTCAGAGTTAAGTGATATGTAGTAAGAACATGCATATGCCTCAACTACGCTCCTTCTAGCCACTTAGCCTCCTCCTATCCACTTAGGCTCTTCTTAACCTAGTGGAGGCTATTCTTAGGCAGCATATATATGAGCAATTCTGTTGCAGATGTTGAATAGATGCTAAAGCATCTATACTTCCCAAGTATCAGAATGCCAATGTATTCATCCACCTGAAACATGCCAGCCCCAACAATTCTCAACTTTTCCCAGGTTCTCCATAAGAATTTTAAATCAGTGCTTCTATTTTTCTAGATCCATCAAATACTGGCTGCCTATTTTGTCTGATGGTTTATGTTAATAGTTGTTTTACATCACTAACTGGGTCTGATGCTGTGGTGCATGGGTCCTTCCTAGCAGGCAAGCACCCACACAACTGGTGGCTCCCTCCTTCCCTGCTAGTGCGACAGGGGAGGAAACAGGTAAAGGAGTGAGAAAATTCATCTGTCTAAATAAAGCTTTTTATCTGTAAAGCTCTGTTGCCTCCAGCTATTAATGACTTTATTTTTTAATTTTGTGGGAGACAGAAAGATAGAAAACTATCTTTCTTTTCCTTTAAGAAAACCCTTCATTGGAAGTGTATAATATTAAGAATCACCATATTCCCTCCCTCATCTGTGTTTTTCATGAAATTACAATAATAAAACAAAATAACTTCTGTAAAGGAACAGTCTACATTGAATGTTTATTTCCAACTCAGCAGCACCATGGACTATACCAAAAATGAGACATATCAGAGATGCTTTTGCACTATGGATACTCAGAATCCTTGTCAGCCACTGCATTGTTTCTTTGGGAATGTCAGATCAGATAAATCTCTCTCCTATGACAAAAATAGTATCAAAAATATATTTAAAGCAATGTAATGTCCCCCACTTTCCTTCCTTGAAAACATCTGTTCATTCTTCATTATTTCACTGTTGGTTTATGGATTTTAATGTTTCTCATTTTAAGTTTTTTCCACAACCATGGACACTTTTCATTAAAAGCTTTCCTTTAAACCAAGGAGACTAGAAGCCTAAAGCCTGAAGCATCAAAAACTGCAGGAGACTTTTGAGAAAGAGAGAGGACAGGCTAGCTTTACAACCCCCTCTCTATTTTTCCCAAGAGACAGCTAACGTTATCAGAAGTCCTGACTGCTGGAGAACTGCTTTTTCCTTTGCTGCCAGCTAAAATACTCAGTCCTTCAGCTAAGTATGATGCTTAAGGGTTCACATATGTAGTTTTTTCCCCTAGATACGTTGTCTAAGTAGGTAAGACACACAGCTGAATAAACTACAGAGCATATACATGTAATTGATCTTTGGGAACATTTCCCTGTGTTTATGGCAATGACAAGGGATGGCAAATATACCTAGAAGCGTATCTATAATTAGCACTGCATATAGTAGTTTTATACCAGGATGGTAAACTAAAAATTTAATTATTATGGATGCATTGTACTTTCACAAGTTTTCCTGACCACGTACTCTAGCTTGCTGTCCTGTTTTCACCGGGACAGAATCCTAGGCCAGCCAAGGTATACAGGCTATTAGCAGTTTGGAGCCATGGCAGCTGACCTATGTTTCCCATACCACAACTGGCATGGTCAGTGAAAAGGGGCAAGCTTGCTGGAGAGGTGGCTCCTCCTGACACTGCTCCTCTTTCTTCTCCTGAGGACCGGTTTTTGTGGCCACTGTACCTTTGCTGGGCTGAGTAAACCTTCATATACTTTATAGTGGTATTAGTTTGGCAGTTTCACTAAATCTGGCTTCATTTCAATTTGTGGGTCTTCTCTCCTTTTCCTCATTACCCAACTCTACCTGGGAGGGGTCGCTGGGTGACAGAGCATCTGCCATAGTTTAGCCACAGATACGGGCTAAATGTAGACACATGGCTGTACAGTTAGCTGTGAACAGAAAACCTGAAACTGGGCAGCAACCAATGTTCAGCTTGACTCTTAAAATACTCGATCTGAAACATGCTTATGGCAAGCAAAATACCCAAGCTCGCTGTAGATTAAAACCACAAAACATTAATATGAATGAATGCTGTAGTATCACTTTTAGTTTTGCGCACTTCACAGGAAATGTTTTGTTAGGAGCAAGACTGCTCTGTCATGAGGAGAGTGTATTCTGCAGGGTTTATAGCACTAACTGTTACAGCTCAGGATGCTGGAGAACAGAAATTTCTCTGCTCCCTGGAGAGGTAGCCCCAGAAGGAGGGTGAAATGTCAACATTTGGCCAAGATTTATTCTTGTTTAGATTGAGGACTGCAATTTGTCAGGCTCAGCAGAAGGAACACCATTAGCTTTGACAAGTGCGTGTGTGTCTGTCTGTGTCGGGTAATCTATTTAGGAGATGTAAAATGCTGCACAGACTTCACATTTTATTGCAAAAAGCTGAAATTGAAGGAACCTGTCAAAAACTATAATCTTCCACACCCTTAAAGAAAATTGACCCTTGCTTTCTCTGCAGTATCCTTCAGCATTAGAGCAGGTCCACCTCTCCCTTAGCTAATACTTCTTCAGTAAGAGGAAGTGGAGATTGAAAATATAATTGGCCTGATGTCCAGAACTTGCTATACTGAGGTCCTACAGTAGTGCCTGAAAATTATTGCTACATTTTAGGAGTATTCTTATGCCTGGAGTGTGAGATGCATATCTATATTGCTATATAAATAATACTAAATAACAAAGCAGGGTTATTTTAAAGGTCTGATGTTATAAAAACAATCAGAACGACAAATGAATGTTTTATACCATTAAAAATGCCCACAACAAATCCATTGGAAAAGGCTACATTAACTGATAAACTATAGAAATGTTATCAGAAACAAAGAACCCTCAGAGCTATCACTCCAGCATTGTGACCAGACGGAGAAATTCCTCAAGAAGTCTGTCGGTATTAAAATAGTACTTGCAAAATTCATGCATATATCTTTTTCTTATCACTTTTTAAGGCAGAGGAGATTTACTTGCACATAAATTATTTTAACACTCTTAATCACAAATGATTCCTCAGCCTTTTGCCATATATACCATCTTCTTCAAGGAATAATTGTACTCTTGTAATTCCTGAAGGCCATGATTAGTTCCAGCTAAGGATTTCATATAATATACTCCCTTGTGGTACCAAGTCAACCGAAGGTGTCATGCACGCAATTATTGTAGCATCTAGAAAGAACTTTACATTTATTGTTTAATGTTTCAGAATAAGTTACTTAAATAAATTAGTAGAAGTCCACAGCTCATGACTCTTTTTGCTTTCAAAGTATACTGTAGTAATTAAAGAAACATACACATGCTTTTAGGAGCAATGAATTCTTCCAACCTCTAACCCTGGTGCAATGTCTGTGAAGATTTATTCTTTATTCATTTGTATGCACATGACAATTCAGTGAGGCTCAAGTACTGACTCTGCCCATTTTATATGATATGCTTTATGATTTCCTTGATAACTCTCAGTTACAGTATCTTCTCTGCCTGACCTCAGAAACTTTACTTTTTGGCATGAAACTTTTGTCCCTAACATTCTAATGTAACTGGTTAGGTGCTACACTTACAGGCACTTTGGAAATTCTCAGTGGCAAAGAGTAAATCCAAAAGACCCCTCCTCCTTGTTACTGATGTCACAAACTTTAATCTGATATCTCTTTGTAGATTCTCCTTCATTCCTGAGAGAGATTCTTGCCAGCGTTGATCCTGACTGCAACGTGGAACACCATAGCACAGACTGTTTAGGAAAGTCATTTACAGGAAAAGTATGCAGACAATTAACTTAAATGGCATAACAAATATGGACAACATTGCTGCACATTAATAGTGACAATATGCTGGAACATACCAGTGTTTAGGATTAAATTAAAATAGTAATGGACAGATTGTCTCTACCAGCACCATCCTGTGCATGGCATAGCACACAGCTGTGCCATGCTGAGAGGAGCTTCAGGAGAGAACCATAACCACAGACCCAGCTACTTTTGTTCCTCCTCTCCTTACTTCCAGGAGAAACAGCCTACAGTCTTTTTTCACTCCTAGCAAAAGACGGATTTTTCCTTGTGCTTATTATCTGGTTTGCTCTGCTTAATCCCTATGCTTCTTCAGTCTCATTGTCCAGAAAAAGTAGTAGTAGCATAGCTGGTGATATGAAGAAGACATTCAAAGCACTGCTTTCCACCTTGGAGCTTGCGTAGATGTATTTGGACAGACCATAGTATGACCCAGTGTCTTTTAAAGGCCAAATTTTGCTACCTTTACAGTGACATGTTTCTGAGTGCAGAGATGATAACTTCTGTGCAAAGGTGATCAAGGAGCTGACAAAGGGAGATGCTCTTCTGGATCTGATACTTTAAAATGAGGAAGAACTTGGCTGCATTGACCATGAAACAGTAAATTAGGGCAAAATAGCAGAATTACAATTCTGAACTTAGCAGAATTTACCTGTTCAGGAGTCTCAGGCATCAGCTTGGAAGGATCCCATGGGATATAGTACTTAAGAGAAGACTGTGAGAGTTAGTTGATTTTAAGGATTCCTACCTAGAACCGTAAGAAAAGTCCATCCTGACAGCAAGAAGCCAAATGAGTGCCAGGAAGCCTGTGTGGATGAATAAGAGGCTCTTAACTAAACTCAGATAGAAGAAGGAAGTGTACAGGAGGTGGGAGCAGGGACAGGTACCCCAGGATGAATATAGAGCCATTGTCTGAATGTACAAGGAAGAGGGTCTGAGGAAATTCAGGTTGTTTAACTTCACCTTAATCCCAGGGAAGGTGGTAAAGCAAAAAATTGCTGGTAGACAAGTTGACCATAAGCTAGTAGAATGTTTGGGATTACTAACCCTCCTGTATTTCACATGGATTTTACATGGTACCACTAAAGTAGATTTTGTAAAATATGGTTGTACACCTGGATCTAGAGAAATTCTTCTATACTACTTTGGGTTTTGGTGGTCCAGAATTGAAAAGCATTATTGTTGATATTCTTCTGATTTTTCTCTACTGAATCTTTCAAGTTTTTCAAAGCAATGCAGCTATGCCTGCTTAGAGCCACCCATGTGTATTTCCTGCAGTTGCCTGCCCAAACACACATGGCAGCTAACATCATAGAATCATAGACTGGTTAGGGTTGGAAGGGACCTTTAAGGGCCATCTAGTCCAACTGCCCCCTTGGTGAGCAGGGACATCTACAACTAGATCAGGTTGCTCAAGGCCCCATCCAACCTGGCCTAGAACACTTCCAGGGAGGGGGTATCCACAACTGCTTTGGGCAACCTGTGCCAGTGTGTCACCACAGTCATTGTGAAAAATTTCTTCCTTGTATCTAGTCTAAATCTACCCTCTTTCAGTTTAAAACCATTATCCTTTGTCCTATTGCAACTGGCCCTGCTAAAAGGACTGTCCCCATCTTTCTTGTATGCTCCCTTAAATACTTGGAGGCCACTGTGGGATCTCCCCAGAGCCTTCTCTTCTCCAGGCTGAACACCACCAACCAGGACCTGCTCATGAGTAATGAGTAATGCTCATTTTCTTGACTGTCCCATTGGATGCCACTTTTATGAGTAGGTACTCTTCAGTATGAGTAAATGCTGCAGAAGCTGGAAAAATACATATTATTTTCTGCAGTATTTTACTTTATAGACTTAAATCCTAGTCCTGTTTGGCTTTTTGTTTCCTGCCATTTCAATTTTCTTCCCAAAACAAATACAATGATTCTTCTCTTACGACTGTCTTTTAGCAAAGATCATTATATCATCAGGAGAGACTTAGTTATTTTTTTTTAAGTTGCAATAAAATGCAGAAGAGAAAAATTAAGAAAAAAGAAACCCCATAAATTCCAATATTTTCAATTTCTCATTGTTTAAACTGAGCTTGCTAATCAAAAAAAAAAAAAAAGAAAAAAAAAGTAGTAGCATGCCATTCTGCATTACTTCTATGCAAATCAATGAACAAAAAATGATTAGTTGGGGACATTTTTATTGATTTAAAAAATAGGGTTTAAGATTAAAAGTAATTCAATTCCACAGAAGACTTAAAAAAAAAAAAATCATATACGATTGTATATGTTCAACGAAGTAAACAGGAATGTATTTATTCCCAAATGGATCATCATACAACTTCCAATAACTTCTGTGCTGTAGAACATTAAATTTATACACTCATCCAAGATTAATGAAATGCTCTATATGGTCAACTCACCTTTATGGTTAATAACACCTGCACTTTAAAAAGGTACTTAGAGATGAATGAAAGCCGTTGCCTTTTGGTGTTACAGGGCTGTTGAGTATCAATCAGATACACAAACCTGTATGCGCTCAGAACAAGAATGAACAATTACTGATTGAAATAGAAGAAAAGTAATTCTTTTGTTGAGTCCCACAGTTAGCAATCTGCAAATAATTTAAGTCCAGTATTACCAAGTAGGAGAGAAGGAAAAACAGCATAAGGGCAAAAGAAGAACTGTTACACTGCTATAGTGCAGAGACTGAGCATTTTACATTTAGTGATTCAGGACTAATGGTGATTGACAACTTCTACATAAAGGTACCACTTGAGGAATTTCAGAAGGGTGAACTATGATCTTGTGAGAATTTTCAGGAAATCAAAATACAAATGTACAGAAACACCAAGGACTAAGGTACAAATATACAAATATTAAACCCCAATTTTAGTGGGTTTGCTCCTCCTCCCGAATCTGATTTCCTTCATCCATCCCTTCCCATGTTTTCCACCTTCGAAAATACCATATTCTTTCTGAAGATGGACACGAAACATTTGTGCCCTTTCATTCTCTCGGAGTGTTTTCTTCTTGTTATCCTATTTTTTAATGTATAAACTCTTTCATCCCTTCATCTTCCCCTCTTCCTCCACGTCCCTTTCTTTCTTGGCTGTCTTGGGATCAGGACAAGCAGCCACCTCCGGTCTTCAGCTCCTCAAACCAGTCAGGAGGACAAAGGAAGGAAACGGCACCCTCGGCCACAGCGTTATGCCAGGGGGCTCGGAGCGCATCTCTCACGAACCGGCGCCCCATGAACCCCGCCAGCCGCCCTTCAGCTGTGCGGGACGGTCAAAGAGGGATGCCCAGCTGTGCCCAAGGCCGGCGGCGGCGGGGCGAGAGAAGGACGCGAAGGCTCAGCCTCCCCGCTGGCAAATCCCGTCCCGCTCCCGCCGCGCTGAGGCCGCAAGGGTCGAAGGAGGCGGCAGCACGGGCTCGGCCGCGCCACGCGCCAGCGTTGGCCCCGCTCCTCTCCCGGAAGACTGACGTGGGGAGGAGCTTCGCAGTCCGCCCTTCCAACCGGTTCGGCCCTCCGGAGGCCTTGTAGCGCTCTCCCCTCCTCCCGCCAGCATGGAGGGAGCCGCGGCCTCCTCCGAGGGCCTGCGCTATGCCGAATACACCCGGGTCCCTACGGGCGCCGGCAGGGGCCAAGCCGAGCTGGACCGAGGGCTGGTGAGTGCGCCGGGTTAGGGGGAGGTAGCGCATCCCACTAGTGGCGCCTGAGGAGTGGGGAGGGCGGCAGCCGGCTCTGCCCCTCCTCCTTTCCCCACTCGTCCTTCCCCCGCTGCCCGCAGAGCCGCGGCGGGGGTCGCCCAGGGGGCCCGGGTGGCGGTTGGGCTCCCCCGGGCTGTGGGGCCGCCACCTGCCTGTCGGGGGAGGGGGCTGCCGGGAGCGGGCGGTGTGCAGCCCCCCGGGGCTGGGCAGGCAGGTCGCGGTGGCGGTGCCCGGGGTGAGCTGGCAGGTCGCGGTGGCGGTGCCCGGGGTGAGAAGCCTTGTGCCCTCTCGCCTCCGGCTGTGCGTGCTCCTGGCGCTGCAGCCTGGGCAGCGGGATACCCGGGAGCGCTTCCGAAGCTCAGCGTTCACAGGCAGGAGCGAGCGAAGGCCTTGCCATAAAGAGATGATAACCTGTTAAAGAGATGATAACCTGTGATGGTTTCACGTGCTGTGGGAGTTTTATTGCCGCAGGCTTGAGTGTTAACGGTTTTGTAGAACTTTCTTGCACAAGAGTAGTTCTCACCTGGTATTTAATCATGTAGGAGAGGCTAGGTGGGCCTCCAGAATTGGCTATGCCCTACCGTGTCCTAAAGGAAAGGGTGCTGGAACTTCATCCCACTTGTTCATTCTTGTCACTTCAACTAGTTCGTGGGACAGTGAGTTCTCTTTGGAAAAGATTTGAGAAAAATCCTCAGATCACCACTTAAAGTGCTGGATGGTGAAGTTTTCACATTGTATAATGTCTGTGAAGATGTATTTGCCTTACTTCATTGTGCGTGTGTTGTCTCTGCAATATTTCTTTTTTTTTTTCCTAAATACATTTTTTACAGTTCTCGTTCTTGATACATTATTTATTCTTTGTTACTGCAGTCTAGGATTTCTGTTTTCTCCCAGGAGGCTGTTTCTGTGTATTTAACAGCAAGCTGTGTAATCTTAAGAATCTGATTCTGAAACTCATTATTGTCACATGTACAATCCCCGTGGAATGCTAGCAGGGAAATTCCTAGAGAATTTTGTGAAGTCTTTGGGCCTTCTTACTTATCTGGGAAAAAAAGTTGTATTGGGGGTTAGTATGGCTTGTTGGTGTGAGTTGTTTTGTCAAATTCTTAGTAAGATCCGGAAACTTTAACTTCCTTTAGAGGACTATAATCTGGATTGCTGCCATTTTCCATTGAAGATTATTTTTTAGACAAGCCTTTCAGTGGTGAATACAGTGTTTTCCAGGCATATATACATTGTAAACTATTAGCATACAGCTGGCTCTGAAGCTGCTTCAGAGTTTCTCTGGACAGTGTTATGTAGATAGTGGAAGAAGCGACGGTCCATACTCACTGCATTCCTGGCTAAGGAGTTCAGGAGATCAAGTTGAATATAACCAAATTCTGAAATTTTGTCAGAAATAGCAGGATCAACTATAGTTCTGTGCATCTGTTCCTCTGATGTCTACAGGGTTAATGAGACCTCCTTGTCACAGTGAAAGGAAAGAGTAGTAGGAAAAGCCAAGTCGTAGCCGCAGCATCCATCTCTCAGGGATGCAAAAGCTCTGTTCAATATCGTACCCTGAATCTTGGTTGTGAGTTGTCCAGGATATTAGTTGAACTCACTTGATCGTGATCGCTGTTACTCTTGTAGCTGTCTTACAATACTTTTGGAATTTGGAGTGATGGAAAAGCAGCGGTAGAAGCAAAAAGAGTCTGTTCTCAAAGATATGACCAAGAGGTCATTTTTAATTAATACATACTCAAGAAGACTGATTTGAATACCGTGTAGTAATGCTTCTATTAGTGAATCAGTTGCTCTGCTACCATTTCCTATGAAAAACTGTCAGAAACTTTAGGCATAGCTCTATATACCAACCAAAAAAGTTGCTGCAAGATAAATGATGCACTTTGACATGAGAATCATGTGAGCGTGGAGAACAGAATCTAGTTGAAATTGCTTTTAATTTGCTGTTGGAAAAAAAATTGTTCCATAGGAAGGTAAGCCTGGAAGGAAACCATTAGATTATGAAATCAAATCTGTTACAGATACTTTATAATATAATCCTACTTGAAAATGTATCCGGCTTTATATATAGTTAATTAGGTGGTTTGCTCTGAAACAATCTTCCAATAAGCTGTAGCTACTCTCCTGAGGAACAGAAGCCTTATTCTAGCTTCCATACCAAACAATCATTTCTTTCAAGAGTTTTTATTTAAAGGAAAATATAGTTTCAGAAATATAGGTTTACACCAGGTTAATATACTTGCGTATCCTACTTCTTGGTGACATACACCACTTTAAAAAAAAAACAAACCACACACCAAACCTTCTTAAAATGAAGTTGTAGTTAAGCAATTTACACGTGTTTGTTTATTTGCATATAAGTATATACTTCCTATTTTGCTGATCCATGATTAAGCATAGACTAATAAAAAAATGACAACCAACCCATCAGAATAGATTATTATTGTCTCTGTTCTTTTTAGACTATTAACACTGCAAATGTCTGAGACAGAAGACTAGAGGTCTTGGTGTCTGTCTAAAAGTTATGAGAAGAGTAAAATATTTTTTACTTGATGAAGAGGAGTGTTTTCACTGATTGTAGTAGGAAAGCCAGTGCGTAAAATCTAAATCCTGTGCAAGCAGGTATGTTGTAACATTTACTAAGGTGGTTCTTATAGCATGTAGTCAGATGTAGTAAGTCTTGTGCTGCAATTCTATTATGTATTTGAAATTCTCCTATAGTTTAACTTCTTTTTCTACTTCATAGGAGAAGTTCAATGCTAAGAAATACAGAAGTCATTATTTTTTGAATGTGGTTAAATTAGCAAAGCACTGTGGATTAGGAATTTGCAAAAAGAATATCTCATTATTCCCTGTTTCTTCTTCTAAAAATAAAAGGATACTGGAAAATTAGATATTAAAGGATTAAGCCACAGATCTCTGTATGCTAACAGTATATGATGTGTACATCTGAATATACTATATGTTAATTAGTATTCTTTATCCTCTTTTGTTTGCCAAACACTTTGGTAAGTCAGGCCTTGCATTTGCCTTTCTAATGTTTGTGCTTTCTTATTTATTAAAATAATCTTGAAAAATCAGATTTTGCAGATTTAGCAAAACTTTATTGTATTAGTTTCTGTATCCAAGAGTATTTGTTACTGAAAACTGAACTACATAGTAAAATTATACTGAGGTAGGCAGAATGGCATAGGGTTGATGGCTAACCTTTGGGAGCTGATTCATTGAATAAAGAAAGGGACAGATGTTACTTTTTAATCTTTTATTTCTTTATTTTTTCCTCTTGGATCTTAACAGAATGCTTCCATTTAAAACCTACATCTTAGAAATTTCTTAACAGTGTTTTTCACAGGTGGGGTGAAAGGTCAATTCTGTCATAATTGAAAGCTTTTTTGGTTTTTCTTTTTTAGGCTTTATGAGTCTGAAATAAAATGCATTTTCAAGCAATGGGAGCCAAGAATGGTTGTGGTGGTAGTTACATTAGCATGCTGTAAATATACCGAACCCTTCCACAGCAATAGTGAATTGCTTTCATTTAATAGTGACATGAAAGGAGTGCATTTAATTAAAGCTTTGCACTTTATACTCTACATTTCAAAGCACAAGACTAACCTTGACTTATTCTTCTAAATAAATGACTGAGTTAAATAAGCATGGAAAAGGAAACTCAATCAAGCTGGACTTATATGACTTACTGGCTAATACTTGAAGTTGACACTAATTTTATGAAAGAGGCTTTGTCAGTAAAAGGCAAACCTTGCAATCTTTCTTAGATTGATTCCAGTTCAGGTATTTTTGCATGTGTATGGTTAGGATATATTCGCATCATAACAAACACTGCCGATGGCTCGGTATGATGAGTTATGACTTCTTTGCCACTGGGCAGTGACTCTCCTCTAACCTGTTAATAACACAAATAAGGTGAGTTACCGTAAACCATGTTTCTCATCTTTTCTGATGGTTGTACCTCACTTGAAAACCTGGACAATCTTTTGTGCCTCTCTGGCTTGAGCTTCCCATCACTTTTACCTAGTTTTCTGTCTTGTCTTCGTGTTCCAGTTGATACTTCATACGGCTTCTATTCTAGAGCTGCTGCTATGCTTCTTTTTTTACCTGCTGTTTTCCTGGCAGCACTAACTTTCCACTAACTGCCAGTGCTTTCCACTGAAATTGAAATAATGCATCCCACTGGACATGGCTGACTCTATCAAAGGCCCTCCGGGGTCTTTGAATTGTGCTTCCAGACTACTGTGCAAAAACACTTAGGCTATTTCTGCCTTAAACTGACAGAGTCCAGGTATTATTTATTAGCTTGGTCTCTGTGCTTGGCCTGACCTGTGATGAGGTGTCTGCTGCCTTACCAGTGGCAGCGTACCCTGTTGTAAACTGCTGACTTATACCACCTTTTTGGTGGCAAAGCAAGTATAGCTTAATTTGGACAAGCACAAGCTAATAAATAATACTTTTTTGTTTTGTCAGTATGATCTATTTAACACATTGTTGAGCTCTTAATTGACTGTAACCACTTAGAAAAGATTCTCACTGTCACTCTGAACAAGTCAAGGAAAGTCTCTATTGAATATAAATCCATGGTCACAAACCACAGAACAGAAGATTACAGAATTTCTGTAGGGTTATCATATTTTCAAAAATGTTGTGGCTCGTTCTGGTTAGTGTCTAAACAGAGGAATTAAAAGAATTTTTTTAGAAGGCTTGAATATTGAGAAACTCAGAAAACCAGTTTGTGGGAAGAAATGAGAAGAGCTTTAGTTTAGTGAGGAGATAAACTGTATGCTTCGCTATTTTATATCTTCTACCATTTAAGGTAACACACTTACATTTTTTCATGGTCTGAAAATGAGGGGAAATTTTGTGGAACTGAAAGGAACAACAGACATAAAACTACTACATTATTTTTACATTCAGAAATGAATACTAATTCTGAGGCTGAAGACTACACTGAAATTGAAGAGTATGGTTACTAAAACAGGACAGACAGGCATATTTTTTAAAGGCAAAAACTCCTCCAGTCTTAACTTCGGAGCTCCAATTTCTATATCACTATATTTAGTGGGTTTCTTTTTTTTTTTTTTTTTTTTTTTTTTTACTGGAAACCTCTAAGGAATTGCACTATTATGTTAGGCAAGTAGCTAGAATAGCCCCATCTGGATAGATGAAAGGTGGGTAACTTAGTTAAGATGTGTAGAATCTAGAAGCTGTATGTGGAGAAATACAGCTGCTAGATGAGCTCACAGTGGGGTACTGCTTTTCCCATACATGCTTTTCCCGTGAGCTCGATGCTATAGGCATCAATCATGGATACTTGACTTCAGAGATGAAGCATTAGATGCTCCTGGGCACGATGGCAGTGCCTACATCTTGTACAGCTGCCTGTTTGCTGGGAAGGTTGTTGATCTGTGTTCTTTCCCCTACGAAGCCAGCTCTGCAAGGCTTTAGAACCCTTATTTCCTAACTCTTCCCCTGTTCCCTCTCTGTCTAGAAATGAGATTGGGTACAATCAAAGACAGAGAATTTTAGCCCCAGGAATCTTAGTAGCAAAGGCAGTTTGTCTTCAAACCCAGTTATTAGGACACTTGCTTAGAAATTTGGGCTTTAAGTCCTGATGTCAGGAGGACCAGTTATTGGATAAATGCAGATGTAAATCATACATAGAGGAGTCTGGTGATAAAAGCATTTTCACTGTTGTAATGTTTGGGATTCGAGCTCAACAGGCCTAGTCTGATTTTTCATGTTTCCTGGGGGGAAGTTCAAGGCATTATTGAACTGTCATATGGTAAGGCAGGTGGTGCTTCAGATGGCTTTATTTCATTTGTTTCAAAGATCCCATGTAAGTTTTCCAGAAGCGGAGAGGTGCCCCCAACCCTTGAAATGCACATTACCCTTCTTGAATTCTGTAAACACTTGAGAAGTGGGTCCCTTCTTCTACATATCTTTTAGCAGCTTCTTGTTCAACATGGAGATACTGCTTATTGTCCTTGTTGAGATGCCTTGACTTTCTTCAGGCACTGTGTAGGAAAATACATACATCTAGTCTGGGGTTTTGAGTTGGTAAAAGGTAGGAGTTACCATTGTCTAAATCCTATATATTCAAGTCTTTTTGTGGAGTTTTTTTGTCCAGCTAGACTTAAATCAAATTTTAGCTGATATCGAACACTGTATGACATCTGTCAGAAGTTTATTTACATGTATTTGTACTATAGCATAGTCCAGCCAGTGACTGACACTAGGTAATGAAAAGGGATTACTGGGCTTCATGTCTTTACTGGGGTTTCCATGAGTCAAAGTGCGGAATACGGAAGACATGTATGTTTGTCACAGTAATGTTTAAGGTGAATATTGCAATACCATTTTTCCATCAATGCCACAATGAGAGTCCCAGGGAAGGACTTGGCAAACCAGTATTTTTTTTTTTATCTCTTCATGTTTTGATAATAAACTGGTAGTTTCTGTTATGTACTGTGTGTAACTAGTAAATAACAGAAACTAGTCTTCACAGATCATTTCAGGTCAACTTGAATACTTGTCTGCATTGGGGTTTTTACCGTTACATACTGCGAGCTGCTTTGTCAGTGTTGTTCACTGGTTTGCTGATGGGTGGTTCCAAGTTAAACCTGGTGCATTGGCATGATGTCATGAGACTGAACCATCAAATCAGTTGTAGCCTGTGGAATACAGAACTTACTTTTATCTTTCATGTAAATGAGATATGAAACATCCACATCACACATCAGAAGTACATGTATCTTTAACGGTGAGTATTTCAAAGTCGAATTTGCATGCTATTCTGATTCCAGTCTTTCTGCTTTAGGCCAGAACCATGATAGCAGTTGGACTCGGTGTTGCAACTGTTGCATTTGCAGGTAAGCTAAAGTACCAGCTGAGTGTGGAACCATCACTTGTGAGTTGCTGTTTTCAAATGGGTTGATGGAAGTTTTTATAAATATAAATATCAGCAAAGTTGCTGGAGAATGCTGTGGAGAATTGTGTCCAATTATAGTTCCTGTCCCTTCAAAATCCTTGACATATTTTCCAAAATTCTTTTTGAAAGGCCACAGCTGGAAAAAATTTTATGGGCAGCAGCTAAAAGGTTCCACCTGCTTTTTATCTGCCGAATGTAATGTGAGAAGTTTATTTTGTTTATTTAATAGCATATTGCAAGGTGGAGGCTCTTTAGTACAGAAGAGAGCAGCAGGATCTTGTGATATGAAGATGATTTTTCATGCTAAACTGTTCCCATAGTATGTTGTTTCTTACCTGAACATTTTGCATCTGGACAGCATATTCTGAAAAATATGGGTTTAACAAACACAGAGCATGGGTTTAACATGACTTATACTCAGGGTTATTCAGACTAGATAATTGCTGTCTATTCTCATTTTGAAATACACAAATCAATTTCCATTATTTTTAGCTTATGAAAGCAATCATGGCCAGCTATGTGCAAACCCATACACCAAGAGTAGATGCAATCAATGGATGAACAAGTTGCACCAAACCTCAAGTGTTTGGTGGGTACAGCTATGTTGGTTTTTTGATTAGGGGAAGGAAAATTAAGATCTTTCATGACATACACTCATTAAGCAGCTGGTTTATCTGTGTATTTGTATAGAAGCAGAAGAGGAATGCTCTTAGAATTTCTTCTGCTGGTTGAGCTGAAGAATTAATAGCAGCTAGCAAAGAAGTGATAACAAATCATTAAGAAGGTGAGATAATATATTAGGACATAGCAGTATTTCTGCAGTGATACTCTGACCATGGTTTTAATTTCTGTCTTAAATAGGTACAGGGTTAGATGACTTAACCTGTGGAAACATCATGTATTTTAAGAATGAGAGCAAGATGCTATTTGAATGAATCACAGAATTACTGAGGCTGGAAAAGACCTCTGAGATCATCAAGTCCAGCCTATGAAGTAACACCACCACATTGGCTAGATCGTGGCACTAAGTGCCACACCCAGCCTTTCTTTAACCACATCCAGGGACAGTGACTGCACCACCTCCCTGGGCAGTCCATTCCAATGTCTGATCACCCTCTCTGTCAGGAAGTGCTTCCTGATATCCAACTGAAACCTCCCCTGGCGCAGCTTCGGGCCATGCCCTCTCATCCTGTCACTAGTTGTCTGGGAGAAGAGCCCGACCCCCCACCTGACTACAACCTCCCTTCAGGTAGTGGTAGAGAGTGACAAGGTACCCTCTGAGTCTCCTTCAGGCTAAACAACCCCAGCTCCCTCAGCATGTCCTCATAAGACTTTCCTTCTAGTCCCTTCCCCAGCCTTGTTGCTCTCCTCTGGACCCGCTCCAGCACCTCAATATCCTGAAGCAGAGCCACATTTTATAAAAAGTTTTTCTATTGTGTGTAATCGTAAGTGACATTGCTAATGAACAGTTAATCAAAACAGTAGTTGAGGAGAGAGGACATACTGGGAAAATCCTCTGGTAACATGGCACAAATCTTGATTCTGAAGTTGATAGACCTACTTTGTATTTCTGAGAATGTATTCTAATAGAGTTCTCTCTGGCCTTTCCTAGCTGTAGGTATTTGCTACTCTTGGGGAGTTGAATGATTCTGAATCCCAGAAGATCCTCAGTTTTTAACAAAATAAAAAATGCAGTACTTACTAAACGTGTGATTAAGCGTACAACATCACAGCAAGAAACATGTAGTACATAGATTTCTTTTTTTGAAGTCATAACCTTTGAACAGTATTTAATAAATAATGTATATCCAAAGCTAATGTTTCATACTGCCCTTTTTCTTAAAGTTCACAAGGCAGATATGTTCATTTATCACATTGAAATGCATTTAAATGTATTTATTTCGTGAGCAAACACAATAGGTCTTTGCAATTCATGACTAGGTTTTTAGATGAATTATACTAAACCTCTTCCCCTCCCTTCCTCAGTAGTACAAAGATGGACAAATGTAAACCATACCAAGTTTACTGTGGGAATTCAGCTGGGCAGGATGGCTGCTGGGGGAACATCTTGAAAAGCAGTGCAACAGTGCTGTCCAGAAAACAAATGTGACAAAAGAGAAAAAAGGAAGGCTTTCTTTTATTATTATTTTAAGCCAAAATTGTTAATTGTTTCTGCTGTAAGCTGATGAACATAAGTTGTGGACTTTTTTCATTTTAGTGTATGTTGGTTATAATTTCATTTAACTTAAATCTTTTCCAGGTCGTTATGCTTTCCACCTTTGGAAACCATTGGAGCAGGCAATTACAGAGACAGCAAAGAGGATTTCAACTTCTGTAAGTTTAGAGCTTACTTTATGCTAAATTTATGATTTAATATTTCAAGTATTTAGAAATGAGACATTTTATATTACATATGGTGAGTGCCATTTAGATTATTTGGGGTTGTTTTCAAGGGTAGGAGTGCTCCTTACTATGTGTGTTCTGGTGTATTATCTGTTGTATTTTAAATGCCATGCATGAAGCTAAATCAAAAGATGTCTGTGAGTTTGATAAACAGTTCTGATTTTCCTGGTGATGTTCCACGTTTCAGAACTCTGCTAGTAAGTATATGATAAATTGTTGAAGTGCACTGTGAGAAAATAGCTAATTCCTAGAGATTGCAAAGTGATGACATGCAGTTTCAAGAAGCTAAAAATGAAAAAGCTTAGTCTTTTTTTTTTTTTCTTCTTTTAGAATACAGTGTTAAAAATCAAGGAGATAAATTCATAGGCTTCTAGGAAAGGTTGCCATAGAGATGAGGTCTTGTTCACATATGAGTTGTCTTTTTTTCTTCCCCAGCTAATTTGAACTTTTAACCAAGTTTCTTTGTTTTGCATATTTAAAAATATAATAATGAGGTAAAAAAATCAGGAGGCAGTGGTGTGAGAGTGGCATATGCAGGGAATATTCAAGAGCATTTCCTTTTTGCTTCAGTGGCTATACTGTCTACCAGTAAATAAATGTGGTCCAATCCTCTTTGATTGAAGTAATTCCCAACGAGGTAGATGTCTGCTTGTGGCAGTGTATTCTTTTGGAGTTCATAGTCTGTGAACACATCCACAGTGGAAGGAATACGGTTCCCTTCTTGATGCTGATGGGTGAGGGTGTTGAGGGAGTAGTGGTTGCAGGTTATTATTTCCCGAAAAATATATTAAGAGTAGTTTGCTTTTGTGTTTTTTTAAGTAATCGTTAGCATTGTACCTATTAACGTGAGGTGGGCTGCTACACAGAGCCTGTCTACAGTGTATAGACAGATGCTAGGGTCCAAATTCGACATCTGTGCTTTATGTTCACGTGCTGAAGGCACAAAGTTGATCAATGCAAGCTTCCTGGGGAGGGAAAGACTCGGAACATGGGCTGTCCTCTTGGGGCCGGTCCACGCTTATTCTTAATTGCAATGTGTATCATCCAGAAATGGTGCTTCTGCATCAGTTTTTACTCCCTCTCCTGCTTTTGCGTTGCTGTTATGAGACCAACACCAAAGTAATTTTAACTTTTCAAAGTAATTTCTTGAGAGATTCCCAAGTTGCCTGCCAAAAACAGCAGAGGGGACTTCAGGTACTGTGAATTAAATTGCTTTCACATGATCTGGATACAGTCTGACTTGCAGGCTTGCTAGCAGTAGCTAGCAATAAGGACATGTGGCTTCAGTCTTCACTCTTCCCTTCCTAGCAGTTTTACTCCAGCATTTCTTCTTCTATCCATTTGTAGGTACAGGCTAGAGAATCTAAATTCAGACATGTTCCTATAAGAAAGCAGGCAGTGACTCTTTTTAACACATTGAAATATGACATGCTATTGCACAGAGAGGTGTCTGTTCCTAGGAAACTGTACTCCTCAATACTGGTGTACTGGCTGAGCCAAGCTTGTTACAGACCTATCTCATTTTTACCACAGTGACTTTCAGAGTCCTGAAGAATTCATGAACAACTATAAAGAGCAACCCAGGAGCTTCTGCATTCTCAGTGTTCCTAGGCCCTGGAGCTGCATCCTCTGTCTGCTTTTACATCCTGCCTTACAGCTCAGAATTGTGTGTTGATTTCCAGTAGAGTATCTGTCTTCTGCTATTCTAGTTTTCGGTGTAAGATGAGATCAGCTAAATACAGTAAAAACTCTCTCTTCCACTGTTTGCCATTAACTGTACATATTTTTCAACTTTATATTTGTGAAGGTAGAGGTAATATTTTTCTTCTACAATCATAGTATAAATTTTAGACCTTTTATAATTTTTAGCCAAGATTATTTGTTCTTTACTACTCTACAGCTACTACTTTCTTGGATTGTATTTTTTTCAAAGGTTTTTTTTTTTTTCTTCCCTTGGCAATCAGTTATTTCCTATATAGCAATTTCCTTAAAACAACAGACAAAACATTCGGTACGAAGATCCTATGTATGTGCTTATTGTCCATACTTCTTATTTTAGTGGCTTTATGTGAACCAGGAAGTTCCACCTCAACATGATGAAACTTCTTTACTGGGAGCGTGACTGAGCCTGGAACAGGCTGCCCAGAGAGGTTGTGGAGTCTCCTTCTCTGGAGACTTTCAAAACCCACCTGAATCTGTTCCTGTGCAGCCTGCCCTGGATGACCTTGCTGTGGCAGGGGGGTTAGATTCAATGATCACCAGAGGTACCTTCCAACCTCCACCATTCTATGATTCTATGATTTTCCTTGGGAAATTTAAAACTGCTGAGTATAATCTGTGGATTAGCACTTCCATCATGTTTCTTTCCAGCATATTGTCCTCTAAACTACCCTGAGCAAGGAAATCAAGCAGTTAGTGCTTCTACCTATGCTTACTGGAAAAAAACATCTTGTGACATTTAGTGTCTAGACTTAGTGTTACCGTGCTGGTTTCCTGTGGTGTTTGGAGGTGCCTAACATAGCTGGTACAATTTTCAGTAGTTAGCCTAGCTTTCTAGAAACAAACCCTGTCCCTCATCACCTCCTTTTTTTGAGAGACTGTGAAGCAGCTGCCTATTTTAAAGCTGTCTTGTTCTCTCTGTAAGCCCCTACTTTTCTTCCCCCTGTTTGCAATTCTCCCTTTTCCCCCTCCCATTTGCAGCAGAAATCACAGTTCACGTTGGCTGCAGTCACACAAGATAATCCAGATGCTGTTTATCCTTTCTTCCTGATCACTAACAAATTACTTGGGTGAGGTCAAGTTGAGCAATAAATAACATGTGCAGTCAACAACTACACTCATTTATTTATTTATTTATTGTAAAAAATATTAAGTAAAGGCAAGTCAGTGTGTTAACAGTTTTTATACTGAATTTCTACCTGTCATTTAACTTACGACAGTTAGTGTAGAAGCTGCTGTAATTTAATCCTGAAGTTTTCTACTATCTTTTTTTCAGTGGAGAAAGACATAGGAGTCAACATTGTCATTTCCTCTCTAGGACAAGTCATAATTCTCATTTCCAGAGAAATGCTTTTTTAGTTTGAGCCTAGTTTTGTTACTGGTGTCACAAATACCAGTGATGCTGTTTTGTTTCCGTGAGTAGTGACAAGTCTGTTACCAGTAAAAGGTGCATAGTGCTAAGCAGTCATTTGACTTTTCTTCCTCAGACTTAATGCTGTTAACTATAATGTTAATATTTCCTTAAAAGGTGAAATAAAAAAAGGAAGTATTTCAATAGTATTCATTACCTTTCTTTGCTGAATCAATGATATTGAAGGTTTAAGGACAGATAGAAGACATTGACGATATAAAAAGTAATTCTAGGCAAAATGAACTGTCAAAATATTCAGATCCCACAATCCTGAAAAATGTGTTTCAGAAGAAAAAGTTGCGTTGTATAGCACTTCATTGGAGATCTTTGCGCTGTATTTCCCTTATTGGATCTGATTCTGCTCAAACTCAGAATTCTGAATTGAGGGGTAAGGGTGGAGACCATCTCTCTTGTCCTTCACTCTAAAGAAAACTTCTGAAGCAAAATGCAATCTTCAGTCCATTTTATATATATATATATATTTTCAATTTTTTTTTTTTTTTCCTAACTGCAGTTAAGGAAGTTAAAGTTGATCTTCACAAATTTTAAGTTTATCATCTAACACAGCCTCAAATTTTATTGCAGGTTGGCTCTTTTGGTTTAGTTTTTGTTTTGTTTTGTTTTCTTCCACTGTTTCTTACCTTTTTAATGGAGGACTGTATTGGTGGTGGAAAAATACATAGACTTTTCAGGAAAGTTCATTACTTCATATAATACGATGGATGGTCTTAGCTATGGAGTTTTGAATCTCTTACCTGGCATGGAGACGGTGATTATGCTTTTGCTGTGCTATGCCAGGAAAAGTATCTTGAAGGTGTCATGGTCCAAGTGAATTGGATTTTCTTAGCTGACTGCCTTTTGTGAAAATTTACAAGAGTGAATAGACTTTTGCAGAGCAAGTCCAGGCCTTTTCTGTCCTTCCCCCCAACCTATTAATAGCATTTGTTCAGGAAGCAGAATTTGCTTACAGAAATTGCTAAACATTAACAACATGCAAGGAAAGGAAATCAACTAAATGGTAGCCCCTACCCCCACCTGAATTATACGAAGAAATGGAAAGTTTATTTTGATTATTTTTCCAGTGCAGAATTTGGTTGCCGTAGCCAGGGTTTATAAATAATGACAGCTTCAGTGCTACACTGGTGGGAGAGCTCCTGTGTCTGGAGAACTGCCGTGGGTGGATACAGGCTCTGTAGGAAAGGCAGGACAGGAAGGCAAGGAGGGAGAGTCAGCCAGTATGTGAGAGCCTAACAGTAACACACAGAGCTCTGCCTAGGGGAGGGTGAGAAACTCGCTGGGAATTTTTGGGTTGGGTTCAGTGGGCAGACCAAGGTGGGTGATGATGTGCTGAACGGCTGCTACAGAGGCTGCCTGATCAGCAAGAAGTAGATGAGGCCTTCTGCACACAACTGGAACAAGACTCACATTTGCAGGCACTGGTCCTCGTGGGGTACTTTAACTATGCCGGTATCTGTTGGATGGACAACACAGCAGGGCACAAGCAATCAAGTGTCTAGAATTGCCTGCTCATCGAGTAGTTCTCATAACAGAAAAATATCTTGGTATTGTTCCATGTCATTGCAGCCATTACTTGGAATTTATGACTAAGGGGAAAAAAAAAAATTGCTTTAGTTTGAATTGCGTGCAGAAGTTGTTTCATTGGGGAACTAGAAATTTGCCAAGACGTTTCCTAAAATGAAGACGCAATGCTTCTTCCCCTTATTCAAACCAATGGGGAAAAAATTGCTTTTATGTATAATTTCCCTTTGCTTTAAATTCTGTTTAGGTTTAAGATCTTAATTTAAGAATTAATTATTCTTGCCACGTGCTTCACTTCAGAGAACAAAATGCAAAATGTTTTTTTCTTGATCACCAATTCAACAAACATTTTGGGTTTTTGCCAAAGGACACAGACAACAGTGTATCTTTTTTCATTCCTCTTGGAAGTGAACTGAGTCAAGGCTTCCTGGGGTTAGAACAGTGTCAAGGAGGTAGTCTTGTATTTCTGAATTAAAGCCTGTCTCTGTCCCTTCCTATTCTCTTATTTCAAATAGTATTTTAGATTGAATCTACTAAGAACAGAAATGAGCTGTATTAGAGTTAATTCAAATATTGCTCTTCTCTACATGAATAGTGAACCAGTGTCCTCCAGTATTAAAGTTGTATGCCAGAGTTGAAGGGCAGAGAAGAATTAACCTTTTCAGAAATCCATCTGCACCTAAGCTGCTTTGGGAGAAGTTCTGGGAAATTTTTCAGAGGACATTAAAGTGTGCTTTTCTCTCCTGGCTGTAGTAATTGTTCAACATCATTGCAAATGTCTGTGCAGTTCTACCTCCTCAAGGGTGTTATCTGGTAGCCATTAAATCATTAGCATCATTTCCTCCCTGAGGACTGGAGAAGCCCAGTGTGTTCCATTAGCGTTACATACTCTAACCTCTGCTGTCAGTGTGCACTACTAGAGACCTGTTGTGTGTTACCCTGTAGCTGTAGCAGCAGTTCCTCAACAGATTGTTTGGGGTTTTTTTTTATTGTAGGCATGACATGTCTACAGTTGCTTCAGCTTTGATACCTGTAGTGCTGTGGTAGTGATTGCTTATGAATGTTTGCAGGCGGGGGGGGAAGAAAGGTAAAATTAGTTTCGGATCACAGCAGGACACCAAAAAGTCTTCTTCATAGATGTGTGAGACCTTATGGGAGCAATAGGTGAAGTATTTCTCAACCATGCTTACGAGTGAATATTGCTCCTATGCTTAATTAAAGGCTTTGCTTGTGTGTGATAGACAGAGCCTTTTAAAATGTTTTAGTGCTTTTGAAATTACATAAGAGAAATTGCGTAAACGTAAGGCAAAATTCTCACTGAATGTGAATAGATATATGTAGTGATAAAACTGTTTTATTAAGGGCCAGGCACTTTTTTACTTGATGGTAAAAGTAACACTTAAAAATCATCTCGGCTGTCAGGGCAGACTTCTCTTTGATAGCAACAAAAGGAGCTTATTTTTCCCCAGTTGATGGATTTTACACTGAGGAAAAAACTTCAGTCTTGTTGAGTGATTTCTGTGTGCCAGTTCCCAAAGGCAGACTGTCTTGGAGCTACATCTGCTGCCTCTGGGACTTGTGCAGCTTAGACTATTATTTGTGTAGCAATGGGCTAGTCCCTAACGGGCCAATCCCTAATTATTCTTATAGAGGTCACTGCTAACCATCGGTGGTGGTTCAGTAACTTTTTTTAATTTAAAATATATTTATGGTTGACAAACATACTTACATCACATTCCCTCTGACAAGTAATTGTTATAACGATTTACTCTTATCTCCATCTCCTGCTTTTTAATGTTCTCCCACCTGTGTATTTTCTCCCCTTCTTAAAACAGTGGCTGAAGCCTCACATGCCAGTGAATTAAAAAAAAAAAAACTAACCCCAGATCCTGTATCTAGTTATCATCAATCGTCAATGCCTAGGGAAGGATGTAAAGTCCAAAGTTGGTTAGGATTTCCCCATATAACCTGCTACTTTCCTGTGTTCTCCAGCTCAATGATTTCCTGAATTAGAGGTTCTGACTCTATGGTAAGCCTTTTATTTTCTTTTTTTTTTTTTTTTCCCCCTGTTTTCATTTATTTTCTTTTTTTATTTTTCAGGGTTCATTTAAAGAACTCCATATATTTTAGTTTTTTTCAATGTAACATTCCTTCGTGTGAAAATACATGTTGACTTTTCATCAGTATATTTATTATGTTTATCTGTTCTTTATTGTTGTTTTTGCCTACTTCCTTTGTAGACATTTCTGGACTTCAGAATGGTTGTCCATAATTCCTTGTAGGCCAGAATATTGTGACTTTTGCTATTTTACACTGCTCTGGTACCCAAACTGTTCTAAACACGTTTCCCTCTTTTCCTCCCCTGCCCTCTCCAGCACACTCACTATACCACTCTGGTAGTATGTGCTTTGATTCTGGACTCTTTCGCCTGAAGGCAGGGTTTTAATGATTGTAGCTATTAATATCTCTTATTATATCAGTAGAAGACTGTAAAAATACAAATAGTTATTTTTAAGTCATTTTTCCTATGTGTTAACACCCAGGAGAAGTCTTTTCATATTATCTGGTTTGTAGTCGTTCCATGCCTTCAAAATAAATTATAGATGAATGTAATGCTCTGTTTGAGGTCATATAAATACGATTTAGGTCCTGGCACCTTGTACATGAAACTAATTATTGCTTGTTTTCCCTTTATTCTTTTCAGAGTCTTTCATCATACTACAAAGGAGGATTTGAGCAGAAAATGAGTCGTCGAGAAGCTAGTCTTATTTTAGGTGTAAGGTAGGTGTGTTGCATTAATGTGTTTTTGTTTGGTAAGTATTGAATGAAGGAAATGCATGTTGTGAGAATGTGGAATAGTCCTGACAAAAATCCCCCCCCCCCCCAAGATTTCTAATGGCTTATAAACCATTCTAATAGTTTGCTTAAGCAAAAAAGCAAACAATAAAATGCTAATAAAACATGCAACTTGTGTTTGGCTTGAAGGCATGGTAACATTGCAGTGGAGAATTGGTGCTCTAGAAATAATCAGAATAGCACATACTGTGCTAATTAGTGCAATCACATGGTCTGGTCTCCAAAAAGCCCCTTGAGATAAGTAATATTGTAGATTATATTAATAAACGAGGGAAACAAATCAATTTTGCTCTTTTTTTTTTTTTTTTCCATAGGTCAATAATTGTTTTTTTTTTCCTTCTTCGTTCTCCACTCTGATTTGTTTGGATTTTTAAAAAGTGTGGCATATTCCAAACAAAATTAGTTGGAGAGACTTGTCATTTAGCACAGGTATGGGAAATAATTTCCAGGATGAGTATTCAATGGATTTTTTAGTGGATTTTTTCATTTCATGGCCAGTAGCAGCACACACCTTAGTGTTTTCTGTAAAGCAGGTGGTAAGTTTGAGGGCTTTCCAGATGAGAGGAGCAAACCTGACCTTAGGTAGTGGATTTATTATTTATGGTTTAGGCCAGTTCTGAATGTTAATGTTGTGGGGGAGGGGGAAGGAGAGATTAGGGGAATGGTTTTAATTATCCCCAGAAAAAATTATTTCAGATGGTGAAAAGTGGGACTTAAAGTTGTGTTCAGTGTGCTATTTCTGTTTACTTCTAACATAACAGAAATTATGCAGATTTAGCTTTCATTTTAAGATATTGTAAAATAAAACATCGCATTTATTTGAAATATTTCATGCTTGAACACCAAAGAAGAGATTTATGGAAATATTTCCTTTGGCCTTTAAGTTTGATAATGTATTAACATTTTCCCTTTGTAAGGGCAAATTCAGTGACATTCCAGAGCAGCACATGGCAGCTCATTAAAGAGTGTTTACAGTGGCAGTGCCAAGCCCAAATGCTGCTCATGTACATGTCTGAAGTTTCATCACATTTGAGACCAGTCTCCTTTAAGTTTTAATTTTAATAGCTTGAGTCTGCACTGGAAACAGTGACACTACTTGTCGTGTTTGGACTGGGTCTTGCAAATATCAAGACTTAATCAGATTTGAGGGAAGTTCTTAATATTTAAAAGGTTGAGCATTTAATTGTGTAGAATCATGACTAGCAGCATTACAAGAAGTTTTCAAACTGTTTAAACACACTGTTGGAGATGAGTTTTAACTTGCTGCTTACTATATTATATATGTATAAAAATGCCACCAAAAAAATACAAGCAAAAAACAAACAAGATTTGTTTTAAAGTGTTAGAGAAAATGCTGGGGTATGCACAAATGCACGTACTAGACCTGTCTACACCCTGATCCTATTATTTTAACACTTGTCTTCTGTGTCATCACTTCCAAGTCATACTAAATTTTGATATAAAGACTTTCTTCATTATTTCAAGAGCTGAGTATGCATGGGATGTATAAATAGTAAATGCAAGCCATGATAAAGGTGAGCAGGTAATGGTAGCTTTTAAATTTTGAATGTATTGGCCCATTACATATTCCAAATGCTTTTCTCTAATAACCATCTTGTAAGATTGCAGTGGTTTTGGTGGAAACATGCATGTGCATTATTTGTATTTAAACTCTGTAAAAGGTATCCAAAGCTACAAAGTACTGTAAATATTGATTTTAAGTTTAGTGCTCTTACCTTAGTTGTTATGAAGCAGCATTGGTTACTGAAAGTCAATATAAACATAGCAATAATATTAGCAACTATGTACTCTGTAGAAGAAACTGCTGATGGGAGAGATGGGGAATGTTTGAGATGACATAGGATGTGAAAGTGATAGGTGTGTTTTCCAAACATTAGTTTGGCAAAATACAGCTGTCCTAAGTATAGTGGCTTACAACTATCAAATACCTAATGCTGAACTTCTGAAGTTAGAAAATATGTCTGAAAATCATGAGTTAAATTTCTAGATTAAAAATGAATAAAATTTTCTGTATTGTATAATTTTTCTCTATGAAACACTGTGCATCTTTGTCTTCCCATAGGAAATATTTGTTAATATACAAGATATACATGTTCATTAGTTAAAAATGTTTAAATCTTTATTCTTAAAAAATAAATGACATTAAGAAACCTAGGCTATTACATTTAAAATCATAATAATAATACACTGTGTAAGTGTACAAACACCAGTGTATTTAAGGTTTAATCACAGTGGCTTTGGGTTTGGATTTTTAAGAATTTCTTTGATTTTTAACAACAGCTTACTGCACAGGTATATCATATGATCGTAAGACTTCTCAAGTTGAGAGGGACCTTAAGAGGTCTCTACCTGTACCTGCTCAAAGCAGAGCCATCAGTGGAGTCAGAGCAGGTTGGGAGGGACTTTAGCCAGTGAGTCTCCAAAGATTCCCAAGGATGGAGAATGAACAACCTCTCTGGGAAAAACTGTGTCACTCCTGCACTGCCTTTGGGGCAAA
Organism: Todiramphus chloris collaris; assembly: GCA_025345505.1. Lineage (NCBI taxonomy): Eukaryota > Metazoa > Chordata > Aves > Coraciiformes > Alcedinidae > Todiramphus > Todiramphus chloris. Next base: position 40,202,077 of record JANVCC010000021.1, read on the forward strand.
ATGTCCTATGTCCAGCACACGCCTCCCTTCTTATTTTGTGCCTGTTTTCTCTCAACCTCCCACCATGCACGAATGGGGAAAGCCTGGATCTTTATTCTTTCCAGCCTCCCTGTCAACCTAGTGACCATGCTGCTCTTCATACAGCCCGGGAGGCTGTTGTCCTTCTCTGTTGCCACGGCCCCACTGCTGGTTCTTGTTCTTGCCCTGCCCCGGGTCCCCTTTCAGCAGAGCCTCCCCCCAGCCTGGTGTTGCCCAGCCTGTAGCACTGTGAGGGGCTGTTCCTTTCCAGGTTGCCACGTTCTGTGTCTGCTCTTGTTGAATTTTGTGGAGGATGCCAGTCACCCCATTCCTGCAGCCTCCCCATGTGCCCCTGGACGTCAGTCCTGCCTTCTATCATATCAAATGTTCCCACCACTGTGATAGGCTTCTCAGACAGTTGGTGATGTTAGAAGATGGAATGACACTGGTGTGATTTAGGTTGTACCAGTTCAACAGCAATGTGGTATTTTTTGAGAGTGATTAAGAATCCTTAGAGACCGGTCTGACTGTGGGATAAACAATATCTCATAAACAAAGCAAATTTGATGTAAAACTCTTTCACAGTTGCTTCTTGGAGTGGAACTGCATGATTTTCCATAATAACTGCAAGTTTTCCATAGTTGCACTTTAGCCATCTGAGTTTCTACTTGTGGTATATCAGCTTTCCTTTATATTATTAAACAACAGCTTTATATGTAAAGATATAGAATGTTGTTAATTTTAGCTGTCTGATACCAAATAGTTTCCTTTTTGTATTTATGCAGTTCCAGGCCTTTCGGCCTCTGTTTAATTCTTACTTTCTGTGCTACTTTCTGTTCCACTTAAGTGTTCTTTTCTTATGCAGTTCTATGAACTATTTTTGCCACATACCCTAATTTCCCTGTGACAGAATAATAATTAGAGGTTGTTTACCTCAGGAATGTAGTTAGGCTGATACCTTGCATTCACACTGTATCTACAAAAAGATTAATTAATTGAATCCTCACTGATTAAGAAGTCACCTGAAGTGGAAAACACTGCTTCATTTCTGCATGCTAACAAATTATGAAAATCTAAACCATTGAAACTGTCCTTGTGCATATGATAGCCTTATTGCATTGGCATACTGCAGCCATAAGTGCTTATTTGTCTAGTAAGGTACATATTTAATTTAGGCCAAGTACGTATTTTATGTAGCTGTCATTGAAGGAAACAACATTATGTAGCACTTGTAAATCAGCATGTTCCTGAATGTAACACACTGAACAGCTTTGCAAAAATAACAAATACAGATTTGATTTTTTTTTTCCCCAGGCCCCAGCAGAAAGTAGAATTATGTATATCAGCTATAAAAATATTTACAGTAGAACAAAATGCGATAATATTAAATTAAATATTAAATATTTGCCATATAAATACTTATTTTCTAGGAGGAAAAAAGTGGGGTTTGTATTTAACGGTAAGAATAACCAGCTGGGTACATACACCCTAGAGCTTCTGGGTTTGGGTTTTAGTCGTTTGTTTGTTTGTTTCTGAAATTGTTTATTTTAAATAAGTGGATGTACTGCATTCTAATAAAAACCTCAAACATACTTGTATGTGTCAAATACACAGGCTTTTTCAAAATGTCCTTCTCAGTGTCTTACATGCCTTTGTTATTACTTCCTCAGAGATGCAGTTTTATGTTTTGTCCACAAGATGGTGAAAATCTCAAGTTTTAATTATTCTTGAAGCCAGTATAAACTGTTTAATTTAGAGCCTGAGCACAGTGGCATTAATGGTAAGCACTTTAATTTAATTTTTTTTTTTTTTTTTTTTTGCAGTCCGTCTGCTGGCAAGGCCAAAATCAGAACGGCCCATAGAAGAATCATGATTTTGAATCATCCTGATAAAGGTAAATAATTATTACTTAACCAGACTGGGAAAGGAAGAGGCTTAAATGACTTCATTTAAGTTTGCCAATGGTGTAAATAACCACACTAAGTACAAATTTATGTTGTTTATTTATGGAGTTGAGCTTCTGTGTGTCTTTTCTCAGATAAAAAAAGGCTTTATGAATCACAGTTTTGCATGTCTTGCCTCTGTACTTGTGCTGCTTCGGTCAAAACTAAGAGCTCAGGGACCAGTCTTCCACACCTTAAAAATCCCCAAAAAACCAACAAACCAACTTAGTAAAAAATAAGAAAAAATTAGATAAAACATTTTTGCATTAAACTGACGTTTGTGTTTTAAACTGAGATGGACCAGTCACCTTTATGAAAGCAACTTTGTGGGGAAAATGTTCTGCACTCACCAAGTACATCACTGATGAATTTCAAGCTTCCTGGAATTCACTTGGAAAAAAAAGTAAAGCTGGGCACTGTTGCTTTACTGGCCAGGTTTTTAATGTAAATTTATCTTACAGAAAGGCTATTATTATAACTTTAACTACACTACAGCTGGTTGAGAAAGAAAGCCCATATGTTCATTGCTGTTTCTACTTTAAAATAACAGATGGTGAAGAGTTGCACTGTATTTCAGAAGTCAAAAGGGGAAATCGGAGGGTTTTTGTATCTTTTTGACAGAATTACAGGGCTCCCTGCCAGCACCCCATTTTAAGGAAATGAAAAAGTAACTATGACCACTGGCCACGGGAAATGTTTAGTCAATGCTTTTCTTTGCTATCTTCACCCCTCAGTGTAATCCTAAAGTTGTCCTGCTTACTTTATTTTTTTTTCAGTTTCAGTTTTTATGCTTTTTCTAATGTGTAAGCAGCACAGACACAGAAAAGAAATTCTCTTCTGCATTTCTAATATATTATGATAGTCAGAGGCTTCTTGACCACTGGGGCACCTATTTGGTCAAATTTTTATGCTAACGAACTTCTCCATGTATTGTCACTGTTGTTAGAGACGCGAGTCAGGAGGGTGGATGTTGAGTAGACATAAAGAGGCAGTTCTCTTTTCAAAGATCGTATGTTTTAACGACTCGCTCTTACAGCCGTAATGCACCTGCAGCTGGGCACAGGGTCTGTTTGATGGAAGTAGCGAGCCCTCCTGTGTGCTGTTAAGATGGAACATTTTCTCAGTAGGAACACCAGTTGAAGGGATTTGTGCCTCTGTGCTGCCCCTGCAGCTCTTTTGGCATGGCCATAGAAAAAAAGCTTGTGTAACATCTTCAGCTGCAGAGTGAGGGCCTGGAGTAATCTTGAACATGTGGCATCACAGAGAGACTTGTTTGCTTATCTGTGTATCTCGATTTCTTCTGGCTGTGTAAAAACGCAGATGTGCTTTTAAAAATAATATTCAACATTAGAATGTTATTTTAAAACAATGTTTTGCCATCTGGAGTTGATAGAAGAAAGGGCAATAATTACAGATTTTTAAATTTATGTATATTATCTCAGATGCAAAATGTTGAAGAGAGAATTATTAGAAATAAAGAAAAAATACATGTAAGTTTGCATAATAACATCCCCAGTGTGCACTACTAAAATGGTTGTGTATTAACCTTTACAGTCAGTTTTAGAGTGATTTTATATTGATACATTGTATGTTAATTTATCAAGTACTAATTTTATGAAGGTACATTTGCTTGGAGAAGAAGAGGGAGAGAAGTCTTTCAGACTTGCCCTAATATTAAACAAACACTTAGGCAATCATGAGATTGAATTTTGTTTCTTTGGAGGGCTACAAAATTAATATGGCACTTAAGGGTGTAAATGTAGTGAAAACATTTTCAGCAGATTTTAATTTACTTTAAAATCTGCCACTCCAGACATGTAGAAAATCAATGCACATTTAAAATTACTTGGGGTACATTCTTTACTGCAGTTTTTAATCTTCACTGTTTGTTTTATCCTCATGTCTACTCTTTGAAAGAAGGAATACTCAGTGTAGTATTCCTGGCTAAAAAGCCAATTGGTTTTAAAAAAAAAACCCACAAACTTTTTTCAGTAGCCAATTCTCTAGCCTTTCCCTACTCTGCCTTACTTTCCACCAACGTGTCTTTCCTATTAGGGGTACATTCAAATAAAACCGAAACATGAAGAAGATAACTATGTTACATTTTCCAGTTGTTTTATTACACGACACAATGACTCTATAATGATTTGGATTCCTGCAGGAATGTCCTAAAAAGTCTTTGAGCCAGCCTTGTCTTTTTATTTTTATTTAAATGACTACAACTGCTTCTGTGTGTTTCTTCTATCATTATCTTTTTGGATGAGTAGAACAAATCAGATGGTGAATGAAAAAAATATGATTGATCAGATGTCTTGGAAAAGGTTATTCAGTGCACAGTACTGCTGGAATCATATTTTCATGTAAAAAATACAGGTGTATTATACTAAGTGGTAAGTTGGTGATACAGACCTTGTAACATTGTGGTGACTAGGCAGATGGTTGGCACTCAAGGGGAGAGTTAAAAAAAAAAAAAAAAAAGGAACACAGAAAGACCGCTGAACTGTAATCAGATTGTTAGACGGAGCGTAAAGCAATGACAGTGTTCAGGACTGGAAGTTAGAAGGCATACCATGTTTAAATAGCTTTAATGTGATGGTTTGTGGCTGGTAATTGTGGGCATCTAGCACAGGAGAGGCTTGGGGGGTGCGTGCGTGCACACGCACTTAGCAATTCTTTGTCAAAATTATTTATAAAATTTTCCCTCTTAGTTTCTGGAATGAGTGCAAAGAATAGCTATTGGCTTCGGATGAATGTTCAAGACAGCTGACCTTGCATACATTGGCAACAGCGCTGCACTGCGAGTCTAAATCACACCCATGTAAAGTGATTTCAAATTTCAGTCTTCTGTCTGAGACAAATTTTTCAGTGTTACTCTTCAGTGACTTCAGGTTTGATTGCATTTCTCATGTTTCCTTATCAATTGGTTAACTTCATACCAATGTAATTTTTTTAAGCAGTTGTAAGAAAAGGATCTATTTAGGAAGGAGGAGCTAATGGAAGTAAATAATAAGGTCATGCTGCGAGTTAAGTAGTTTGGTACTTAATTTTGATGTGTAAATGGTATTCCTTTCCTCTTTTTCTTCTCAGGTGGATCACCTTACTTAGCAACAAAAATAAATGAAGCAAAAGACTTGCTGGAATCCAGTGCCAAAAACTGAAATCTGAAGCCTTGGGTCAGAGGGAATTCAGCAGATACATTGTGCAACAGCTTTCATTGACTTGCTCTGCACAGTTTCTTAACCCTGCATTGATTGTTCCTATTTATTGCCATCATTAAAAATTCAAGATTATTTAAATGCAAGCTGAAATCTTTTACAGTAATGTGAAGTATATGTACAGTTATGCTCCTGCAAGGAGCAGGGAGTTGGGCTTGATCCTTCTTGATCCTTCCAACTCCAGATACTCTATTATTCTATGTCTCATTTTCAGTGTATTTTTACTGAATTATGATCCATTACAGGCTTTGAAAATATTCTCTTACTGTCTGTGTTTTTCTTCAGAAGTAGTTGCTTCTTTCATTAAACATTTGAAGCTTTTTAAAATCTAGAAAATACTTTTAAATAGAGGGGGGTTTCTTCACTGATGAAGGCTTAGTCATTGCCAGAAAATCTGACAGTGTATTGGGTCACAAAGCATAGCAGACCCTTTATGACAAGTTTTCAACATCACCTTACACTTGAAGCTGTTAATTTGTGGATTTGTGTTATTCATGAATGAGTGCAGTTTGAGAGATGCAACTCAGAAGCAAGTGACCAATGGGACTACAGACTGCAGCTTCTGCTAGCTGTATATATGTGGCTTAGAGATACGAAGAGTCTTGGTTTTGCTTGGTTCTTCTGCATTTTAAAAGATCTCTGAAATTGTCAAATCATTACTTGGACATGCTTTTACTTTAAGTCTCAGAGTACATTTACTCTGTAGTAGTTGGGGTGGTGCAGGGGTATTCATGGCAGTGGAACAGAAGAAGGTTCCATGTTGGATGTTGTTCAGGTGGATTTTGCAGGCTATGGTTGTCTAGGTCAGTCCAGTTGTGCCAGCCTGGTGTAGGACTGATACAGCAGGGATCAAGCAGGACTGTATCCTGCCAACAAACACTTTCCTTATGTCTCTGGATGGATTTACTGGGTTAATTCTCCAGTAATTCTCACATCTCTGCATTATGCTCCATTTCCCAAGGTATCATACGTACCTCCTTATGTAGCACCCTAGCAACCTAGGGCTGGCTTTGGGGAATACTGCAGCTTTGCATCTCTGACTTTAAAGAGACTGCATTTTAATTGACAGCTGAGAGTAGGTACTATTTGGGGCACTTGGATGCTGCAAATTCCTACCATTAAGTTGGATGCAAACGAATTAACTCTTTTGATGATGACGATGATGATGATGATGATGATGAGATAAGACAATCTAGCGGATTCACTGCAAGACTGAAAAACTTTCTAGTATCCATTTTAAACTCACATTATTTGAGGTGCAACAAACAACTTGCTGAAGGGCTACAAATATAAAATTTAGATATCTCATTTCCTAGGTTGATTTAGCCAGAGGAAAGTGTCTAAGAGCAGTTAAATAATTAAAGCATTCAGCCTCGTATCATCCACCAGAATGTGCATTTACCTCTTCATCCAGTGGTGGATGTCCACCTTGAAATGAAGAAAGAACATGAAATATTTTTGGTCAGAATTCCCTTACTTGAATTAAAGAGAGATGAAAAAAGTTTAACTTGACCTTGAAAGAAAATACTAACTTTAGGTAATTTAGAGACTTCTTTATAATGAGCGTGCTAAGACATATGACACAACTTAACTAGATAAAGCAAAAAAAGGCTGCAGGGGAAAACCTGCCTGGGAATAGGCATATGCTGTATGAGTGCTACACTTGCATCATTTAACTAATGTTCTAATACAAGAAACTTTAAATTAAAGATAATAGACTTTATTCCTATTCAGTAACCTTAATTGTTTCTTGATAAAGGAGTAGCCACCAATTAAAGCACATTTAAGGTTAGTTGATATTCAGTTCACTGGTATATCAGCATGTATTAGTAAAAAAAAAAAACAGAAGTTTTCATTTTGGGAGGAGAGAAGTGAGATGGTTGGGTTCCTAATTTTAAGTGGTGTTTGTAAGTGATCTGAGTCATTTAAAAACAAAATTCATGCATATGGTAGGTAGCAGAAACATTCTCTGTAATGATTTTGAACTGACTAGCTGTTGTTTTCATAGGATTGCTTTTATTTTCCCCTCTTAGAAAAACAGGTTTAAAGAACTATTCTAAAGCAGTTGAAACAAATGCATTAAAGATGGATACTTGGTCTGTTCTTAACAATAAAATTCACATGTCTTTGTAGGAAGTACGCATTTTATTTTTGTGAGATTGCATTGTTGATAATTTTCTTCCTGATCTAATACTTATATCTGATTATTTTGGACAAAACACACAACAAAATTCTGATTTTCAGTTACAAGAGAGATTATCCTTCTCAATAAAAATAAATAAACCCAAGTTCTCGTTCTGCTTTCTCCCTCTTTTAAGAGCAGACTACTGACCAATTAAAAAAAAAAAGACAAATTAACAACTTAAAAAATGCAACAAATTAACTGGTGAATTGTATCTCTGGAAAATGCTATAAAATGAGTGAAGCTAATGAATAGCAGTTGTGAAAGCATCATTATTGTATGGCTGGTGCCATAACATCACACATACAATAGCATAAGCATGAATCCATGGAAGCCACTAATTTTTCTTGTCTGGTTACTGCAAAGCTTGCTTAACCTACTGAATGATCTTTGTAACGATAAAGATAGGACAGTGAAAGAAAAGATGTAGTCAAGCAAATCATGTAAGTACTGCTGGGTTTGTTGTTGTTGATAGTCAACAGGGCAGGCAAAGGAATGTCTTTGGAGACTGCCTTGCAGAACAGCACCTGGTTTGGTGCTCAACTGGACTAGGAAGACTAGGATGCTACGGTTTGTTTTTTAAGCAGCATAGCTTGTTAATTTAACCTTATAACTATTTAGCTTCCCAAGACTATTTTCCTTACTTGCCAGATACAGAAGAGGGGTTTTTTTTTGTGTAAGAAAACTGCCTTGAGGTTGATTTATTCTGGTGCATTTTGACATTCATCCGATTAATATTCTTAAGATTTTTCAAGAGTTAGTCATGGTACACAGAATAATTGCTGTACAGCTTCATGTGACATTAAAACACCCCTACTGTGCTATTACAGTTTCCTTATTTATATACTAACTTATACAGGGAGAGGTTAATTAGGTTGGGGTTTTTTAATATAGCAGATATTGCATCTAATAAACTTTAGTTCTAAATAGTGGCAAAGTTCTTCTCCAGAATGGTTCCTCTCCAGAATGGTTGTATGATTTAAACATTGCATAAAATCTAGTTCTCGACGTAAGGATTTCCCTGTTGGAAGGGATGTGGGCAACTTTGAAGTTTCTTACATCTTGCAAGCAAGTGAACAGTTTCTGTTGCAAAGAATGGTAGCAATCCTAAACATTGCAGTTAATCCAGTTTAACCAATACAATGAAAGAAAGCTAAAGAAAATTCAAGAGAACAACTCAGGGGGTAAGAAGTTGTTTGGATGGCTGGGTTCAGAAGGCAGCATTTAAGGAGCTGTACTCTATGGAGAGGCTGGTTTGTCCTGGGTCCTCTCCTGTTTTAACAATTTTGTCCGTGACCTGGAGGAGTTGGAGTGTTCTCTCAAGTTTACAGATGATGCCAAAGGGCATGAACCAGTCGATACATTTGATAGAAGGCAGGACTGACTTCCAGGGGCACAGGGGGAGGCTGCAGGAATGGGGTGACTGGCATCCTCCACAAAATTCAACAAGGGCAGACACAGAGCCCAGCAACCTGGAAAGGAACAGCCCCTCACAGTGCTACAGGCTGGGCAACACCAGGCTGGGGGGAGGCTCTGCTGAAAGGGGGCCCAGGGCAGGGCAAGAACAAGAACCAGTAGTGGGGCCATGGCAACAGAGAAGGACAACAGCCTCCCAGGCTGTATGAAGAGCAGCATGGTCACTAGGTTGACAGAAGCAGCTCTTCTTTACTTGGCCAACCACATCTGGCTGCTGCATCCAGTTTTGGGAGCTCTGTAGAGGAAAGCCATTGGCCAACCACAGCAGGTCCAGCAAAGGCCAGCCCGACAGTTGGGGGTGGGAGCACCTTCCCTTTTGAAGAGGGACTGAGGGAGAAGAGGGGACAAACATTCACCCTGGAGAAGAGAGAGGGCTGCTGGGGGACCTCATAGCAGCCTCCCAGCATCCACAGGGAGGCTGGAAAGAATAAAGGTCCAGGCTTTCCACATTCATGCATGGTGGGAGGTTGAGAGAAAACGGGCACAAAATAAGAAGGGAGGCATGTGCTGGACATAGGAGATTTTGCCCCAAAGGCAGTGCAGGAGTGACACAGTTTTTCCCAGAGAGGTTGTTCATTCTCCATCCTTGGGAGTCTTTGGAGACTCACTGGCTAAAGTCGTGAGCAACCTCCTCTGACTCCACTGATGGCTCTGCTTTGAGTAGCAGGTAGGACTAAAGACCTCCTGAAGTCCCTCCCAACCTGAATTGTGCAGTGGGGGAGACAGATGGCAGAGGTACAACAGAACATCCGTATCGGGGAAGTATCCTACAATGCTTTCTATGGGTGGTTTTTGTTTGCTTATTTTTTATTATGTTTGGTGTACAGCTGAACTTAGAAGCATAGTTAAAATAGTCTTGAATGGAGAACAAAATACTAGTATTTTAATACTGATCCATGGTGGTGTCCTGGAGCCAGTGCTCCAGAGGACTCTGAGTCCAATCTTGGTATCACTGCTTGTGTCAGTCTTTTTTTTTATTACCAGGTGGTGGGAATCCTTCTAATCTCTCACTGGGCCTACAGCAAAGATACTATGCCTTGTAAAACTGCCAGTGGCCTAAACAGACAGCAATATCTGCTCAAATCATGAGCACCTAGTTAGTGGGTTCAGCAGCTGGCCAGCCTGTAATTGTTTAGAGCTTCCCTCACTGGGTCAGTGGGAATTACTGTGGTAGGAATTGCTGTAGGGGACAAATTGATCAGCTAAGAGAGGCTTAAAGATCTAAGTGCTGAGGTTACTGACAGCAGTTCAGGTTTTCTGAATTAAGTAGAGTGCTACAAGTACCCCCATTAGATTTTCTTCAGTCAGAGCTGGGGAAGAAGCAGTGGGATTCCCTTTTGAGAAAAAAATGCCTTTCAAAGCTCCTATTTGTTATGTTTCTCCTGATTTTAGTCTATTATTTAACCACCAGCCCACATCACTCAACAGCACACAGATACCGTTTCAACAGGGGCCTTAAATACCTGTGAGAGTGAGCTGGGAGCCAGGTGCTGTGCCACAAAGCACCATCTGCAGCCCACTTACATGCTCGGTTGGCATCTCTCTATGCTGATATTGCACAATTAAATATTTCAATCTTCGGTGAGACAGCTTTGGTCTTTTCCACCATCCCCTTCATGAAGTGTATAATCCTGCAGATATTTCCAGTGCTCCTGACTTCCCTTCAAGCCATCTTCTCAGTAAGGGTGAAAATGCCTTCACTATCCATCTCTTTCTCTCTGCAGTCACTCTGCCTCCAGTCTTCCATAATTCATAATCTTGCAGGAGGTGTACCAAAATAATTTTAGCTACCTCCAACTTTTTTGGACAGAAGGATAATAAAAGAGATTTCACAGTAACTAAGGTAAGTCAGTTCATTGGTGAAAGCACTTAAATATAACTTATTAGCTATTCAGGAGAAAGGTTTCACTAAAGGTACAATGCATTTATGTATTAAAGTGCAGCTCAGCTCCTGAAAAATGACTACGTAAATAAGCACTTGTCACATCTTATTTTTGTTGATTTTTTTTTTTTCTTCTTCTCCTAAATTTGTTTTCTGATACGAACTGTATCTCTGTCATGACTTTAACCATGAAGTTGCTGGATCCTAGTCCTAGTGGAGTTTATAATATTATGGGTATTCCTTCAAGACTGAAGGCACAAGTCACTGTTGCCCATGGCACAGTTTGACCTCAGAAATATTTTGAGTGTGATGCTTGAGATTAAAAGATCAGGCTGTGGTCCAGTTTGGGGAAAAAAATGTTAATTGAGAATACTGAGATAACTCCACAAAATGTCTTGATTTCCACTGGACTTAACAGTGTAGGTGCCAGCATGTCCAGTGGTTGGTCCAGAATCACTTTACTTCTAATTACATCCATAGCTCATCTAATTTCCTGGTTTCTCAATGTTCGTTGGGCGTACATGTATTTATCAGTAATAGACTTAATTCTACCAACGTGCAGAGTCAAAACATAGTTTTGGGGAACTAGAGGTTAAATCAAGCAAAACCAGCTGCAGTACTTTTCAAGACTGAGGTGAAGAAGCAGCTGTGGAGGGGTTTCTAGAGTACAAGTCTGACTGCAGACACTGGAATTCAAGTTACTCAAATGTTTGTCTCCTTTTATCTATTTTGGATCTAGCTGTTAGCACCTTGGTACTTGTATACAAAGAATACTTGATAGCACAATCACAAAAGCAATAAACAGCCTTACAAAGGCATAGATCTAAGGTGACTCCTTCAAGTGGAATCTTACTTTAAACATGATTTCAATGTCACATATCATAATTGCATCTAATATTAGAGACTGACTTAATGCAACACAATGTCAATGACAATATAAAGGCAATCATGAACATAGAAGATAAGTTAATGTTTGGGGAGATGGAAGGAAGGATTGCACTATAATGAAGACTTCTGTAGGCTTTAAAAACCTTTTTCAGCAACACACAGAGGGATTCTTTTTTTCCTCCTAAACTTCTGGATGCTTTATCCCTGTTTCCATTCTGATACTAGAATCTGCCTGGAATCTCTAAATGTGATTTATTTTAGGGTTGTTTTTTTTCCCCTTCCTTGCACATGTGAAGCTATCTACTCCTAAGCACTGAAATGGCCTATGTAAAGCTGGTTAGTAAATTGACTAGATTACCAGCTGCTAAGAATTAAATAGAAAAGAGGTTTCTTCCCCTCAGCAACATTTTCCCCCACTCTAAAGGGCTATGACTTAAAAGTTGTGAAGCTGAACTCTTTTGGCTCTGAGTCTGAAGGCTGAGTTAAAATGTCAGACCTCTTCCTAAATGACTAGGAGCCTCTCAGATTTTCTGTTGACACCAGTCGGAGCAGCATGACCTGCTCATACCAATGTAATAGCATGTAGCTTGCATTAGTCTTTGTGATGGGGCTGTAATTTCAATGAACCACATAACCACGTGGTCTCTGGCTTACACTGATGCCAATACATAGGAGCACACACAGATGCTGGAGAGGATCTGCCTTTGGCAGTGACACATCCTCGATCTGCTTATGCCAATTGCAAACCAGCATCTTCTGTGTGCTTCAGGTTTGGATAGGGTATAACCTCACCCCTGCCTCAAGTTCCCTACCAGAGCGATGGGTGCTTGCCTATTTATGCTCAGCTGAAATTTTGAAGTGACAAAATTAGGGATAGCACCTTACAGAATCATTACAGTTGGAGAAGACCTCCAAGATCAAGTCCAACCTTCTACCTAACAGTATCATGAACACTAAACCATGTCGTGAAGTGCCATGTCTACATGTTTTTTGAACACCTCAAGGGATGGTGATGCCACCACCCCCCTGGGCAGTCAGTTCCAATGCCTCACCACTCTTTCAGTATAGAAATTTTTCCTAATGTCTAATCTAAACCTCCCCTGGTGTAACTTAAGCCCGTTACCTCTTGTCCTATTGCTAGTTACTTGTGCGAAGACATCAACACCCACCTCACAACAATCTTGTTTCAGGTAATTGTAGAGAGCAATAAGGTCTCCCCTCAGCTTCCTCTTCTCCAGACTGAACAACCCCAGTTGTCTTGGCCATTTCTCATAAAACGTGCTCTCCAGACCCCACAAAAGCCATGTAACCAAAGCAAATTAAGAACCTCTGCAGAGGTTAATGCAGTAGCAGAAGTGAGAATGGCATGAGGAGTTAGTCTCTGAAACACTAAACCTTGCCTGGTCTTTTTCATTTAAACAGCTTTCCTCCCCCCCCCCCCCAAAAAAAAAAAAAAAAAAAACAAACAAAACAACCCAGAAGTCCAGACAGCATCAATTGTACCCTAGTCTTACTGGTTTATAATGAAAACCAGGTTGCTGAAGCTGGAGCTGAGGAAAGCTTTAAAGGTGACCCTACTGTAGTTTAACAATAGCTGAATTGTCAGAATCTCGTGCAGTAGATATGTATTCCCTTTTTGTTTCAGTGGGTTGCAATTCTAATAATGCTTTGAATGTCAGCAGTGATAACTATTCCTAATTAGTCCTTCCACTTCTGGAAGGAAGGAAGGAATCCATAATATGAAACGAATTCTAATGAGGAACGAAACTCTCCTCCTAAGAAAAAGTGCTCCAAGATCTGCAGAGACTTGCCCCACTGGGACCTGGCTGACACTTCAGCTTAACACTCCAGAGTTTAAGTGACCCTACAGAATATAAATTAGCTTATGCTACTTCAGCATTAGCTTTTGAGCAGCCAGTGCTTGGAAAAGTTGACCCGTTTATTCAGGTTGACTTGAAGCTCAGCTGAAAAAACACATAATTTGTTTCTATATTGTTAAAGCCTTATTTCAAAAGCCTGTCCGTGGATAACAAAGAAACAGAAAAAGCAGAGTGTAGATGTGTCCTTGCTGCCTGATGAGCTCCTGGTTTGGGATGTCCCTGGATAAGGATGCTGAACTTAAATGACTTTACAGCCCTGAAAATGAGTCTACTAATACAAGCTGATGTTACCAATAGTCCTTAACAAATATGCAAATGTAGTCTTTAAAGCCTAATTTAAAACTTGAAAACACAACGGCTTGAAAGCTATTAATGATGCCAATGGCTAGCCAGGATGATTCTGGATCAAGGAAGAAAAAAGCCATACTAAGTGAGGTCTTTCGAAAGGGCAGGAGAGGCCACACCATTAGTTTAAAATATTTCCTGAAATTCAGCAAAAATTGTGAACATAAATGCTTTCAAATTCCAAAGTGTTTAAAAAAAAATATATTGAGGGGGAAATGATTTCACGAAAGACAAAGGCACCCTTTCAATTAAATAACTTACCTATTCCTGGAAAAACCACCCTCTGATTCACATTTTCATCTACTGTATTAATCCAGCAAAGGTTGGTAATGATTCTGACTGCAAGAATCATTTTATTTTAGTCAGTAAAGGTGAACTGAAGAATGTAGCTTTTTTCCATCAACCTTTGTGCCTGCTTTTGTATCCCTGCTTGCACTTGTGAAAAAGCATTGAACAGGTCTAAATGTTCTTCATCTCTGATACCTGGTACCCTATAGCTATTCCAATGCAGCCTGGTAGAAAGAAGGCTACCTTTCTTTTGTTGCTTTATGAAATCTTCTGCTTTTAATTTTAGTTTTTCTGCAACCAGCAAATTGCTAGTGCCTCTGACTTCCAGGGTTGCCTGATCATCATTGCTGCAATTCTGCTGCCGATGCCCAGGGCTGAAGAGGATTTTTAGCAGCATGGAAGACAGGTGGAATATGACTAGGCGGTAGATTTGGGTTTGGATTTTTTATAACTCAGGACTTTGTTTCAGTTTCTTTCATGTCACATATTATTTCTAGGCTTGCGAGGGAGGCAAAAATAAGTGTTTGTTCTTTAAGAGAAATTCTCCTTTCAAAAGGGATAGACATGGTTGACTGTGCTTCCAAGGAGGATGTCTCTTCAATTTTTTTTTCTTCATCAGCTTGCTGGGCACCTTTGTGGATGTTCAGAAAACTTCTGTTTCCTGTTAAGTGGTGTGGCAACAGCTGCATATATCTAGCAATCCTATAACACACTCCAAGTTATAGAAGGCAAAACCCACAAAAATTACCCGAGAATTAAAGCTACAGCATTTCCTATATTTCACATCATTTGAATATGAATAACGGAATCCAGCAACCACCACTCTTGACTTTATAAAAGGTATTTGTGAGCACGTAAGCACTTTAAACAAGAAATACAGTGCCCAACTCATCTCTGCTATAATGTCCTCAAATTCACTGGACCTATATTAGAGATTAATTTGTTTTGTAATGTTTGAAGATTGGAGGAAAAAATGAGTTAAGGCTTTCTGCCAGAAATTCCAATCAGTGTGGAGGAGGTGAATGAATGCTACTAAACATAAATAATAATAGAAACCTCTCCTCTTAGCTGCTCAAAGGTTTAAATGGATAGCTTTAATCCATTTTTCCTCTCTCTGCAATAGCTTTGGTTAGTGAAAATTTTACTAGCACAAACAGTTTGTAAAAATAAACTTTACAGACAAGCACAAGTGTTAAGAGGAAACAATTTTTTTCTATTCATAAGTGAACATTTGAAGGAAGTTTGCAAATGTATATGTTCACTGAGACAGTTGCAGTAGAAGAGCTATTGTGATTAAGCTCAGCTCAAATATTCTGCAGTAACTACTTGTGCAACTATGAAGTGAAAAGAAATATTAGGTAAGGAGGTAGAAGAAAGGAAATTGCAGTCTGCTTGTAGATGTGTTTTTGAGAGCAAAAATAGAAACTGATTTGTACACTTGAATTATTCACTGTGAATTACCCAGATTTGGCTCACTATAATGGATCAAGACGAAGAACTGGTATACAGTTGTAAAATGTGTGCTCTCATTTGAAACCCACTCCAATCAAAATAGAAGCATTTTGAACTTCTCTAAGCATCTATGTCCAGTTGCCTGATGCTGAGAGAAACCTTGATGATTAAGCTATTTGTGAGTACAGTACAATAAATTATTCATCAAAACAGTTGCAACATAATAAAGGCACCAAGCCTTAGTTTCTGGCCTGATGCTCTTCTGTATTGTCCATCTCCTACAGATTCCTTTCTCATGACCATAACTGAAAAAATTACTGGGAGTTGCTTCAGTATTGTCTTTCTGGGAATGATCTTTACCAATCTGCTAAATAACTTACACTGAAGGGAGTATTTTTTCTAAATACTTTTGACCTTTAAGGTGAAATAGCCCCATACATAATCTTCAAAACAAATGTTTATACCTTCTAAACAATTTTCCAGTGCAGCTGGCCATTTTTTTATATCTTGAAAAACTAGTAATGATACAAATGGTTGATTATGGTTTACAATAGCAATAAACCTCTCAGCGTTGGTTGTTACCAAAATAAACTGCCATTCTGTTAAATGTTAAATAACAAGTCATAAACTGCTGAAAACAACCAATTTCTTGTGGATTATTGCGTGAATAAATTTTAGTAGGAAATGCAGATCATGAAGTTGTGAGCAGTAGATCAGGCCAAGTGGAATTTTATATATTTTTAAAAGCTGAAGGGCCCCCACAATATGATGCAAATGGTAACATACATTAAACAACAAAAAACTAAATTACCTGATACTTTAATTTTTTGCAAGACTATTGTTATCTTAAGACACAAGCTATTGCTGTTTTCCATTGTTTCTTCAGGAGCTGAAAAACCCTGTCAATACCGGCATGTTGAGCCCACCAAAAAAGGCAGAGAAGAGCCTATTTAGATACAAAGCATCTATACGGGAACCTGCACAGAAACAGTGGGTTAGTATCTGTGTTGAAATAATTACTATTGCTAATCTTGAAAGCAAAAATATCGTCAAGCATTCATAGCACAGACGCCATCTTCCCAACAGTGAGTGACAGAAGACGTCTTCACCATAGCAACGAGTGTTATCTCCTAAGAATAACATTAACCTCCCTCGTTACTGGTTTTAAATCCTTGAGTATAAACAGCAGTTGCAAGGCATGTGTGCCTTGATTGTGCATTTTCATTACTTAATACGTACCGAGCATGTATTAGCTGAAGCACGACTAAAAAAGACATCACCAGAAGAGGAAGCAATTAAAGGGCTGGAAATACAACCATTAATAATCCAGGCCTGGAAACATGATCAGGGAGAGGTCTCCTGTTCATGCTCATGAAAATCAGACCACTCCACAGAGAAGCCTGGCAGAGAGTGCTCTTCAACAGCAGCATCCTCCCCCTCCATCCTCAGGCTGATTTTGAATGTTGGAGAGTGGTGAGAAAAGAGAGCAAAGGGAGAAAGGGAGAGAGGGCTATTTCTAATTCTTTCCTTTCCCTTCTGCACCTCCCTCCCCACACACTCTTTTCTCAGGCAGGGCTGAAGTCCAGGAAACTTCTACTGAATATTTTATCTATTTGAAATTGCTGTATTATACATTTTTTCAGAATGTCACCAAAGCTTTTTCAAGTAAAGCAGATGAAATTGCCCTCATAATAGCCCTGTAGGATATAGTGATATCCTGGGACTGCCATAAAAATGTCATTAAGAGACTTTTGATTTTAGCCTCTGGAGGTTCTACACCTATCTGTTTTGACTTAAACTCTTCCTTCCATCTCTGTAAGAGAGGAACGTGACACAGGAGTTGCACAAAATGAACTCAGATCAGGGAAGACAGATGGTAAATCGAGACTTGCTACAGCTAAATCACGTTCTCTCTCTTGATCTCTTATCTGATAACTTTTATCCAAAAGGGTATTGAGGAAGTTAATTGAAACTGCTAGGATGAATCTTTAGGAAATACCATTCTCCAGAGCTTCCTCTCCCCTGCTCCCCAAACCCTAAGCTGCAGTTTTTTCAAGGCTTCAGTTATGGAATGGTTATCTTGTGAGTTTTAACCTCTGTCTCCTTTCCTACAGAACTGTTCAGACAAAGAAGGAACCTGAAGCTTTTCATTTGCAAGATTTAGGAATTCAAGGAAGCAGAGCACAAAGGGGAAAGGAGGTGGTTTTCCAAATTCAAACGCTCACTGTACTTGGCAAGACAAAGGTAAAAAGTGATATTTTATGTTCAGAGGCTGAAGTACTATAGAGAGTCTTGGGTTAGAAACAGGCTGAAAATCCTGATGGAAACTTCTAATTAGCTTCTCTGGTGTGGCTTCTGGATATACTATCTTGCAAAGATAGTAGAGTTTTAAGTACATGTTAAGACAGCTTGAGGCATATAAAGAAGAGGTATTGATAAGAATTGTGGGATACCTAGCTACTCTCTGAAAATAGAATCATAGAATTGTCAGGGTTGGAAGGGACCTTAAAGATCATCTCGTTCCAACCCCCCTGCCATGGGCAGGGATGCCTCCCACTAGAGCAGGTTGCTCAGAGACCCATCCAGCCTGGTCTTCAAAACTTCCAAGGATGGGGCTTCCACCACCTCTCTGGGCAACCTGTTCCAGTGTCTCACCACCCTCATGGGGAAGAAATTCTTCCTAATGTCTAACCTGAATCGACCTATCTGTAGTTTTAGTCCATTCCCTCTAGTCCTATCACTGCCCAACAGCCTAAAAAGTCCCTCCCCAGCTTTCTTGTAGGCCCCCTTCAGATACTGGGAAGTCTTGAGTTTTGTTCTCTGCTCCAAAGACTCTTCTTAAAAAACAGTCCTTGAAACAAGAACAGGAATCTCAACTTACACCACTTAAGGAATAACCTACCTGTCTTTGCATTTGTTATCTGCACAACACACTGGCATGTCTCTGCTTTGCATGGACCTGCTGGCAAGTCCGGATTGACTCATCATGTATGATGAGGCTTCTCCATGTAGGTTGCAGTTCTGCTACACATAGTATGCATCTGTGAAGTGTTTGATTGTGGCAATGCACAGAGAATGATGCGAAATTCATTCTGGTTAACCAGCAATAGCAAACCCCAGCCATAAGCACTGGAGTAGTTGCTGTGCATGCAATGAGATGGGCTAAATACAGTTCATAGGAAGCAAGAGGCCCTATCTGCTTCGACACCATTGCAAGCACAAACAGCCTCTAACATTTTGCACACTAAAAATCAAGTAAATTACCATCTTTCTGACAGCTTCAGCAGTAGCATCAAAGCTGATTGGATAGAGCATCTGAATTTGTGTGTTATCTGCTTCAAGATCCAAGTGGTTTTCTATTTTAATGCATCAGAGAAATGGATGAGTCTGGATACTGAGCCAGTGCATGCATAAGAATCTTGATTGCTCAGGAATACCTTACAGTTATGGACCTGTGGAGAGGGAAACATATTCCTAAAACATTTCTGTTATGTGTCTCAGAGAGAGGGTACAAAAGGTATTGAAAAGTACCACTGGATTCAGTGGTCTAGTTTTTCACTCCCTCATCTTGACACTGTGCAGAGTTAGGGGCAGCAGTTACACAGGCATGCATCAGAACTGGCATAAGGCATGAGAGCTGTGTCTCTGTTCAAACACATCACATTCATGGAGTCATGGGTTAATTGTCTGCACGGGAAAGCACACCCATTGCATCCACCAATCCCAAGTGGAGCTGTGTAAAAGTCATAATTTAATCCTCGGTGCCACTGTAGTTTGTATATTCACCTCCAGTATCCATTTACTTCTTGAATTCCAGTTGTATCTGACATAGCTACTGTTGAGGCATTAAACAGAGTATTATTTTTACAGCACTGCTGGCACCCACAGTACTTCTGGGCAAAAGTATGTAATTGTTTATAAGCCAAGTAAGATGGCTAGTTCACCAAACCAGCAACAGGTAGGGAGGGTGTGTGGGAAGCAGAGAAGGGGGTGTTTGAAGTCAGCAGTGTGAAAGAAGAGGGAAAAAAAATCTGAAAACACATATTCTAAAGGAGAAAGAAGATTACCTAGCCTTTATTATGAATAATTTTCCCTTTGCTTTTTTTCCTTTTGCTGAGTGTGTCAGAGCAGAGATTCATCATGAAATCTAGCAGAAGAAGTGAGCTTTCATGGGAGATACATGTTATATTTGGTTTGCTTAGTGTCTCAAGAACTGTTCTAAGACTTAGGTTAGAGGTCATTAAACAAATGGAGAATCCTTTTGTTTTGAAAACACATAATGGCACTTATATTTTATATTTTGCACTGACAGTTTCTTCTATTTTGTATTTTGAACTGACACTTTCTTCATACAAAGCAATCAGTATTTTAGGTGTGTGTTTCTTTACATGCAAGTGCAATCAAGACAAAAAAGCAGAATCACAAGAAGTGTTTGCATTTACAGGGTTATGTTGCACTGCAACACTGGCAGTAGCAAGTGGGAGTTCTGTTGGAGGAAAGCCCTGGATATGTGTTAGCATGAAACCATTTTCTGACCACTCTTTTCTTCATGAGCTTTGAAGCAGATAGATGTTATTAAAAGGTGAGGTTGCTGAGCCAACTGTATTTTCCTTTATATCAGCAAATAGGCAATAAAAAGCACCGTCTGGAATATGTGTGTTTCCCACCACACATTAGTGTTTTTGCTGGTCAGTCTGTATTCCCTCTTTAAGGCTCACCACCCTATATTGATATGCAAGGCTGCTCCATGCTGTCTCAGTGCCATGTCACGCAGCTTGTCCAGTTGTAACTTCATCTTTTTACATCCTGAGGTAGGTGGGACCCCCTGGAAACTTGCACATCCACCTAGGGGCTCCTGAATGCATGAACACAGAGAGCTGATAGGGCAGGTGTCCCACCAAACTGAGGCAGGGGTTCTGCCTAGGCAGTCTCAAGGGTACATGGGTATCCCACCACTACAGGCCAGGCAAGGAAACACCAGGCAATGGGCTTTCACTGCGGTCCCAGTAAGCAAAAGCCTCTGTTTTGGAAGCCAAACTTTATATTCCTTTTCTTTTTTTCCTGCATTTGCTCTGTTTACAGCTGTTCTCATTATCTTTTTGAATGCTCCATTCCAGGACTCTGCTGGATCTCAAAGTGTGGCTGTGGAAGAGACCTGACATGTCCTGTGGCACACAGGACAGAAGCAGAAATGTATTCTTAGGACCATTCCCAAATTATCCTCGTTTTGTGAAGCTGTCAGCGACTGCAGGAATGTCCTTGCTGTGGAGAGGGACTTTTGAATGGCAGTTTGTTTTATGACTCTTAATTTATTTCCCCTTCAGTTGTTGGTCTCATGGCTGACTCCTTCTTCCCTCTCCCACTCACGCTGTGCAGTGTCATTCTGCAACAGCTTTCCTTACATTTCACTGTGTGCAGCCTCATAATTTTTACCGCTGTGAAATGCTTTGGCATATAGGCAGTGAGGAAAAATCTGTGTAACAAGCCTGATGCCTTAGAAATATTTTGTGTGTTCCTCTACAAAGGATAGAAAGTGTTTTTAAGGGGAAAGCATTCAGTGGAAAAAATGTATTGCTGTATGTCACATGAATGCTGTTGGAGAGTTACAGATTCCTGAAAAAAAAACCCAAAACCAAACCAAACCAAAAAAACAAAACCGAAACAACTCTCCTGCTAGAAACCTACATGAGAAGCCACAGCTCAACTGCCACGAGGACTGAGGGTTGGTAGGAAAGAGACAGGGAGGAGAGGGGGAGGAAGAGAGCAGCCCTCAGACCCTTCCAAGCAGATGGCGTCCCGCCTTTCTCAGTCACACGCTTGGACAGTGTGTGACATGACTATCATTTCAAACCCTGAATCCATGCTTGTATGAGGCAGCAAGCTGTGATGGAGATACTGCTGCTTGGCCCTTTCCCAGTCTTTACTTGGAAAAAACCAGACACATGTTTCCGAGCCAAGGTGGGATAATTTGTTTCCTGCATTCCCTCCACCCACTACATGGCCTCCCCGATGCGGATGCTACAGTGGCCACCCTGGGCTGAGAAAGAAGGCCTTTCTCCTACTTCCCCTCTTGCTGCCACAATAGCACTTTCTTCAGGAGCAATAGGTGTTTGTGGGCAATGGAAGCAGCCGTGGGCTGCCTTTGAATTGCCCTGAAGCTCTTAGCTGGTATGTGTGCATGTCTTGCTTTCCCATCAAATCATGGGAAGGGAGGTCAAAAGAGCTCAGTTGGAAACAACTGCCAAGGATAGCAAATTCTAACAAATTAACGTGCCTTTGGGGAAGGAGGAAGGCAGTGCAATTTTGATGAGAAAGGCTGCTTTCATTTTGGGCTTAATCATGCAAGGTGCTGAGTGCCTTCAGTCTTCATTCATGTTGATGGGAACTGACTGTCCTCAGGCTACCTGGCAGGCATGGTTGCTAGGTCAGTTCTCATCCCCCTCTCCCCTGCAGTCTGTCACTTCACTTCCTAAAGAATGTCTTATTTGATGTCATCTGTAGCACAGGGAATTAATGAGGTTTTCTTTCAGAGTCTTCCCATTTATCTGCAGAAAATCCCCTCTGCTAGAAAATAAACCTCAAAGGAAAAGAGCTGTTTGGATGGATGTTTCTACCATCCCTTTCCCAGAGAGGTGAGGGGTTTGGACCTGCTTTGGGTATCATAGAATCATCTAGGTAGGAAAAGACCTTTAAGATCATCAAATCCAACCATTAGCCCTACTCTACCAAGTCCTAAGCCATATCCCCAAGCACCACATCTGTACATTTTTTAAACACATCCAGGGATGGTGACTCAACCACCTCCCTGGGCAACATGTTGCAACACCTGACAACCCTTTCAGTGAAAAAAGCTTGCC
Organism: Todiramphus chloris collaris; assembly: GCA_025345505.1. Classification (NCBI taxonomy): domain Eukaryota; kingdom Metazoa; phylum Chordata; class Aves; order Coraciiformes; family Alcedinidae; genus Todiramphus; species Todiramphus chloris. The sequence continues at coordinate 40,224,503 of JANVCC010000021.1, forward strand.
TATCTGCAAGCTATGCTGAAAAGAAGGGGCAACTGTTTGGTTTCTGACTGCTGTGGTTCTTCTTTCCTGGATCAGAGCATTGCTAACCCTCAGAGAGCACCTCTGAGCAGCGACCATGTCATTGCTCAACAAACGGATGCAAGGCACGCTTAGTGTCAATGACATCTTAATCACATGTTCTTTGAAAAGTGAAAAGGCCAAGAGAAGTACTTCTGTTAGCATGAGAATGATAGTATTTGATAACTAGAGACTGCATGCATCTAGTTAAGATGCTCGTATGCTGAGCTGTGCAATTCACAAAATGTAAATGGGGTGCTTATCAGATGGTTTATTTTCCAAAAGCACAGGCAAAATTACAGTAATTACTTTTCCTCCTGCTACATTATCTGTATTCCCAAGAAACTTTATAACTTCATGCAGAAAATAAATAAATATTTACTTAAAAGATCAGAACAGCTGAGTAAAGTTCCCTTTGCTTCCTGCAAAATCAGCATTTCTCATGAACAAAAAGCTGTTGTTGGCAGTGCAAGCTTTTAACGCGGGGTGGGGAGGAACAGGTACTATCAGTAGAAACTTTTTTCAACATTACTAGATATTAATCCAGATTTTCAAGAAGCTGTACTTTCTCTAAAGTCACACTTTTCTGACATGCCCTTAGGTGAGAAATGAGTTTTCCCTCCGTCCTTCCCTCAGCAACTGAATCCTTATTGCCCAGCTTCTTAGATATAACCACCAAGATTATTGTCTGGGAATAACCAATAGGAAAGACCCACCACTTTAATGTGAAATAAAGATTCATCTATTCTGTCACATTACAGCATTTTTTCTCCCTTAAGCCTACTCATACACATGCATTTGTTTGTATTTTGTGGTTCACAAAGAATAAATCTAAAGAACTGTCTTTAAAGTGAAAAAAAAAATCATCTACCAGTTCTTGCTGAGCTTATCAAACTATGTCATTCTAACACCAGCTAGTTCTACATCATCTCAGACCTCCACAAACAAGTAATAAACGAGACTTATAACACTCCTTCATCCATCCCAAATGTAAGCATGTTAGCCTGTTTTAATTTCTTTTTTATTCTCACATGTGAAAAGCAAAAAAATTCCTTTGGCACTTGTGTCTTTCATTACTCTAGTGTGACAGTGCCCACAGTCTTTAACATGTTTATCCTCAAAATTTCCTTATGTTGTAGAAAGTGCTGGGTTTTTGAAACTGAAATGCAGGATAGTTAGAAGACTTTTCTCATGGCCACCTGGGAAAGTCATAAGCAGTCAAGAGCTGAAGCCATGAATTCAGTCGGAACCTTCTCACTTCCTTTCAAGCCTTCATTTAAGGAAAATGGTTCACAGCCATTCTCACCTCTCTGATCTGGGAGTAATACAGAGTCCTTGCGGGGTATGTCTGGATCTAAGACAACAAGGCTGGCAATACACTGAAACAGGCTCGGTGTTCACCCTATTCATCACACTGCTCACCATGAGCTGTGAGAATGGGAACAAGCAGCTGGGTGGTGCCATGTGCTTTAGCCAAATGCCCAGAATCATAGCATCATAGAATTGTCAGGGTTGGAAGGGACCTTAAAGATCATCTAGTTCCAACACCCCTGCCAATGGCAGGGACACCTCCATTCCCTCAGTGGCAGCACCAGGATCTGAGATTACCTCCAGTTCTTAGGGCAATTGTTTCAGTCCCTGAACTAACTTTCCCATAAAATACAAGCATGCAGCTGTACTGGTTTGAGTTAGAACAGAACTGATTCTCTTCCGTGATTTTACTTTTCAGGTGGGTCATTTCTAACTAACTGCACTGTCTGAAGTTAATAGCATATTTTCACAGACAGTGTCTGCTCCCAGCAGTAATAACACTCAATGTCTAGAGTCACAACCTGTGAGGACGAGCAGCCAGAACTTGTGACTCTAAACTGACTAATGATGTATTCCATTCCATGCGAATCATAATCAGTATAAAGCTGAGGGATCACCAGGGTCAAACTCTCTTCTTCAATGGCCGGTATCTGAGGAGGACTCTGTCCATTCTGCCTTTGATCCCAATCCATGTATTCCTGAATCCAGTTCCAGTCCAGTCTGGGACTTCCCCAGTGCCTGCTCCACAGCATCAATGGTGACGGTGATGTAGTTGTCATCAAGGGAGTTGGGTTCAGTACTGGTTTTGTATATATTTGTGTATATTCCATTTTATTATCATTATTTTCATTAAAACTTCTCTAGCTTTTTCTAATTGATAAGTCTCTCTCCATTATTCCTTTTCCCTTCCCCTTTGGGGAGGAAGAGAGATTAACAGCATCTGTTATAGGCACCCTAAACCTTGACAGCAGCACACATGAGTTAACATGTGGGTTCTTGGCAGCTGGGCAGAGGCCTTAGGGTGGAAGCTATGTCAGCCCCAAAACATCCATTTGAGCCTGAGTAAGTAATGAACACAAAAATTCAGCCTCATCCAGTTCAGTCCATGCCCTAAGTCCATGGAGGTGTCATGAGAAACATTGCTGTCCTGTAACACATGGGTTCAAATAGTTGAAAAATAGCTCAGAGGATACCAAGTAGCTAATTGAACATCATGACTGCACCACTGCATAAACTCCTTGAAAGAGCAGCAAAGGATGAAAATTGCTGATGGCAATTTCCACAGTAGAGTAATTTAGCTCAGAGGCAAAGAGAGTGGTGAAGGAGAGATAATATATATGTCAGCGTGGGAGAGGCTGGATTCGTACAAGAGGGAGTACATTAGAGTATGTGTGAGCGTGGAGGAGGGTTAGAAGTGAGTTTCTCAGAATTAGGGCAAATTTTGCATTCATAGTAAACCTTGCAGAGCTCTATATGTGTATACATATATATATATACACACATATGTTTGGACTTGGTCATCTTGGGGTCCTTGGTGTTTTTAAGCCACTCCTCTGGGATATATTTCCAGTTCTTTTAAGTGTAGGGAAAAAAACACCACAAAACTTGAAGGTGGGATTGAAGGCAGTATTGAAGGCCAGCTGATGATGCAAAATCCAGAAGATGTGGCAGGAATTTAGAATATATGAACAAAATTAGCAAGATTTTAATTTATTTTTTTTTTTTTTCCCCAGAGTGAAAGATGGAGAGGGGGAGATGGCAAGGTGTCTCTGTTGCTATAATTGCCTGCTGGAAAGAGTCTGGAACATAGGCAATATTTTTCAAAATAGAAAATGTAGGGTGAGTGGACATCCTACCTACATCACGGGGCAGAGGAAGACATGTTACTGAGAATAAGGAGCAGGAGTTAAATTGGCACAGATTCCTCCTCCCTCCCTCTTTCACTATACCAGTGCATTCAGGTAGGCAAAAAAGAAGATGCTCTTTGCTATAACAAGGTCATTGGATGTCCACAGAAGCACACTACTTGTAAGAAATCAAAGGGTGAACCAGCGAGAAGTTAAGTTCCACAGCAATTTGGTAGAAAAATCTCTCTTTATTGAGATGTGCAGTGAAGTAAATCCAAGGTCTTTATGCACACTGCATCTCTCCAAAATACATGCCAGGCAAACAGAGTCAGATGTTTAGGCTCTGGTTCCTGCTCATTGCTGGTTTCCCTGGTAATACACTAGCAGTATTCCAGCTTTGAGACTCCTAAACAGAAATTTTTGGGCTCATTTCCAGTCACTTATCTTTCCAGTGGGAACAGTCTATTTCTTATTTCTCCCACTTAGGCACAGCAATTTATACTTCTGATTCATGCTGTGGATGACTGAGGGGAAGCTGTTATAGTGGCAATATCAATTGTCCCTTATCCCACAGTAACTTTAAAGTGCTTAGTGAAACCTCAGGAAGTGTCGGAATGTATGATAGGAAAATAAAGTGTTCATGTAATTATCAGAATTACCCTTAACATTTCCCTTAACCTTCAGAAATCATGTTTACAAAGACAAAGTTTCTTCTAATTAAGAAAACACTGCGCAAGACAAGGATTTCACCTTTAAAGATGTTTCCATTACCCTTATTTCTGAAAGCATCGAAGAGTGAAGCAAATATAGTCTCTGTGGTCATTGATCATAAGAAGTCATTGATCTCCTGGTCAGTAGATGAAAGCTGTGACCACATTAGCCTATGGATGAATCTAACTGTACGTTATCTGTATTTCCTTTTCCCTTGCAGCAACTCAGTGCAGCATTGGCTAAGGATGAAAAACATTTATTATGGCAGTTTGTGTGGAATAGCTATATTCCACCATTTTTTTTCCATGGTTAAAAAATCCTAACACCAGTATTCCCTACAGCCAGTGCTAGGATCACATAAAAGATTAAGAAAGCCCATCAGTCCCTGATTTTGTCTTTTTGTATTACTTCTATAAGGGAAATGGAATACAGTCCTGAGATTTGGGCTGGCTGCACACTGACCTTAGAGGGCACAGCCAAATTATTGGAGATGTATGTTTCTCTCAAGATGCTGTTTTCTATTATGGTCTTCCATAGGAGTGGAAACCATCTGGGATTGACTATTCAAATGGAGCTCTATTTCTAGAAGCTATGCAGCTTTGCTATGTTCATGCAGCAATAATTACTTGCAAAATAAAGGCTGTGTGAATTGTTTTACCAAATTATATTTCTGATGGATTTCTACCTGTTCAAGTTTTGATTGTCAGTTCCTTTCCTATATTTTTTTTTACATAGAATGATCAACATTGTGTAACTGGGGTAAACACCTCTTGATCTCTCAAAAGCTGCTTAATTGGTTCCCATTGTTGAAATGTCCTCTTGACTATGGACTATCACAAACTCTACATATGAATTTTTGAGACTGGTTCAAAGCATTAGGCCACAAGCTGCCAGCATCAATTTGGAATAATTTAATGGTAATAAAGATAGCACTCAAATAACCCCTTTAAGATGCCAAATCATTAACATACACTTGCATAAATTCCACTTCCAAATGAAAGCTTATACAAGATTCCATAAAGTTTTGCATGTTAGAGCCCAAGTATGTTCATGCACATCTCAGACTGATACCGTATAAGATAAAGAAGTGATTGAAAAGTCATCAAGGTTCACAGGCCAAAAGCTACAAGAATCTCAAAGCACTTTTTGGCTTTGGCTGAAATCAGTGCTTTTACAAACTGGAGAATTAAGCGGGAATTCTGGTCCTCAATTTACACCTTGTCTCTGTCAGGCAGATATGGTCAACGTTAGCCTAAGTTAAATGCCACACAAATGGACTCAGGTGTCTGCAGTGAGCATGACTAAGCTACCATCATACTCCTGGTGAGTGGATTCTGGTGAACTACTCATCTGGCTACATCATAAGTGTGTGTCTCTCCCTAAAGTAGGCATCCACATTTGGGTAGCCGAATAGCCCTGCACGTTCTCTCAGCATAGGGTAGTGACTTGCTTTTCCCTGTAATGGGAACATGGGCACTCTGCTGACACAACAACCTCTGCCTTTGAGAATGTAAACTAGGGCCTCATCCTTTGGAGAACCTATGTGTCTTTGAGCTATGTAACCAAAGGCTACTGTTGTGCCTCTGACTTGCTACTTGTAGACAGAGATGGATTTAGAGATCACCCAAAAGACACAGGAGTGCAAAAGAAACTGGATGCTGTGCCACGCAGTCCCTGTGGCCTAAATGCTCCTGGCAAGGGAGCACAGGGCATTAAGGCTCATGTCCCCAGATCCCTTTCCAAGGATGAGGGAAGATGCAGACCTCCTGTCTTTGATTCAGGGCTGCTGAGACACTCTATGGTTATTTTCCAGTTCAGTTTAGACAGGAGAAGCTGTTTGGTGCACACTGCTGGACACTGTAGATTAGCCCTAGCTCAGTCCTTCTGAAGAGAGCTGAGGACTTCAGAAAGAATGGCATCATAAAGATGTTTCCGAGTTGCTCCGTGGCCCTGGGAAGAGTTTCATGAGTTGCTTCCAAAGTTCTCTCAAGCCATTCTTTCAATTTTCCTCACTGAACTGAAATTTTGTGTTCTCTAGTGAGGGCAGTGGAGAAGGATATCAACTTCTCTGGAGACTAAGGTCTGACCCTCATATATGGATATATCGAATCTTTACAGTTTGTATTACAATCAATTGTATATTGGTATTTTGAGAAAGGAAACAGTCTATCTTGAAACAAATGTATGAATAATGGTTGGATTGTGGCCAGGCTACTTAGGAGGCAGTAACCTGACACTGGAGTTAGTGAAACCAGCTCTGTAACACTTTGTTACATTGATCTGCCATGTCTAGTTGCATCCAGACTTGCTATTAAAATCACATTAATTGACCAGACTATTATTTCCTGGGATGATACTGCTGAAGTTGGATGGGAGACCTCCTTATCCTCACATAGATGAGTCTTTGCTGGTGCCAATGTAAAAAGCATAACAATCTTTGGCCATGATGACTGAGTGGAGCAGAAACCACTGAAAGTGACTGAAGCCTCTCTGCAGCCAATGTATGAATGATATGATTCACCTCCAGACCATGTGTATTAATCTCTTATTCCTCAGGCTACCTAATGAAGGTATAATCACCACCCACTCTTTCCAGCAGCACATAATCAGCAAATCTGTCTTCAATAGACACAATAATATAAATGCTGGAAGAGGTCGTCATCCCACTGAGGGCAAGAATCATCCCACTGAGTGGCTGGAGAGGTCATCATCCCTCTGAGTGACTGGAGAGCTGCCAGGCAGAGAAGGACCTGGGGGTGTTGATTGACAGCTGCCTGAACATGAGCCAGCAGTGTGCCCAGGTGGCCAAGAAGGCCAATGGCTTCCTGGCCTGGATCAGGAATGGTGTGGTCAGCAGGAGCAGGGAGGTGATCATTCCTCTGTACTCAGCTTTGATGAGGCCGCACTTCGAATACTGTGTCCAGTTTTGGGCACCTCTCTACAAGAAGAACGTTGAGGTGCTGCAGAGGGTACAGAGGTGGGCTACAAAGCTAGTAAAGGGTTTGGAGCATGTCTCTTATGAAGAAAGGCTGAGAGATTTGGGGCTGTTTAGCTTTGAGAAGAGAAGGATGAGGGGAGACCTTATTGCCCTCTACAACTACCTGAAGGGAAGTTGTAGCGAGGTGTGAGTTGGGCTGTCCTTCCTGGTGACAAACGATAGAACAAAAGGAAATGGCCTGAAGTTGAAGCAGGGGAGGTTCAGGCTGGATATTAGGAAGCATTTCTTTACAGCAAGGGTTGTCAGTCATGGGAATGGCCTGCCCAGGGAGGTGGTGGAGTCACAATCCCTGGAAGTGTTTCAGAGACGGTTAGATGTTGTGCTTAGGGACATGGTTTAGTGGTTTTTGATATGCCTAGGAATAAGGTTGGACTTGATGATCTTGAAGGTCTCTTCCAGATGAAACTATTCTATGATTCTAAGAAGGCTTGGGAACTTTGCTTTAGCCAGAAAGAGCCACACTCTACCAAGATGTAAGGCTGATTTGGAGCATGAATTTTTACAGCAGTTCCATGACCAGTCATACCAGATTTGGGTAGATCAACCAATTTTGAAGTCTTCCCCTTTTTCAATACAAGTAGGGAATACCAAATTGAACTGCCTGGTTCTGAAGAAAACTTATTCACATTCAACAAACTGGTTGTGTAACTCCTTGCTGTATGGCCCAGGAAATGCCAAAAGTTTGCATTAGTTCCCCAAAGAAATGGAATAAATTGATGGAAGAAAAGTTTATTAAGGGATCATAAACAGTTGGACATTTGCTCTGGAAGCTACTACTTGATACGGGTCCTGGGATAGTTAACACTTGGTCTAACCTATTATGTCTGCACTTAAAACTCAACCTCTTTCCCATTTTGAGATTAATATTGTTCATAAACCAAAATACGTTTCAGCCTTGCAAGATTTTACATACAACACTTTTTCCAGCTTCCACTGTAGAGAAAATGGAAACAAGGGAACAGTGAAGAGCTTGGCTCCAGTCCTACAAACCTATCGCTGCAGGGCACAGGTGAAGCAGATGCAAAACTCAGAATTACTGCTGTGCCTGGTGCACCACCATCGCAGCCTGAGGTGTGTTTAAAGGTGTGGATGTGTGTGTGTATCCTAGTGCTTCCAGTCTGGCAACTACTGTCTGGTATTTTATTTTCATGTGTAAGTATATTTACTGTTTTGTATGTCAAGGATCACCTTGGTGTATTGGTGGCATTTTGTCATGGGACATGAAAGCTGCCTGTGCCCCTTCCACATCAGTGCCACTCTCAGCATGGCCTTGACTGGTCACTTGACAGCCTTCTCTGCTTACCTTACAGCAATCTTCTTTTTTTGTCAATACATGAGACAGGTCAATCACTTGAAAACAGTTTTAGATTAAATCTAAGGAATGGGAGGGAGTTTACATGATTTCAGCTAGCACAGCACTGTATAGGGTCATTAAACAACTATTTTTAGAAACTATTTTCTTTTAAGACGCATTTATGATGTATATCTATATACCCTTTTCCTCTAAGTGTCTGGGATTGGAAGCACTATGAAAAGTTTAAAATACCATCACATTCTCCTGGATGGTGATCAAGATGGAATTTGACATTAGGGAAATGCTCCTCTATTAATCTGATCAGCTTTTTTGTTTTGTTTGTTTTTTAATTTGTCTCTTTAGAGATATTCTTGTAACCCCTTGGACATAATTTTTTTTTTCTTTTCTTCCTCAGAGATCCAGAGATGATATTGAGTTACTTGGGAAATTAGATTTGTCAGCTTTATTTCTGGTTGCTGTCTACATTAATTTTATAATTAAAACCCAAAGATGTGTGTCTAATATGTATGAATCTACAAAAAGCAGAAGGAGGAAGTATGCTTAAGCTCATACAAAAGAAGTAGTTTGACACATGTCAGCGTTACGTTTCAGTGCAAGAAAGGAAATATTTTTTTGGCATGGAGCTCAGAGAACATGTAGGCAAACCAAGCAAAAACTCATGAATCTGAAAATTAGTCTGTGAAGTGTTTGTAGTCACAGTCAGGTTTTGCTAAAACATTCAGATACAAATTATTGGATTGCAGATTTGGTATGCACTACAAGTTTTGCTCATTTATACTTCTATTACATATGTTGCATTTTCTGTGTAAGGCTGGGATAGGGAAAGACAAAACTGCTTCATCAGGGAACACCTGTCCTACCCACATCCTCTCAACTTCATTTGCACCCTGATTCTGGTCATTCAATAAATTTTAAGCAAGGGGAAATATATGTTTTCCCCTCCTGTTCTCTATTCTATAAATATCTGGCATTTTTATTCACCATGTATATTATACAAGCTATTTACTTTGCTTGCAGCACCATGACCTTTGTGGGATTTGCTTCTTTTGGAGGTGTTGTGAATAAATCACTGCCTGTCTGTATTGGCAGTGGCAGGGTTCTCTGCTGACTGATACCTTCCCGGAGTGGCTTTGCTTTCAGGGGGCAGCAGCAGCAGCAAGGTTCTGCTCTGCAGATTTAGGACCACACTGAGCAACAGCAATCGTGGTTCCTATCACTGAAAATGCTGCTTCAAGTGACAAAATTTAACAGCTGTTCCTTTGTTTCACTAAAATCAGAAGGCTCTAGGGGGACTGAGAAGCTGTGGTCTAGCATTTCCAGTGACAACTGAAGGTGGGTCCATACATTCAGCACCCCATTAATGGGGTGGCAGTGTAGGATCCTGGACCTGACTGAGCAGTAGATCTGTCTGCTTGGGAGCCTAAACTGAGATGAGATAAAATCATCACCACAGATATTCTCCAGTCCTCTGTGTTTTGAACAAAGTGGCTGGGTATTGTAACCCTTGATAGTCTAGCATGACAAGGTGTGGTGAAGACCAAGTGCACTTTTCCCATGCTCACTTCACCTCATCTAACTGCAGTATCACACACCTTGTCACAGTACCTGAAAAACAGAGGGTCCTGTATGAAAAGTGGAAGCTGATTCTCCTTTATCAGCATGGCTGGACTGTGAAGGCAGGTTCCAGCCCTGTTTACATGGGACCTTTTGAGTGAAGGCTGGATTCTGTCCCTACCTGCCAAATTCCAGATGGAGGCTTTGTAGCTGCTTCCTCAGCCATATGGCAGAAGCCTTGAGTCAGACTTTTTCTCTCGAATTTAGGTGTTGTAGTAATGTCAATGCCCGAAGCTAGGTACTGGTAATCCATGTCTCAGTCAGGCACTATGGTTTGGGTTTCTTGTTTCTTGTATTTCAACAAAAAAAGTGAGTAACTGGTAGCTTTTGGTCCATCAGGACAAAATGACTTTGAGTAAGTAGTTTTTCATCTTTCAAGACTAATTCATATTATGCATTTACATAAATCTTTATAGGTTCTCAGTTGCAATTGCTTGTTCCTTACTTCTTTGTAAATTGGATGGGTTGCCATTTACATGTAGATTTGCCCTGTGTATGAGGGTGTCATGATATGTATTTTTATTATGCAGCTTGGTAGACTTTTTTCCTTTGCAATTCTCCTCCACCCATATGACTTCCAGTAAAATAAACAGAAATTGTTGTCATGTAAAACATCCGTGATTAACAAGAACTTTTCAGTAGTGAGTTATACTTTTATGACATGGCACAAAGTGGTAATTGTGCAACACGTCTGATGGAAGATCCTTGGTACTCCTCTGTATCTTTAAACTTCTCCATCTCCTGCTTAGCTGCAAAACTGAGACTTCATATATCAAGAGATATTTTCTTTGTTACTTAGGTCTTGAAGCGTGCCATTTATCTGGGCTCTTGTGGGACTTTGTGTTGTTTTGTTTTTGGTTTTTTTCTGCCAGCCTAAACATTCTCATTTGGTTTGTTTCACAATGCATCAAATAAAGATGCATAAAGTTAATGAAAACCTTACTTTAGATTAGTCACACAGAAGAACAGTAGCATTGATCTGGGGATTACCTGCAAGGCACCTTTTTGTAACTTTCCCAAAGCTTTGTATTACTCACATGACTTGAACTCTGGAACAGGTTTTGATTATGCCTGCACATAGCTGCATGACTAGGTTGGGGAACTTGGGACAGGTACAAGCCAAATGAGTCTGTGAGCTGAAAACTTATTCTGGTTATTTCTGAAAACCTTTCTCCATCTCCTTTGGAAATTGGCAAATAATGTAATTCCAAGGCTTTCATCAAGGAAATAAGGTGTCCAAGTTCTTTCTTTCTTTCTTTCTTTCTTTCTTTCTTTCTTTCTTTCTTTCTTTCTTTCTTTCTTTCTTTCTTTCTTTCTTTCTTTCTTTCT
>JANVCC010000021.1:40236519-40339457 GCA_025345505.1 Todiramphus chloris collaris
TCCCTTTTATGGTGGGGACACCAGAAATGTATTCGAGGTGGGGTGTCACAAGAGCAGAGTAAGGGGGAGAATCACCTCTCTTAATCTGCTGGCCACACTCCTCTTGATGCATCCTAGGATATGGTTGGCCTTCTGGTCCACATGAGAGCACTGCTTGCTCATGTTGAGCTTCTTATCAATCCACACAGCCAAGTCCTTCTCTTCATGGCTACTCTCAACCCACTCTGTAGCCAGTCTGTAATTGTGCCTGGATTGCCCCAGCCCAGATGCAGGACCTTGCAATTTGACTTGTTGAACTTCATGAAGCTTGCACTGGCTCATTTCTCAAGCCTGTCAAGGTCCCCCTGGATGGCATCCCTTCCCTCAAGTAAGTCTACTGCACCACACAATTGGTGTCATCAGCAAACTTGCTGAGGGTGCACTCGATGGCATTGTCCTTGTCACTGACAAAGCTGTTGAAGAGCACTGGATCCAGAACAGATCCCTGAGGAACTCCACTTGTCACTGGTCTCCACCTGGACATCAAACCATTGATCACAACTCTTTGAGTGTTATCTTTTAGCCAGTTCCTTATCCACCAGGTGGTCCATCCATCAAGTCCATGTCTCTCCATCTTAGAGACAAGGATGTCATGTGGGACAGTGCCAAATGCTTTGCACAAGTCCATGTAGATTGTGTCAGTTGCTCTTCCAATATCAACCAGAGTTGTAACTCTGTGGTAGAAGGCCACCAAATCAGTCAGGCATGATTTGCCCTTAATGAAGCCATGTTGGCTGTCACTGTTCACCTTGTTATTTTTCATGTGCCTTAGTACAGATACCAGGAGGATCTGCTCCATGATTTTACCTGGCACAGAGGTGACGCTGGCTGGTCTGTAGTTCCCTGGGATTCTTTGCTTCCCTTTTTAAAAATGGGGATTATGTTTCCCCTTTTCTGATCTGTGGGAACTTTGCCAGACTGCTATGACTTCTCAAATATGATGGCTAATGGCCATCATATTTGATGGCTGTAGAGAAGAAGACAGTAAGTAGAAGTAAGACAGTAAGTAGAAGACAGTAAGTAGAGTGTATTGAAGAGGATAGAGGCTGTACAAACACAGCTATGTCCTGTGGCCAAACTAGTCTGTTCACCACTAGTGTGGATATTTCTGCACAGTACTGTATCACAGTCACATCACTACTTAGCATTTGCTTAGGGCTCTTTTGCCCAGATCCATCCATTATCTTTCTCAAGGCTGTTTATGGCAGAAATCTCATCATTCTTGAAAGACAAACAAAAGTTTGAAGTCAGAATCCTAAACACGCACAGATTTCTTGCTGGTTACATGACCAATATATATAATTGAAATTCTGACCATCTGCCTGTGGGTTATTGCTGTGAATTAAAGATTCTGCACTGCAGAAAAGCACCAGTTTTGTGTTGCATAAACAGGTGCCCAGTTCCATTTCACTTGGGCATGCACTTCCATGTTTTCCTTCAAACATTTGAACTACATAGACCACAAAAATCAAAGAAAGGCTGTAAATCCCATGTTATTCCTGCTCTTGACTATAAACCTTTGAAACAATAGGGATTTCAGCCTCCACATTGAAATACCTTCAAAGAGTAAGAGCAGTGAAGGGCTCATAAAAGATAATACTTTTTATTCATTGATGCTCCATTTCCCCATACTAACCTTTGTTTTAAGAGAATCTCACAGGTATAAACTAGACAGTTTTCTTTAGACCTAAAAATCATCTCAAAACATTCTGTATGAACATCACATGAGCTCTTTTTGTCCCTCTAATTGGATGAACCCTTTTGTCAGCTACACATTTCCAAATCTTCTTGCTCATTGTGGAGGAAGAACAGTGTCACCAGGTCATGCTTCTTCATTTGTACTTCAAGAAAGGCTGCCTTCCTCTCCTCAGTCGTTGGATAACTAGGATGGTAGGATATCCATTTTATAGATCAGAGATTCAAATCCATCTCTGAAACTAAACTTTTAACTAGCAGAAGTTCTGTGGCCTCAAATAAGGGTCAAATCTACATTCTGCAGATGTCTCCTTCCTCTGAAGTTTGCACATATGAGGCAAGGACTTCATAAGGATGGAAATGAAATGGCAGGTGATTTCTGTACACGTCTGCTGGGACAATATTATATGACTTCTCTGTCCTGCCCTGTGGACAAATAAAGCACGTCAATGAAGATCTTCTCAGGGTATGACATGTACTTTAGAAAAATCCTGCTATTGAGACACCATCTGGCTTCCTTCTCTGTCAATATGTTTTATTGTGCAAAATGGGCTTCCAGTATCATCCTTCAAAGCAGTTTCTGCCTTGCAATTCTTTATTAGGCAAATCAGCCTTGGACTGGTAGCATGATGTTTATCAATGGCTGTTCATCTTCTGAAGACAAAAGTGTAGATTCTGCCCTGATGAGACTTTATTTTTTTTGTCTCCATGTAACCAAGTGACAAGTTCCACCAAAGTGACAGCCAGTCAGAGTAGATGGATAGAACTGAGATCCTGAAAAGAACTTTGACTGCCTGGCAAATATTTGCTTTCCATGAGTAATGTATGTCCTCACTAGTCTTTGAGGACAAGAAAAAAATTTTTGCTACCATCACCATTCTTTATCAACCAGTGAACTGTAGAACTAGAGATGCAGATTTTTCTTGCAGGCAGGCTCCTTTGACACTGAAAGTTAGTGTTATTTGAGTCATTTATTTCTGGGACAGAGCCAGCTGCAGAGTGATTTTGGAAGGTTCCTCTTTAGAGATTCTTGGACACAACACTCGCCTGAGCTGATTCCATGGGGCAGAACCAACTAAGGAAACTCACAAACTCTCATGCATTTAGTATTACCATATTTTACAATGTTTTTTACTATGAAATCTTATCTGTTTTTCTTCCATGTTCCTCCTCGTAGTTTATAAGAGGCTTCTGGGATGTCCTGGGATTTGTGTGTTTTTTTGATGGAACGCCAGGTTCTAACAAAATCCCTCCAGTCTCTATTTTTAATCTTATTTTATGGTCTTCTGTTGCTCCACTCCCATTCCTCTCACAAATGTACCATGTCTCCCCTCTGTGAAATGCAAGTCAGTTTTTAACGTCAGCAACCAGATCTGCAGAGCATATGAGTTTTCCAGCCTCCTCCCCAGACGCGAACGGGCTAATCAGCTGCATTCAGTAAGGAACACTAATAAAAACAGAAATGCACCAAAGGGTTAATTTTTTAATATAACACTTCTCATAAGGGAATGGAAACTGTTGTTTGGGGAAGGTTAAAGAAAAAAACCCAAAGAATTCTTACCTAGTTAGGTATATAGTGCTATAATATAGAGCTATTTCAGAGCAACTACTTGAAAATTAATATATTTCTGGTTTTAGAGTCCTGGAGTAGCCCTTCAAATCCATAACCTATCTTCTTCCAAATTAACTGATCTTTGCAGACAAGCCCTTGGCTAACTTATTCTAAAACTCCGAAATAGACAAACCAGTGTCAACGCCAATGCCCAAGGGCCTAACTCAGCCAGATTTCCACATTAAAGGCATTATGCCTTGTCTGCATCAGACTTTTAAAATGTATCAGCTAATATGTGCTAATGACACGCATTTAAACCCTAGTCTAGACAAAGCCTGTGCGATTGCCCTCTGAATGCTTGATGCGATCAGCTAACATCCTGACAGTCAATCTGATTACCCTATTTTAATCACATAAGGCTATAAATGTTTATTATCCAGACTTTCCCTGTAGCAAAGAACAAACCCTGAAGCCTGTGTATGGGATCTAAGAATACCCTTATGGGGTGAGACCTTTGCCCTCACACAAACAAGTCCATCAGTGGGGATGGAAAAGCCAGGCTTTAGCATACAGAAATGCATCTATGCAGAGGAATCTGTTACACCAGAAGGATGAAGAAAATTATCTAACAGGGGTTTACTTGAACTACCGCTCTGACATTTGTGATTAGCTAATAGCCTGATAGCAATAGGAGGCAAAGAGCCGAATCAGAGGAGAGATGTGACATCATGTCTGTATACAGTGTTGATCAGACTAACTCATGTAACAGCTTTTCTCTGGAAATTTTAAAACAGGTGTTGAAAAACCGTAAAATATATTAAAAAAAAAAAGATGCAATGATTTGAGGCAGAGAAGATAAATGCTTTATAGCAAAACACTTAAAAGCTCTATCTGTTTCATTTATGAGAAAGAACACTAAAAAGTAAATAGACTACGATATATAAATATCTTCATGGGGAGAAAATATGCAGTACTAAAGGATTATTTAATCTTGCAGAGAAAAGCAAAACTGGCTATAAGAAGCCAGAAAAAAACAAGTTAGGAAGTAAGGACACAGTCTTGACAATACTAATCTCTTCTAACAAACTATCAAGCAAAAAAATATCTTTTCCATCACTTGATAACTGTGATTATGGCTGGATGCTTTTATGTGAGATATATTTTAATACACCAGATGCTATTGAGATCACTGCAGAATTAACTGTGACATGGCTAAGATATGAGCAGTCCAAGCGGATGTGGTTTTTTAGGCTTCAATGTTATATATATAAAAGTGCATAAATTGGCAAGAAGTACTTACCAGACAGGAGTCTGAGCAAATGGTTATAATACAGCTGTGTTAGGTTTGCAGAGTTCTCTCTGCTAGGTTTAAAGGAATACATTTTTTTTCCTCTTGCTGCCCCCTCCAAATATCCCTACTGAGAGGAAGTATGACATTGGAGTCAGCCCATTAAGTCTGAACAGGCACAATGTTTATTACCTCGTGTGAGGCAAAACACTTAATCAAAGGTATTCCTGAGCATTTCCATTTGATTTTGTTTACAAATTAGGATTTCCACGTATTCAATGTAATGGGTTTGTGTAGTCAGAGGATATGCACCTTGTAAACATAATTTCCTGATTCTGCTGCCTTTTCAGTTGACTTACTTGTTTTTTAGACATACAGTTTTAACTTAGTAAGTAAATAGTTACCCTTTGAAGTCCAAGCAGTCACTCTGACTGTGCCCTTGAGAAGTCTAGAAGATGTAAGGGCTTCCTCCAGATCATGTCCTGCTTTATAAGCACTTAATGCCAATAAATGTTTTAAGACTTCTTTTTTTCCTGAGCATCTCAGAGTTGCTTTCAGAGGAGAATGACTACAGAACAGAAACAGAGGAATTTGCTGCTCTTTCTACTTTCTTTTTGAGGAAAATGTTAGGGTAAAAGAGCTGTAGATCTTATCAGGGTAACCTGAGATGCATTTGCTAAGTGAACAAAATGGGCATCAGTCCTCTGTCAGACCTGGTTTCTATTGGTACTGGAGCCACAAAAAAAAATATATCTCCCAAACCAACCAGTTCCTTTTCCTCTCCCCAAACCACCTTCCCTAAATCAGCTCGCATCAGCGCAGAACATTTATGTCATACTAACACTGTCAAAACCATTCTGCTTTTAAATAAAACAATGCATGCAAGACCAGGGTTTTGAATTAAATAAACCACCCAGAATGCTCTTACAACAAATTTTCCAGCTTTAGATTCCACAGCATTTAGTGTACATGATGTACTGTGGCTAAATGTAGCACAGCCTGATACAGGATTTTCTCTAAATCTCAGTATAGCTGTTCTTTAAGTGAACGTGATACCCTGACATTCGTGAATGTGCAACTTTTGCCTGAAACATGAACACTTCAGTAAACAATTAGATTCCACTGTGTGGAATAACATGAGGAGATATTAGTAATTTCCCTTTTAGTAATGGGGGTAATGCAATCTTCATCAAACATTGCTATCTCTTGTGGACATAAAATGCAGTTTAACGGAGAGGGTGCACTCATCTCCCTTGAATGTGCAGGGTGAAATGCACAGTTGTCCAAGAGGTTTTGCACAGTGTGTCTCTTAAGCCTTCAAGTGGGAATCAAATACAGTGCAGCAAGAGGCTGGCCCTCTAAACTGATGAAAGTCAATTCTGCCACCACTCCAAGACAATTCAGAGATGAGGATGAACTCAAAAGCCCTCCTGGGAGAACAGGAGTCCAGGCCAGCTGAGCTTACAACTCCCTGAAAAATATCCTCAGTATGTTTGGGGAGTTAGAAACCACATTTTCTCCTGCTTCACTAGTCCCTGTATGAGAACAGGGGACACTGTTACAACTTCCTGACATATCTTGTAGTTGCATTCCAGTCCATTGCACAGTTTCACCTTATGAACTCCTGATTAGGTTGATGATGTGGTGTATCTTTGGCTTTTCCTTTGTATTATTTCCCACTACAGTTGTGAGAATTTGAGTCTTTGCCAAATGTGCATCTTCCTTCAACTTGACTCAGATGGAGAAATTTGCTTTAGGTCTTGCACTGCCTCATTTCACTAAGTACCACTTGGTCACCTCAACATCTTCCTTTTCCTAGGGGAGAGAATGCTGACTTCTGACCAAGCCTCTGTTTCAGTCATCAGGATAAAGTCACACAGAGAAAGGCTAGTCTTCTTTTTCACCATATTGATTTTTTTCTTTTATCATATTTAAGTGGCATCACCTCATGCTATTTTTACATGTTGTTTTGCTGCAATGCCCAACAGTGTTAAGAAGAGCACTGTCACCCACAGCCATGACTCCAGGGGTTTACAGCCATCCTCCAGTGATAAATTCATGTAGAGTACATTTTTCTGGGCAATCACAGAATGTTAAGGGTTGGAAGGGACCTCAGAAGGTCATCTAGTCCAATCTGCCTGCAAGAGCAGGACCACCTACAGCAGGTCACATAGGAATACATCCAGGTGGGTTTTAAATGTCTCCAGAGGAGGAGACTCCACAACCCCTCTGGGCAGCCTGTTCCAGTGCTCTGTCACCCTCACAGTGAAAAAGTTTTTCCTTAGGTTTCTGTGGAACCTCTTATGCTACAGCTTACACCCGTTGCCCCTTGTCCTATCATTGAACTTAGCATGTTGAGTCCATGGAATTAGATTGACTGACACTGCTGCTCAGACACAGTGGATAAAGGGTGCTTTGCCAGAATTCAACACTGGCTTGCAGAACATCGCTGCCTTCTCCATATTTCAGTAGTATTTCATAGTATTCCATATTTCAGTAGCAAGAGATAGATTAGACAATAGACTATTTCAGTTGGAAGGAATCTACAACAGTCATTTAGTCCAACTACCTGACAAATTCAGGGTTGACCAAATTAAAGCATGTTGTTAAGGGCAAATGTCCAAAAGCCTCTTCAACACTGACACGCTTGGGGCATCAACCACCTCTCTAGGATGCCTGTTCCAGTGTTGGGCACACTCTTAGTAAAGAAATACTTCCTCATCTCTAGTCTAGATGTCTTTCAAAGGTGGTTTCCTTGATATTCATAGAATCATTAAGGTTGGAAAAGACCTCCAAGATTATCAAGTCCAACCTTCTACCCAGCCTCTCCATGACCACTAGATCATGTCCTTAAGTGCCTCATCTACACAGTTTTCGAAAAACTCCAGGGACAGTGATTCCACCACTTTCCTGTTCCAATGCCTAACTGCTCTTTCAGTAAAGAAATTCTTCTTAATATCAAACCTCAACTTCCCCTGGAGCAACTTGTGGCAATTTCCTCTTGTCCTGTTGTTAGTTACGAGGGAGAAGAGGCCAACACTGGCCTCACTAAAACCTCCTTTCAGGTAGCTTTAGAGAGCAATAATATCTCCTATCCGCCTCCTCCTCTTCAGACTAAACAATCCCAGATCCCTCATCCTCATAAGACATGCTGTCCGGTCCCCTCACCAGCTTCATTGCCCTCCTCTGTACCCACTCCAGTTCCTCAGCATCTTTTTTGTACATGGTGCTGAAAACTGGACACAGTACTTGAGGTGCAGTCTCGCCAGTGCCAAGAACAGGGGCACAATGACTTCTTTCCTTCTGCTGGCCATGCCATTTCTGATACAGACCAGGATGCTGCTGGCCTTCCTGGCCACCTGGGCACACTGCTGGCTCATGTTCAGCTGGTTGTGAACCAATACCCTCAGATCCTTTTCTGCCACTTGTCCCCAGGCCTGTGGCATTGCATAGGGTTGTTGCAATCAAAGTGCAGGACCTGGCATTTGGTCTTATTAAGCCTCATACAATTGACCTTAGCCCATTGATCCAACCTGTCCAGATCTCTCTGCAGATCCTTCCTACCCTCAAGCAGATCAACACTCCTGCTTAATTTCATGTAATCTGCAAATTTACTCAATCCCCTCATCCAGATCATTGATAAAGATGTTAAATAGGCCCAGCTCCAGCACTGAGCCCTGGGAAATACCACTTGTAACTGGTTGCCAACTGGATTTAACTCTATTTAACACAACTCTCGGGCTTGGCCATCTAGCCAGTTTTTAATGCAGTGAAGAGTACACTTGTCTAAGCCATAAATCACCAGCTTCTCCAGCAGAATGCTGTGGGAGAAGGTGACAAATGCTTTACTAAAGTCCAGGTAGACAACATCCACAGCTTTTCCCCCATCCATTACACAAGTCAACTGGTCATAGAAGGAGATCAGGTTGGTCAAAAAGGACTTGCTTTTCATGAGCCCATGTTGGCTGGGCATGATCCCCTGGTTGCCCTGTACTTGCCATGTGAGCGCACCCAAGATGAACCTCTACATAATCTTCCCTGGTACCAAGGTCAGGCTAACAGGCCTGTAGTTTCCCAGATCCTCCTTCTGGCCTTTCTTGTAGATGGGTGTCACATTGGAGAGCCTCCAGTCATCCAGGACCAGAACTGCTGATAAATGATGGAGAGTGGCTCAACAAGCTCCTCTGCCAGCTGTGTCCAGGTGTTCAGGTGGCATAGCAGTTCATTCATCCCATTGTATCACTTCAGGACCACCAGCTGGAACCCCCAACCGTCATCATAAGGATATTTCTGCAGGTAAGTGCTGGAGGTGAATGTTTGAATCTGGTTTCCCCCAAAGCCACCGAGCAAGCAATGTTAAAACCAGTTCTGGGGCACAACCTGATCCTTGTAAGGATCCCCTTGAGTTTCAACATCTCTGATATGTTACAGTATTGTAACATATGCCTAGATGATACTTAAAGTTTAGATCTTCTATTGTAGTATCTAAAGGCCAGTGAAGGCTCCTTTTTAGCTGCCACTAGACGAGGACTAAAAAGTCATTCTCCTAAAGCACTTACAGTCTAGACAGACATTAAAAACCCAGGAAAGAAAAAGAGAAACACACACAGATCAAATATGATTATTAGGTTACAAGGTCCTGTCAGTTTTACAGTGTTTTGTGGTTATTCAGGACTGGAGCTGTTTAGTGGTAGAGGAAATGAGCTGAAAGGAAAAAAAGGAGGACACAAGAGAAAAGAGAGGACAGAATATAATGACTAAGTATGGCATGAAGAAAGCTAAGGTGGAAGTTTTCTCACATCTCTTTTCCCCAGCCTAAGTGCCATCCATACACATTTATGTTACAGTACTTAAATAGGAACTGTCAGACCTACCACATTTTTTCCTGAATTATTCATAAATCTGTATGATCATAAGAGAAGGAGAGTTGTTATTTGGATTAAACTAGTTAATTTTCATTAACATAACTGGCATATAATTAATAGTTTCACCCAAGTGACTTACCTTAGCATAGGTTCTGTAGGAACCATAATAGAGTGGTATGTTCTTTAAAATAAATGTGTGTATTGGCTGAAAGCATAATTTTCTCCCATAATAGACCTGCCAAGCCTCTTTCATTTTCCTTTTTGTACACAATTAACATTTCATTTAATATTTCTATATTCCAGGTAGATGCCAGAAGAGAAATAGGTCCTAAAGCAGTACTCACTAACAGCCATGTAGGAAAGCACCTTCATAAATAATTGCATTTGACACTAATTGCTGTTTATTTAAGAACCTCAGTGAAACATCACCCTGACATATATAGATACCCCCTGCATCTGTTGCAATCGGATGCTCCCCGAATCTGTTGCAATTTGCCGTATTTCCTGTGGTTGGTGCCCCACTTTATAGGGCCAGCTCTCTTGTGGCTGGCTCCTCTGCCTACACTGAGGTGTGACTTGGAGGGGGCTGCTCTTTCTTATCCAGCACCATGCTAAATGCTGTACTGTTGCAGTTCTTTAGAGCAGGGCTTTGGGAGGAGCGATTCCTTCCATACTCTTCCGGGTTGGATGGTAGACACACTTCTTCAGCATTTTCTGCCTCTTATAGGAGTGCTGGAGCACTATGTGTTTGACAGTAAATCCTAGATGATAATTTATATTGATGTCCCTACTTAAGGGACACCACTGAAAGTGAGTTATTCCTTTCCTTGACTGGCCAGAAGCATTGGCTGGGAGTTCTAAGGAGTAATCAATTGGATGCATCTACCCAACATAACACTTAAAACGAGAAATTTGAAGGTGTTAATTTTTAACCTGTCTGCTTGTCTGTAAAAACAAATGAAATCTGTTCAGATAAACAAAGGTCCATGCTGGTACTTCCTCTACTGATATTTTTAATTATTTTAACCTTAGCTAATACTGCAAGCTACTTTATGATTCCTAATTAATTTAACCAAGTTATCTGCAATTAATTGTTTAGGTTGGAGAAATAAAAGTGCAAGGAGACTTTTGCTGGACTGATAAAAATTCAAAAGCATCAGAAGAAAAACTTGCACACACAATATGGTAGAAGCCATATTTATTGATAAAAATTAATATATCTGCTATAAAATTTGTAACAGTAATGCAACTGAATATTTATTATAATGCATAAACCGTAATGTTACATACCAAATACAATACAGTAACACTGGTTTCCTCCTTATTTACATGTTTATGAAAATTGATATGCAATCCATGTTAAAAGAACTTGTAATGGAGAATAGTTACATTAGAAAAATAATATTCTTGATAAAGCATTCTTGAGGACTCCAATCACATTTTCAGGCCTCTTTCAATAAGGCAAAAATCCCTGGTACAGCATATAACTTAATTTACAAAATACAATAACTTCAGACACATCTTCAAGTTTTCTTTTGGTATGCTTTTCCTCACTGTAAAATTACTCAATTTTCCTACTAAACAGAAAGAGCTTTCAATAAAGAAACTTAATGAGTTCTACTACATATTACAGATACATCGCTGTAGCTTAGCGACCATAACCGGGCAATCCTTCTCCTTAACTGTTTGCTCAATGAGCTTTTCTTAGATGTAGGACATGTAGTATTTTGAAATCATTATGACTGTGGTATCTTTCTTCAGTTTTCATAGGAAACAGATCTATCACATTTTGAAACTTTTTAAAAAAAAAATATTTTATTTTAGGAACTGGTGCACAACTACATTTCCACTCACAAGAGAACGTCACAAATGTAACTAAAATTAGGCTTGGATAACTTTGAAAACATACTACTATGTGCCCAAACCCAAATTTCTTACTTTAATACTTTATAACCCTGCCATGCTCTAGGAATTCTTCTGCATAGCTTCATTACTAGTCACAGTCAGATAGTTTTAATTCCTTCAAAGGCACAAAACTTCCACCTCTTTTCCAGTGTTGCTCCTACACCAGTGAATTCTTGTTTAAACATGCGTGGCAGTCTCATCAAAAGCATTTCTATCTCATTTGCAGAGATCTGAGAAAGAAATAAAGGTAAAATTAAAGTGAGAAAGCTGCCCTCTATATTGGAAAAAGGAAATAAGGAGTAAAGAACTAAGGGGGGAAAACAATCCAGGCCAGATGAAAACAACCAATGATTAGTACTTTTTTTAACCTTAGCTTGACATCTCTACACTCCAAAGCAAGTTCAAATTCCTTGCAGGAATGAATCTGCTTTTGTACGTGGCATCCTACTGTAAAAGAATGACAACTGTTACGTTGGGGTTGCTCCCACAGTGTGGTATGAAGTCTATCTAAGAACTACAGTTGTGGCTATACTTGTGAGGAGGAGGAAGCAAATGGGACCTTATTCTTTCTTCCCAACCCATGAGCTCTTGAGTCCTCCTCCTCGCTTCATCAGTTTTCCTCTTGCAAAATAAACTAATACAGGGACTTTATTTTTTATCAACTCCATTTTGTTATTTAGGGCTGGCTATCAATTGAGTCATCCTCTCCTAGTCTGGCCCAGTTCAGCAGCCCCAGATAACTAAGCAGTAAAGTTCCTGACTGGCATTGCTCAGGATGCTTTTATGGTTTTCACACCTAATTGACTGTTCACTTCCCTAATTGGAAAGATGATCTTATTGCAGAAAACTTTCACAAAGGCAACGTTACAGGTACAATTAGTAGGGAAGTCAAGAAATGAACAGTCATGGAAAAAGAACCATTTCATCCTACTGCTACTTCTTCTAAAGTGATGGCCATGAAAGAAACAGTAAAGAAATCTATGGGTGTTGCCTGTCATCAACAGTTATCTCCATGGTTCGATAGATTCCTCTGGCAATCATGATATTTCTGATCATTCATATTAGTAGGAACCTTCCATGGTAAAAAGTTTTCTTCTTAAAACGGTACGTAAAAATAAAACATGTTAATTATATCTCATTCCACCCAAGGGATGTGAGATAATACCTATCACCTCTTATTTTCCTGAAGAGCTTAGTGCAGCAGAAAGATTAAATGATTTGTTAAACGTGGCACCGAAAATCAGTGTTGGAGGCAGTCTAAAGCCCCAGAGTAATTAGGTCCATCTTTTACATACTCTCATGCCAGTAATGGATAGCTGGTTACCTCTGGGTAATGTATCTGCGCTCTATACTGAGCCCTCGGCCCACATGGGTATGCTGACCTTATCATTCCTGTTCAGGTGAGGAATGACAGGCTAGCCATGGATAGTAATTGAAATTCATCTCTGAGATTGCATCTCTGGATTGCGCTATTAAAAAGTAATTTGTTGCTACAAGCAGTTACTTCCAAAATAAACCAGCGAGGTCAAATTTTGCGGCTCATGTTTATTATGCAGCAGATAGGTCCAGTTGTAGCTGCAGGGGCTAGTACGTTGGCACCTTGGTGGTATGGAGACAATACTCCTTCCATGAAGGCTGTGCCTGCAAGTTACGGGTTTGTTCCTGGCAGCCTCACAGAAGCCAACACATTTCTGACATAAGTAGAAATTCAAGGACAGAGCCCACAGACATGAACAAGAAGGATTACACCAGTGAAGAAGGAGAACGTCAAAGATCTCAGTAGGTGGAAGCAGTGAGCAGCAGGGTTGGAGCCCGAGGAGATGGTGTTTTAAATGATTGCTGTTGTCTCTCAAGAGATACAGAGCTGGAGTCTCTCAAGAGACACAGAGCTGGAGCGGTCAGCCAGGGGATAAAACAGTTGAAACTTAGCCAAATGCCACATATTAAGGAAGGACTTGAGAGATGCTTGAGGAGATTGGGCAGAATGTGTGCTGCAGTAACTAGGGACAAGACAAAGAAAGGTTTACATGTGGTAGAGGCAGTGAATAGAGAAGCAGAAGAGCAATGGTTGCAGGTGTGAAGCTCTGATGTATCAGGTCTTCATAAAATACAAATTTTCTTTTAAAAAAATTGAAATTTACCAGTTTCTCACCTCTTTCTACCATTCTCATTCCTTACTCCATTTTTGTTGTGGGTAACAGTAGACTGTAAAGCACTAAAAATCTGAGCAGTCACAGCCTGAAGGTAGTGCCTAAGAACTTAATCATCCTTCCTCACTCATCCATGCAACCTGTCTTACTTCTAGTGGGCTTCTAGCTCAGGACCTCCTCTGCTTTATCTATACACTTTTCCATAGAAACAGAGGAAGGATCCTCCAGATGCATGAAGCAGACCATCAAAGCCACCCATCAAAGCAGCTGCAAGTTGATTTTGGCTATGGGTGGCATGGCTGGAGGGAGTACTCAGGAAAAAATTATTACCAGGATCAAAGGAGTCATCAGGGGAGGTTTAGATTAGATATTAGGAGGAAATGCTTCACTGAGTGGGTAGTTAGGCACTGGAATAGGCTGCTCAGGGAGGTGGTGGAGTCACCATCCCTGGATGGTTTAAAGAACGATTAGATGTGGTGCTTGAGGATATGGTGTAGTGGTTAGAGAAATGCTAGGACAAAGATTGGACTTGATGACCTTGGAGGTCCTTTCCAACCATAATGTTTCTATGATTCTATGATTCTATGCCTAATGAGCACCACAGAAGGAATGCCACTCACATTCTGAGTCCAGGTGCACACCACAGCTACATCCTGACTTCAGATTGCAAGGAGATCTGGGCAAGCACCATCATCCCCATGTCCAGAGGAAGCACTGGCAGATGTGGATCAGAGCTGTGGCTAACCACAGGGTGACCCCTGCATCTGCTAGGTATTTCTTGCAGTTTGGCACCCTGCAGAAATGTTGTTTATCACTTAGAGTAGCATTCAACCGGTCAAATGTGGCTATTTCACAGCTGAGCTCCTCACCCTTGGCTTGCTTAATATTCAGTGGAGAGGAACAGGCCCTTTTGGGGCTTGATGTAATCTCATCCTACAGTGGCTATTTAAAAGTAAGTCAAAAAACCTTATCCTACAGTTATGTATTGACTATGGACTCTATGAACCGATGCATTAAAAACCACATTGCACACTGTGCTGGCCTTACTTTTGTGTTGGCCACACCTTCTCTGAATTTAGCAGTTGAGTCAGCCAATTAATTCCTTTATGAGGCCCCCTGGTTCCACGTGGAGATGAAGGGTATGCTTCATGGTGGATTCATGTGTTCATGAAAGTTCACTTTCAGTATGTCCCATGACTAAGAACTTATAGAAGAATAACAAATCATTTCCTAAAACTGCACAGTTTGATGGCCATGACTACACCTGTGTCTTGTACTGCTTTCTTTCTCCTCAACTGTATTTCAGGTTCATGTATCATAAAATCAGCTGTTAGTCTTTGCCATTTAAAGCTCTTCTCTTCTTTGCCACAAAGATCAGCTGAACAGCATGAAGTAGACCTCAACACAAGCACGTGCACTGTAATTTACAAATGAATAAAGACTGCAAACCCCCAAGCCCCATATCCCATTATCTTTCTAATGGAAACACAGAAGAGTTTAACCTGCAGTAAAGAATAATGCAATATTTCTATAGCGAAAACAGATTTTGATTAATTTTTTTTACCCTGGAGTCCAACTGCTGCATATAAGACCAAAGATATTCTATATTGGCTCCAAAAGGGTGGACGTGAAGAAATGTGGATATGATACCTGTATTAAAAACAAATGTACACAAAGCATTGGAATTATCTCAGACAATATATCATTAAAATAAGCAAAATAATTCTGAATAGTCTGTTCTCACAGGTTTTTCAGTATGAATTATGATTCTTATTTTTCTTATACAACCCAATAAACATAACAAAATGGCACATTTTTAATACAGTCATAATAACATGGTAAACACAATAGCTCTTCTTCAGGAATGACAGCAGTTAGCAAGTAAGTGACCAAGATAATATACTGATGAATAAAGGAATTTCTAAACAAAGACTTGCTGGAAGCATTTCAACTACCAATTTTATGCTTGATTTACCAATATAAAATTGTGGATATTGTAATGGTAAAATTACTGCTTTTTTTCCCTTCACTGGATGCTCTGTTGTGAAAATGTTTCATATAATTGTGTCAGAAACCTCACTCCCTCAAATTTTTCCAGTAATTACGCTGATGCTGGTTATGAAAAGCGTTTAATCTGTATTACCCCTAACTGCTGCTGAAGAAAACACAAATCCTTTATGACATATTTACTTATTTAATTTCTCTTAAAAGACAGCCAGTTCTGTCTATCTTCATTGTTATTTACAGGATCATTGTAAAAGGTAAGGGAATAAAAGTGGCTTAGGAGAAGTCAGGATCTAAGTCTAGAGATTTTTTTCTGCAGTGAAAATCAAGTGACAGCATAATAAGGATGACCAGGGAAAACAAGATTTGGGACATTGGAATTGCCATTAAAAGCAATCCAATTATCCAATTTCTCCTCCTCTAAACAAATAGTGAAAATACAAGATGCCATGTGTGTTACTTACTGTTTGGGGAGAGCTGAACTATAAGAATCAGAGCAAATATTTTCAACTCTGTTTGGATGGGTTTCTTGGCTGATCCACCCTAGGGGAAGTTCCTTATACTTAAAGCATAAACACCAGGATTAAAAATGCTTACAAATGACAAAAATGGGTCACTGTATCTTGTGTACTGCAGGCCATACTGCTTTCTTGATGCTGAATGAATTAGGATAATCTTGGTTTTCATTTTTCCCCAAATACTGACCATGGCTGAAAATTTTAAGTAAAATTGAACTCATTTTAGACTGGCTTTGCAAATAACACCTTTTTTCCTCCTTCATTTTTCCAATAACATTTCCAAACTTCTGATCCAGAAAAGGGAGGGGAATGTATTTAATTTTGTACTATGGCAAGTCGTAGAAGCAGTTGCCACTTTTGTGCTGTGACCATAAGCACACACACAAGAGTTCTTGAAGCAAAAGACAAGATAATCACACTTGGACGGGGTTGACTGGAAATCCGATTTGTATTCAAATCACATTTTACCAGTGGCATTGCATTTGTTATGTGTGTTCCCAAGGCTTTTCAGTTCAGGATGTTCAAAGCTAGCTCTTTCATATAATGTAAATAAAAAGTCATTTGAAAATATTTTGTAGTTATTGACTGGAGTTCCATGATAACTTTTTAGGGGTTTTTTTTTTGTTTGTTTGTTGTTGTGGAGGGTTATTTTGTGGTTTTGGTTTTTAATGCTCTTTTCCTCTAAGACAATATTGAATTTTGTAAAATGTAGACAGACTTAGTGAATATATGGAGGCAAGGCTTGTTTTTCCCTTGCCACACCTGAACATGCCTTGGAGGAAGAGATAATATGAAATCCATCCTGACCAATCTTTTGCCTTTGAATTATAACAATGAGCCAGCTATGGTGGTAATGTCTGGACTGAGATTACACTGTTTATCTGAATGTGCCACTGGACAGCTAGTTGATGTGACCTGCTTTGGGACACTGCCACCATTTGTTACAGTCAAATAATGAGTGACCTAGAAAAAAAAAGTTTGCTATTCTATTCTTAAAATCCCATCCTTGCTACTCTTCTCACAGAAGTTATCTTTGAACAGATAAAATACTCTCCATTGCAATTAATATTTCAAATTCTATTATAAAAAGCAAAATTAATTCATATATTTTTGTCTGTCCCGCATCTCACCAGTCACAGGAATGCCTGTGTACTGAGCCCTTTAAACATTTAAATACATTCTTCACTTTTAAATGACCTTTCTGGTCTGAACTGTCTGAATCTGTGCCCCGGCAATAAACTAGCAACATTCCTGGTGCTTAGCAGATGCAAATGAGTTGTTTTAAACAAATTAAGGTAGTTTTGGACCTATCACCTACTGGGATACTGCTGATTGTGTGAAAAGACCAAACCAGTGAAATGAAACCTGGTGTTTCATGCAGGTTAGCATTCCTGTGAATGGAAACCATGCCCTAAGGGGCACTTTGGACCATAGGCCTTCCTGTGCCAAGTAAACCTGCCCCCCTGAAGCCAAAAGCAAAAGATACACAGATATAAGTGGGGTATGTTCCCTGAAAGGATACCACAGGTACAGACAGAATTCCTGCGTTGCTAAATGCTGGGTACCACTTACCTGGCCCACTCCCTATCAGCTTTAGCTTTTACTCTTGGAGTTCATTTTAAAGATTTTATTCTAGGTAAAGTATATGACAGTCCTTCTGGTATTCTTTATAAATATTCATGTTGCTAATTCCCTCATCTAATGTCAAAAGCATAAATCTGGCTTGCTTAATACATCCAATATACATATTTTTTGCTTGGTAGTTTGCTACTATTACTTCCATCCCTTTCTCCATCACCATTTTGTGTAATAATCAGATAACAAGTTATGCAATTCTAGCCTGCTAAAGCTTGATGCAAATAAAATCTCTATATTTTCATACTGCAAGTCTAAATTAAGATCCTGCAATTTTTCTCATATATGAAATCCTTCCATTAAACTCTGCAGAATTTTTCAGAAAGGAAAAGTTCATTGCAGTTTAGAATTTCTCCTACTAAAATCCATTGTGAATACAGACGAAAAATTTTAAAAGTTTTTGTTTGTTTGTTTGTTTGTTTATTATTTACTTTTATTAGCACAAAGATGCATGCAAATACATATGGAAAACAGACACCTGTTAGAAGACATTTTACTCTCAAAAATCTTCTTTGGGGTTATCTTACCTATTAGTAGTGCCTCTTTCTCTGATTTTAGACCTGGGCTTCGTTTCTCTGAATTTTTTTCTCTGTCCTGGTTGACCAATGCTACTGTCAATACATTGATTTCCTATAAAGTTTAAAAAACAAACAAAACAGGTGGTCATATAGATTTTATTTACTGTCCTTAGACCTGTCTCCTTCCCTTCAACTCCATGAGAAAAAGAACATTAACTCACATCTAAAGACAAGACAATTATAAATAATTGATTAATTTGCAAAATACTAAGATACTTTTTGAAGTACCTTTATACCAAGAGCTGACAAGAAGAGAAATTTTCTCTTGTGGAGTAAGTAATAACTTTGTTGCTAGTGCTTCTTCATTATAACAGCTTGAAATATGTGCCGTAAAGTGTGCGGATGGTCAGAAAATTCACATTTTCTAGCTACTAAAACAGTAAACAAAGACCACCTCTAGGGAACACGTAAGGAAACATTCATCTGCAGCTATAAGAGTAAATTCATCAGTCACTAGCAATGTTTCTAGCTGCTGGAGTGCAACCATGTACCCTGTTATACTCTGACCAGTGCCTGGCATGGTGTTGGCTCCTGTTCCAAACAATTCCCAGGCACATTTTGGGGGTCAGCACATTTCAGGGACAATTCCTAATAGGTGGTTTGCATAAAGCTACCTTGTTTTGAGAACTGAAAGAGAGACAACCTTAAGGGCAAACAAGTTAAGACTCCTGCTTTGAGCTCCTTTTCCCGCAACCAGGTGGCCTGAACTACCCAAATGTCAGCCAAGCTATCATGTTTGATGCTCTATAAGAAGTACTCAAGCAGTTGTGTGACACAGATTGCTCTTCTCCTGGGTGTATGTGAAGTAAACAAATTATCTCTATTTCAGAGGCATGTAAGTGGCCTCAAAGTGCATTGCACAATATTCAAGCACATGCAGGGACTGTTTCCATGGAGCAACTGCTATCCAGTAACTCCTTCCTCAGTGAGGCAGTGACTCACG
The DNA here is from genome assembly GCA_025345505.1 of Todiramphus chloris collaris. Classification (NCBI taxonomy): domain Eukaryota; kingdom Metazoa; phylum Chordata; class Aves; order Coraciiformes; family Alcedinidae; genus Todiramphus; species Todiramphus chloris. The sequence goes on from JANVCC010000021.1 coordinate 40,255,692, forward strand.
CTGCTGCATCTGCTCTGCGAAATGCTCAGTAGTTCCATGTAAAACCTTGAAGTCAGAGAGCATTGGACTGGAGATACGGTGGTGTGAGTGGGACTGTGCAGGAACTGTGCCCCTGTTCGGATTGGGACAGTCAAGATAAGCAGCTGGAGGTTGCATGGGACTGGGCAGACTTAAATACAAGCAAATTCCCACTATTCAGTGTAACGAAGTGGCCCATCTAGAACATGCACTCAGGGTGGTGCCTTGCTCCAAAATTTTTGGCAGACACTTTTGGCAATAAAAGAGAGACACTGGTTTTGTGTTGCTCTAGGGCATTTCTGAAAGTGTGAATAATCCATTCTAAAAAAAGGCAAAAACTCCAAAATATGTCAAATGTGCCTCTTTATAGATGACTAAAGGCTTCACAATCTGTGAGGTTGGTAAAAAGAGTCATGTTCTTCCTCATTCTCAATTAAAAAACAAAACCCAATAAACAACAGAACCACTCCTCCCCTTTCCCTCCACCCACGCAGACAGTGATGTATTCTGTGCTCTTTACCGGATGGCTCCAAGGAGCAGCTGCCTGACCCACAGTGCCTGATGGCTCAGTTGCATCATAAGTTCAAACCTTGCCTTGCAGTGTGAAGAGGAACTTGTTGCCATGCATCAGCTAAGAAACTGCATGTGCATTTGAGTGGCATATGTGCATATGTGTATCCTTAGCCCCCAGAAACAAGGGGCTCTGACAGACCTTAGTCCACAATGAAAGAAGAGTGAGACACTGAGTCAGGTGTAGTTTGCTGCAGCTGTAGAGGCCAACTGAGGCATGCCTCCTGACCAGACCCCTAATTGCAGTAGTGTACATATAAGATACTCAACCTTTGTTGCCTTTTTACTCGGTAGAAATTAAACACCTGTTTAGTCAAGTATTTTAGTTATTTATTTGAAATAAATTAGACCTGAGAGGTGCCTATTTTTTATTCCTCATTGTCTCCAAACTGAAACTTACAGCACAGATTTAGACACCTACAGGTAGGCGGAAGTCTGCAGTTCAAGAGTTGCAGTGATCCCCTCTTAAAATAACAGTGTGCCTGAGCACTCTGGCAGATACATCACCTTGACACTAATACTCCTGTGGTGCTGTAATGCACAGGGCACACTGTAGCAGCAGGAGTATGCTCTAAGTTGTTCAGTACTGTTGATCCCTCTCCTGACAGAGATAAAGGCTAATGCAAATACTCATCTACTGCTGGACATGACATCCAAGAACTGTGAAAGAAAACCCAGACAAGAAACAGAAATAAGAGAACTGTTTACATTAATTTTTCCATAAGGGTAGTAATGACAAGGGGGTTACAGATCAGGAGAACAGAGCTGGATGACAAATGTCACGATACTGCAGCAGAAGAGCAGAGCAGCATATGCCACCAGAGCTTGTATAGGTTAAGATGTAATTTTTGACTCCACCAGAGATAGAAAGTCAGTCTAAAAATAACAGTTCCTGAGAGGAAAAGGAGAGAGCAGAGAGACGTGTATTTGATATAACAGGCCCCAAACACAACACACTAGCAGATTCAGATGGGATTAGAAGTTTTATCAAGCAGTGGTGCAGAGAAAGAAACTATATTCCCGTTGGGATCCACAAGCAGATGGGTTCATTCATTTAATTACTAGATTTGAGCCTGTGCAGAACATTTTGTATGATTTATAGGACAGTGTAAATGGATGCTAAAGGAAGTCACATCAGGTCTTCCTCAACTGTGTGTTGGTACAGAGGATGAAAGAGTAAAAAACTGGTTATGGGGGAGTCTGAGGGAGCTAAGAATGGAAAAGATTGCTATTCAGTGAAAGACTGGCTTTAGAAGAATGTTGCTGGTACTTGGAGGTTTGAAAAGGAGAAGCTGCAGCCATCCAGAACTACCTGCCTCAAAGAAGATGATAAATTAGACAACTTTGATGTATTCAGCTAACAAAATAATCTGCTGCACAGGCCATGAGAAAATCAAAGGTAAGTGTGGTCACATAAAAGATTCAACAGCAAACCTACTAGGAATGAATAGTGATTTAAAAGAAATGGGCATATTTGTCTCTAAAAACGAGTGTGAAATTCACCCAGAAACCAGGCTAATTATAGTGTAAGTGAAAACCTTAAGTATGTGACTACACACCGCAGCTAAAAATCTGGTACCTATGAAGCCTCTATAACAAATAACAGAAACAAGAATTTTAAGAGTATAAAGGTGAGGCAATAACTAACTGCAAACAAACATTTAGGTCACCTCTCTGACATGAGAAATAGCTACTGATCACCAGATGCCTGAGGAAAATTATTTAATATATACTACATTACAGTATTTCCTTTCTTTCCTGGAGACCATCTTTTATTTGGCAAATTATATTTTCTAGGGCCCAAAGCAGTCTCCTTCAGCAGGTTTCATTATACAAAGAATATTTTGCTACCATCTGTCAGTTACAGCATTGAAGGACAAAAAACACAACCAAGTATGTGCAAACCAGTACTTACTAGAAGTGAAATGACCTTGCAAGAACTAAATACAGTGTGTGGAAGACTTAATCCAGGTTAAATCACACCTGGAGATCATTAGGGACCTGGCTTCACTTATTATTCACAAATTATGTCAGGTATTGGAGAGCATGGAGGCCTGATTTGATGATGAGAGCTTCAGAGCTGCTCAGCATGACTGCAACCATTCTGTATGATGCTCTCACCATTGCCAGCCTGGAGCTTTTCCCTGCAAATGGCACTTTCATCCATCAGCAGGTGATGAAAAGACATGAATTTCCCTCACAGGCTTGACAAACCCTATGATTCTGCAGACAGCTTTTGGGAGCAGCTTTTTGATTTGGGGCTCCCTGCTTTTGAACCAGGGAGGGAAAGACAAAGTCTTTCTGGAAAACTTTCATGTGAACTTGCTGGATAAAAAAAAGAGGATGGCAAATCACAATTTTCTCACATGGACTATTCATTTCCCTGGGCAGACCTCTGGTGCCACCACTGACATGGAGCTGATGACTGTGGAGAGACATACATGGCAGTTTTCACACGGCAGTTTTCACACATGGATGTATACCTTAGCCATGTTCTGACCTTAAGGTGGGACAGAAGTTGGGTTTCTGTCATCTTCTGATGTACCTTGGCTTCTTTTGGAAGCAAATGAGAGACATAGGCAAGTGGATTGCTCCAAAATGTGCTTGGTCTCACTGTCCACCATGGCCCACCACAGAGCAGCTGGGTCCCACAGTGTAGACACAGCAAATAAGATTGTGATTCCTGAGAGAGCTGCATTTGCCCGAGACAGATACAGAAGTCCTGAATAACAGAAGAGAAATGGTGATTTTCTGAGGAGGATAGCTGCAGGTACTGTAAGATCAAAAGGCTATCTCTGCACTCTGGGGGACTCAAAGATGAGAAAGCCCCAGATATTTAATCTGGATAACCTGTGCCTTTCCATCCTTCCTTGGTTTCTTTTTTCCCTCTGTGGGAAACTATGATATTAAATAAAAAGTTCTCAACCCAGACACCTCTAACACTCTGCAGACCAGTTGTGCACCAGTGTAAAAAAGAGAGACAGAATATAAAATGTCTGGTCTTGCCTGGGGCTTCTCTCTTTATCAGAAAATGGTTCCCTTTAGCCTAAAAAGTTATGTGATCCTGAAAAGATATGCTAGCCAGCATCCATAAAAATGCAGGGAGTGATGGCTTGTCATTCCCCATAAATGCTGACCAAGAGTTGAGCAGGGATTGAACAGTAGCTACCCTACCCGGACACTACTCCTGCCAGAGTGCAGTTCCACATGACTCTGCTTGAAAGGCAGAATATGGGATTTAATGAAGGCGACACTGAAGACGCCTGGCATGTGATCAGGATGCAAATGAAAAAATATCCAAAGAGGTTAAATACTCCCTCCGCTATCCAGGTAATCCAAATATTTGATAATTACCTTTAAATCTAGAGGGAATGATGACTGTTTGCATATTATCTTCAAAGACCTCATTCCCTTTGTTGTAGTATATGAGATTCTGCAGAATTGTGTGGTTAGGAGGATAAAAATAATGTTGTGCCTTCTGAAAGACCCAGTAAAAAAAGATAAAATCCTACCAGACTCTGGAAGACTTTGCAGGATATCTTGATGTTTGTATTATATGTAAAAAAGCCAATTGTCTGAAACATTAAAAGATTAGCAGAAGAAGGAAAGACTAGATGTTGACACAGCAGGCATGTGACAGAGCAACTGCTGAGTGTTGCTAGATGTAAGGGATACACCACACTGTCTCATCATCCAGGGGATTTATGAGAGAAAATGAGTAGGAAAACAAAAAAAAAAACTATATATCTAAAACATAAGCAAAAGTCTTGCAGGCATTAATAACGGTCCAGAAAGATGCTGTAAACTTGAAAAGAAAAGGTGATATTATGATATTGATAGAAGAAAGAACCACGCATATGTGATACCAAATCTGCAGTACTTCAGCTCTTAAGAGGCATTAAGTGTACCTGTTCTCAGTCCACAGAACTGGTCTTTGACTTCAGATGTGCTTGCCCAAATTTCTTACTGATGGCCAGGCAGGTTTGATGATTCTACTGCAAACATGGGTAGAAATTGGCCTATGACATGAAGACTGCACATTTTAAATTCATTTTCATTTACCTAGGGATCTCTTAAAGTTTGGTACAGGTGCGTTTGCTTTGCTGGTCTTTTTTTTAATGTACTTCAGTTCTACCTCTGAAAATGTAATCTGGCTGTTTTAACCTGAATGGAGCTTAATTCAATTTCCAATCAAGTGAATCGAAGCCTTGCAATAGTTTCAATGCATATCAAGTCAGGTTTCTTAAATTTATGGGGACATGGAAGGTTGAGGTACAGGACAACTTCTGACAGCTTAGCATGGTTGCCAGTTGAGAACAGGCTACTGTCCTTGTCTATGTTCTTATCCACAGTGAATACAAAATTATTCAATCCAAGTTGAGCCATACTACAATGAAAGAACTTATTTAAATTTAACTCAAATCAAATTTCCTTGCAAATGTGGCAATGTATGAGTACACTCATAGACACTGATCACAACTAAGATGATCACAGAACAGCAAAATCACACAGGTGACCTTGGGAAGTCTCTAGTCCAAACTTCTGCTCAAAGCAGGATCTGCTGCTGGGTCAGAGCTTAAGTCATGCAACAAGGGTCAATTGTCCAATGGCTGGAAAAGCCTCAGCAGTTTCTCTGTAACATCCCAGTTTCTTTGCAACATCCCACTTCCACACTTTCATCAAGCAATTTGTGTCATCAAGAGATAAGGTACCTCCATCCCCTGCAGAAGGGATTTTTCCAACCACCATCACTCGCTGCTTACTCCTGGTAGTTTGTGATTACAGTCTTATCTCCACAAACACAAAGAAGGACAGAGGCACCATCACAAGTGGGGAAAGCCCAATAACCTAATCAGAGAAAACTGAGTCCCCTGCCTCAGCTCCTCCCAGGGCTATCACAGGAAACTCACTCTGGATCATCTTACAGGTTGAGGAGGACACTGTCTATAGAGTATGGGACTTGTTACGGGATGCAGGGGAAGACCGTCTTGGGATAGTACAAGACCTAGCTGGGGGTCCTTAGAAAGGAAACACAAGGCAGGAAAAGAGAGAGATCGTGATGGAAGGGGATAAAAGGGAAGGGGATAAAATGGAAGGGGATAAAAATGGAAGGGGATAAAATGGAAGGGGATAAAAGGGACTAGACACATGTAAACAGGTTACTGGTGAGTACACTTGTCTGGCCATGCCATGCCCTGCTCAATGCATTACACTCATTAAACTCAATTTCCAGCTCCTTTCCTCGGTGAGGGACTCTCTTATTCTGTGTTCATGGGGATGTGTGAGGGGTTCTGAGCTAAGTAGCTGGAGTAGGACCAGGGGTCAGAGGACCATGTGTCTAGGGTGCTGCAGTTAGAGAGACCTGAGTGTGTGTGTATGCTGCTCTGTGATCACTGGTGAGCATCAAGCCAGACTAGCCAGTGAGTAGGATAATAAGCTTGGGAGCCACATACTGAAGTGGCCATAGATCTGGAATGGATCCAGGAGAGACCAGAGAGAGTGCACGTGACCTACTGGAGGGAGCAGGGATTGCAAGCCAGAAACGAGACAGAAAGGGGAGCAACAAGAAGCCATCAGTAGTTTGTGTTCATGAATGCTGAGTTCATGGTGTCTGTGTGGCTGGCTGTGTGTATAGGGGTGCATCTGATGCATGTGTTGTATATGTGTGTTTCTGCATGTGCCTGTGGGGAATACATGCTCAGCACCATTCCAGGTTAGTCCCAAGGAGCCATGACCACCTTGTGCCTGTTGGGTTGTAGGGTTAAGGAACTCATGACAGCAGCAATGCTTGATTTGTGATAAGTGGCTCTAATTCTTCCTTTAATGGAGCTTGTTCCCCTTCATGGGCTGCTGTGGCACTGTGCTGTGATGTATGGAAAATTGGTTGAGTGTCTGAACTCCAACAGTAACCCAAAATTTTCCATGAGCTTCATGTGTGTTACACAGCTCTTCTTTCAGCATGAACTCTAACAGTGACTGTTTCTGATTCTCTGCTGGCTACTCTTCTAAAAATACTCCAATGACTAGAAAACTGCTCATAATCTTTGACTAATATAATTCTTTTGTGGCTGCAAATTAATTGATCTTGTGCTTGCAGATTAACTACTTCTTAGAAATATTATATGTTACACGGTCCTGGTTCCTCACAGCCTAATCGTTACAGTAAAGTGGCTGACATTAAGATAGGTGGTGTTACTGACACACTGTCTATGTGCAAAGAGGTTTCTTTTTCCTATGTGCACTGGGATAACTCAGTTTACAGTAACAAATTACAGTGTTGCATCCATCATGTAGAAAAAGAATAAGGCAAAGAATGAAGCATCCAAGCAGCTGCCCCAAATGAGAGCTCTCACAAGCAGGCTGTGCTACTTCTAGAGTTAGCACCAGGTCAACAACTTGGTAATAAAAACAACTCTTGTCTTTTGGTGTTTTCTTTTTATTTGTGTGTGTTTTGTGTGTGTGTGTGTGTGTGTGGTTTTTTGTTTGTTTTTTTTTTTTCCAGGGTCTCAGAGGATCTTTCTCCTTCTACCAGCTACCTAGTGATGCAGAAGAATTTATTTGCCATATGCTACACTGCTGGTGAATGTGACTTGTCTGTCATTAGAAATACTACAGACCAGGTGTCACCGTTTCATTCATATCAAACCTAAACTTGATAACTTATTTTGTGCTATCCAAGGAACCAGTGTTTGTTTTGTCATCCACAGCACACTGTAATTACTTTTAAAGTATATCAATATAGAAATTTACTTTAAAGAAATTTAAAGTACACTACTATAGAATTTATCATGACTGTAAATTTAAGAGTGTGATGGTACTAACAAATAAACAGTTGACAAGTGTCTTGAAAAATCACCTGGCATTAAAATTATAGAACAAAATGAAGAAAAATTAGAACTGCAGATACATGACCTTGCAAACAAAGTACTTCAAACACACCTCTGTCTAAGATTTGTTTGTCTGATTTATCTTACATGATAGAATTGTTTTCAGGAGTGAAGATTAATTGTGTTATGGTGCTCTTGACATCCTATTTTTTCGATCCATTTGCCAGAGACATGCTTTTAACTTTTTCATTACAAAGCTTTTACTATTATAACTTTCACCTGCTGAGCTTAGGCAACTAGCAATAATCTGAAAATGTTTTTCTCATTGAAACTATCTCTTTATATTGTTCTCATTGTATTTGAGCACATCTATTTTATGGATATGCAAAATATGGATGACTAATATGAAAGTTACTTCATGCTTATTTTTAAAAGTATGATCAAGTTGCTTCATTTTCTAAAGCTGGATTTATGTGTAGGTTCCTGATGACTTAACACAGATGTTTTATGTGATGTGAAGGTGGTTGTTTTGCAAGGGAAAAGGTAATTGTCATTTTGCACACTCTGTCTTAGGGAATTGCAGCAAACCAATGGCTGGCTGAACGATAGCATTGCCTGCCCACCAGCTCTGCTAAAGTCATTGTAGGGGATATTTCATGCTTACTTGAGACTTAGAACTTGTGAAAGCCCTTTCAAATGGTCTTTAACACAAATATTGCTCTAGCAATCTCCTCAAGAATGATGCACGTACAGAAAAAAAGGAGAGAGAAAAAAAAAAAAGGCAATTTGTTTCCCTTATGGGATGTGTAAAATTGTTTTGAAAATGTTTTTGTTGAAATAAAAGGAAGTAATTTGGAGGTGAAAAAACCAACCTTGAATGTTTTATGAGAGTGAATGTTTTTCAGCAAGGATTTGTATTTGAAAGGTATCAATTTTAGGTCTCTGAACATCAAGAATAACCCCCATATTCACAAGAATCTCCACATCTGAATACATAAAAAGTACTTGAAACAAACATTTTGGAGCTCTCATTCCTGTGGACTGGATCTTGATTAGGATGATGAATTCCTCCTGAAGAGAAGGAGTTGGGAGTGTCGGTTGAGAAGAAGCTCAACACGACACAGCAATGAGCACTTGCAGCTTGGAAGGCCAATCACATCTCAGGCTGCATCAGAAGAAGCATGGCCAGAAGGTTGAGGGAGGTGATTCTGCCCCTCTACTCTGCTCTGATGAGACCTCACCTGTAGTACTGCATCCAGCTCTGGTGCCCCCAACATATGAATGACATGGACCTGTTGAAGCAAGTCCAGAGGAGGGTCGCAAAGATAAACGGAGGGCTGGAACACCTCTCTTGTCAAAAAAGACTGAGAAAGTTGGGGTTGTCCAGCCTGAAGAAAAGAAGGCTCCAGGGAGAACTTGTGGCCTTCCAGTACTTATAAGTGGTCTACAAGAAAACTGTAGAGGGAGTTTTTACAAGTGCATGTAGTGATAGGACAACATGTAATGGCTTTAAACTGAAGAGATTTAGATTAGATGTAAGGAAGAAGTTCTTCATTAGAAGGGTGGTGAGGCACTGGCGCTGCTCAGAAAAGCTGTGGATGCCTCATGCCTGGAAGTGTTCAAGGCCAAGTAGAATGGGGCTTTGAGCAACCTGGTCTAGTAGATGGTGTCACTGCCTATGGCAGTGGGGTTGGAACTAGATGTTCTGTAAGGTCCTTTCCAACTCAAGCCGTTCTATGATTCTTTGAAGAGTGTCTTTTGGGGATAGTGAAGTTCCTTTCTCACTTCTGTCACTTTAGCAGGTTGGAGGGAGCGTGAATGTGGTGTACAACCCCTCAGGACTGCAGCAGCAGGCTTGTGGCTGAAGCAGAGGTGGCCCATCATCCTTCAGGTTGTTGCGGGGGAGCCTGAGTGCTCTGACAAGCCAATCTGCCTTGTACACTGTGTGGGTTAGGCACACAGCTGCATATGTATAAGGCTGAATGATATTCCTCGCTAGAAATGACGGGATGACTCCTGTATACGTGTGCAGTATAAACACCCAGGGAAAATTCTTTGGGATGAAAGGCTGCACATAATGATCAGATATTATTAAAATGTCAGGTAGCTCTGGGCATTGAAGAACTGCCTCCCTGTGGAGCTCATATGAAATTTAAAGTCAAAAAACTTTTGTGATTTGCTGAGTGGGTGGCTGAATGGGTTTTATCATTGTGTCTCAGAGTTCTCTCTTCTCCTCCCACAGATGACAGGAATTCACACCAATCAAAAACCAAGTTACGATGTCACTCTGACACTTTTAATTAGGGACAAGGAAAGTGGTGTGATTTCTTGCTGTACATTAACAGCCGGGTTATTGCTACATCCTGGATCTGGGTCAAGTAGCACACTCTGTCAGAATGTACCTTGGTCTGCTGTAGCCATTTGCTCCCCGTAGGGAGGATTGTGGCTGACACTGCAGAGACTGTGATTCAGCCAGCAGAGAGATCTGCACCATGCTAATGAAACTCTGTTGCTGTCCTCTAACATGCAGAACCAGGGCTGCGGCGTAAAGGGGGGGGGAAGTCAGTAGGACTTGATCTATCAGTGCGTAAGAACTTCTGAAGGCTGAGCAGGCTCTTTGATAACATGGTCCTAAACAGACAGGTAAACTCCTGTTATTTTTCAGGCCTCATGGTATTGAATTCATGAGGTGGTCATTCCTCATGCCTGCTGTGGTAGGTAGGAAAGCTGCTGATCTGCGAATGGCCATAGCTGCTTGAATTTGTCATACTCCATATGCCTTAAATTGAAAGAAACGAGAAGAAATGAATGATGGAAGGGCTACAAATAAATGCCTGGAATGGAAAAGGCGGGGAGTAGAAGGAGACATGGCTACGCCTCACTCCCTGGTCCTGGCCTCAGCAGGCTAGAAGAATGTGAATACAGACAGTAAATGGCTATCTGTAATCCCAGGGGGCTTTACACCCCACTCCTACCTGGGTACAGGGTATTTGCACCTTCTTTTAATTACATAACACACCCATGAAAAATAATCAAAGCCTACATCTCTCTTTCCTCAAGGGGCTACCTGCATCCCTCCACTGCACCATTACTCCTGCTTGTGCTCTTTAAACAATTAACAATTAACTGCATTCGCTAAATGAATTAGTAGACCAAATACAATCTACAATTACAATTACAACAGAGGAGCTGGACAGTGTGCACAGCCCGTGCTCTTTTGGGAAAATACAGCTTTGAACTTTCTCAGGTTGGAGGAGAGAAACAAACCCCAGCTTTTGGCATCCCCAGTGGGGGATGTCACTCCCGAGCTCTCAGATATGGAAAGGCTGCCAACACCTCTCCCTACCCTCAAACACACCCACCTGTCATCACCTCACTCTTTGCAGTGCCCACTCACTCACGTGTGCTCCAGAAATGCCTGCTGCTGGGCCAGAGGACCCCAGTGAAACTAAGTTAGCTGCTCAGTGACCCACAACAGCTTGCTGAGGCTGAGAGTCACAGCTTACAAACCTGGGAAGCTGAGATAGAAAAGAAGCACACATTTCCTGATGTATGCAAGCCCTGCACTGTGGTTTTCTGGCCTGTAACTTTAGGCCCAAATTGTTCTTGTATTAGCCTGTTAAGCACATTTTTTTTATCCCAAGCCTGTGTTGTTCTGGTAAGAGCAAGCCTTATGAAGAGTGGGCTAGCAAGGAAGTGGCTATTGCACTCACATGGAAGTGAAGCAAAAGCATTGGCAACCACTTAGAATGTTAATCAATAAAGGTGAGCAACTTTTTTTTGTTCCCAAGTCTCAAGCCAGCGGGACAACTTGAGCAGGCATTGCACTCTTCTAGCTGCCTCTTCTCTCCCTGTGTTCAAGGGCTCTTTTCATCTCACGTGGCTCGATGTGAGGTAGTTCACACAGCACGGAGGTGCCCCATCCCATGGCAGGTTCTGTACTAACACATTCACTGACATGAGACATTCACAGCAGGCACCCTTGTGTGCCTCCATTAAAAGGCTGCATAGTGAAATACAAGAACCAGTGATGGAGTTACAGAGTTCTCCAGCTTTTTAGACCTTTGATTGTCTTGTTGCAAAAACGAGCCCCAAGTACGAGCTTCCTTTACTTGTCTTTGTTAAAAATTATCAGTGATTAACCATATTATGTGAAAAGAGAAGACTAAGGTGCAGTTAGGAATAACATCCCTTTCAGTGTAGCATGAAGTAAGCAGTTTAGACAAAAGGTCGAAATATTTCACCCTGGGCATGTTCCTCCTCAAAGTCAGGAATCACCTGGTAACTGCTTGAAAGGCAGATACAGAGGGGAAAAATTAAAGGAAGAATCAACACCGAATGTAAGACGCTTGGTTGAACTTGAGAAATGCTCTGATAACAGCATCAAGCATTCAGATGGAAAAATGCATCCCTACTTAATATTATTGATTTCATGTCTGGAGAAAAACCTGCAGAATATTGTGTCCAAGCTGCTGGAGATGCTAACTGGAGGCAGACAGACAAATGAGGTCAAAGTCATTACTTTGTTTGAACAATGAAATTCAAACAAAGCAAAAAGCTGGTAAAAAAACTTGTGGTGAAATCAGTTTAACTCTCTGAAATGCATTCATTTTAGTATGCCTTGGTGATAATGAAGTAACCCTGAGTCTGGATGAAATCCTGGTTTTTTAACCTGATGAAAATTTAAATATTGACTTCAAAAGAGTCAGGACTTTTGCATGCAATTGTAATCTGGACATTCCAAATGCTTCTGTGACTGTGACTCATCTCTTGGGTCTGGACTTGGAGGACTGATACTCTTGACTACCATTTTATGGCATTTTTACGAAGGGTAGGAGTTATTCACAGGAGCTGTCTAAGGAAGGCAGATAGCTGTCAAGGAAGAGCACCAAACTCTTGGAAGAATATCACTGAGTACTTTTAAAATGAGGATTGTGTAAAAAAAAAGTCCCCCTTTCTCCATTTACAATAAAGGGATACCATGGATGTTAACCTTCCCACACCTAAAATAGGGATATATTTACCAAGGCTATTTAACTGTATTTGCATGCAGTGCCCTATGAACACTGAACTCAGCAGTGAACAAAAGGAGATCTTTGATCAAAACACAGAATTAATCTATATACAAGAAGCTCCACAGAAAGTCACTGAGCTTACAGAAACAAAAGAAAAATAATTTGCCATTGTAGAGGTAGCCACAAAACATATGATTAGCATTTTCAGTTTGGAAAGTGTTCTCCTCTCAAGCATACCTCCCAAGCATGATTTTTTTTTTTTTAATGTAGGGGTTAATCAGGTCCCAGGAGTCTGAGAACATCCTGGAAGAGGATTATACCTGAAATTATAATTGTCCATTGCCCATTATTTTCTCTTCAGTTAAGACAGAGATGTGAATTAAATATCATGATATTCAGCAATGAAGAGGAAATTCAAAAGGGGGGCAGATTAGAAGCAAGAAGCAATCTTTTCCTAACCACAGGGCTGACAGGAATGAATGCTTTGTGACAGCACCTCTGGCAGTCCTGGGTGTCAAAGCCTCTGTCAACACCAGGACAGGATCTCGGGTTCTATGTACCTCTTGAGCCTGACATTTGGCTTTTCTTGACACAGAGTACAGCTGGGAAATGTCAACAGCCATGACAAATATTACTGCATGTACCTGGCAAGTCACTCACGAAACACCCTTATGACTGTTTACAGAGCCTTGTAAGATGGTTTTGCTTTCTGGAAATAACAGATGTACTGGTAGTACAGTAAAATGTTGGGGTTCCTCCCCCAGATCTGTGTGTGAATTGCCATGGCAGGGAGGGTAACATTGCAATTGCTCCAGACTCTTAGTTATTTGTGCTCAATTCTCCTGTAAAAACTGAAGGAAAAAAAAAATGTAGATTGGTCCATTTATAGGTTAGGCACATTGCAGGAAGGATGTTTTTCTTTTTCCAAAGCTGTCCAGATCCTTGTTTTCCTTTCCAGATGGTCTCACATAATGGAAATGTAGAAGATACATCAGGGTATCTCTAAGTATATATTTTCATCCCTATCTGCTTTTACTAAGAAAAATATTTTCAGGTTTTATTTTAAGAAACAGTATTTTCTAATCTAAAATAAGATGCAGACCAATGCCATCAGCAAAATGTCTGAGGACTGCAGAAAGTAATCTTTTTAAGATTGCAGTATGGACTTTCTTGGTTGTGTGAAGTGTGCCTAAATTTTCTGCTGTCCTTTCTAGGAGCCTGATTTTCTACAGAGGAAGTAATCTAAATATGCCATAGTGTGAAGAGTAGATTGTGTGTTCAGTGTATAGACATACGTTGTCATTTTTCCTTGCCAACACCTCCCACTATTGCTCAGCATGTAAAGGTATTTCATTTACTGAATTCAACCTGCCAACTGTAACAAATATGACCTAATCCCATTATATGCATCACAGTTCACTAACAACCACGTAGGAGCTACTGAGTCTTTTTCTCTTTGATCATCCCAGATTTGCACACTGGCCAAGGGCAAGAACCATGAAGTCTGCTGAGAATAAATGTAGAGAGACAATCTGCAAGACACGACACCTAAACACTGCATATTTGATATATACAATTGTTTAAAAGGTACCTCAGCTTCAATTTTACAAAGTTCATTACTGTAGCAAGTGCTTTAACATCAGTTCTTTCCATTTCTCTATTTCCATTTGTGCTGCTGTGCTTTCTCTGATTTCATGGTGGCATAATTGTTGAATATGTGGCTGCAACTGTGACTCAGTAATTGCAGCTGTCTGGTCTCCCTCTTCACCATTAAATTAGATATTGTCTTTTTTTCTTAGGATACTAATACTGCTATGAGATCATCGTGGCAAGGGCTCGTGGAAAAGAGAGGGGCAGAAAGAAGGGTCTCTATCCCATGGAAAATTCAGGCATTTTAACAATTCTTAAAATTACAAACTGGAAAAGATAGTACATTTTGAAAAATTTATCATTAACCAAAGATTCTGAAATACATTGTTTTAGATACCTAGGACTGATGTACTGAAACACTCTTTACACAACTAAAATGTTTCATTTTAACTGTGTCATTTCGACCTTTCTATTATATAAATATAAAACTTTCAGGCTGTTCTGTTTTATCCAGTTATGTATGAACCAGAATGATAAAAGTTCAAGCACTTTGGTAATTTTCCTTCAAAAAATTTAAATGCTGCAAAATATTGTTTCATTCACATTTTTGGAGAGGAAGCAAGTTCCTTTGGAAAGTTTCAGTGTCTTACATTTCTAAATTCAACCAGCTGTTGTACAAAGATGAGTTTTTAGGTAGCAAATGTGAGCATTTCAAGATCATCAGTGGATTAATGTCTTTATTTTGGTTTGCAAACAGAATCTTTCAAAGGGGCAATGAGACACTGTGCAGACAGACTGCAATTGCAGATTTGTTGAAGCTATCAGACAATATTGAATGTCTCCTGTCCAAATGCTGAGAGCTATGAGGCTCTATCGACTTCACTGTGGAAACAGCCCACAATGAATGAGATTCACAAAAGGATTAAAAAAGAGGACAACATTTTCTTATCACAAAGCAGTCCACAAAATTTGAGCCTTCCATTCAGATTTCAAATAAAATTGCTTTCCTGGCTGTGCTATTAGACAACACATCGACTAAAACAGATGTTAAAATATATTAGTGTTCTGACTGTTGAGAGTTGTCTTGGCTAGGAGGAAGATACCGTATACAATCAGTTTTAATTTTCATATGTTTATGACAAAGCAAAAAGCTGCAAAATTTGGATGACAAACATAGCAACAAAGATTTCCTTTTTTCTCCCCTTACCCAAATTGAGGTTTTGACTGCAGTCATCAAGGGAATAACAGAAGCATTTTTTATTTAAATTTTTTTTTTCAAGCAGATTTTTAAAAACATGACCTTAACAAGTCCTTTTATGATTTTGGACAAAATAATGACTCAATGAATTAATTTAGTCCTCTTGTGCAAATTAACTGTTTCCAAATTACACGCATATATGAATTACTTCACTCAGAACTGAAATATGGCCAGACTTGCTCAGCTGCAAGGTGGCAACCACAGAGACAAATGGTATAACTTTGTAGTTTGAGTAATCCTGGACAGGAAGCTAAGGCAAAGCATTTCTCTTGCAGTTTTTTCCATGGTATCTTTAACACCCACACACAGCAAGTAGGACATTGGCTCATCCAAATAAATCCTACAAAGTAAATTGCATGGAACCCAATTTATCTACCTCGAAATGAAGTTTACTGGGATTTGAACCTGTGGCTTTGGGGAAAAAAAAACAAATAGGCACTTCAAACCTGATGTGCAAATTGTTCAGCCATTCTAAGAGCTTTAAGACATAAATAGTAAATTTGAAACCATACACATGCATATATATATATAAAAACCTATACATAGATAGCTGTACCTACATTTGCCTGAGATTCATCATGCCCATTGATTTCTGCTAATTCCTTGGCGCTTTTTAACTGCAAAGAGTGAAGAAAAAATGAAAACAGAACAAAACAAGTACATTACTTGAGTATTTCACACAGTTATCTTTGATTTATTTGAAGGAGCATTTTATAAAGCTTCCAATGAGAAAAACAGATGGAGCATATAATTCTAATGAGTTTTTGCTCAAACCATTTTGAAACCAACATACTTAAGGCTTGATAGGCTGGCAAAAAAAAAAAAGGAAAATAATAAGACTGGGTCATTATTTTTTAAATAATAAGATTAGAAAGTAGTTTCAAGGCATAAAAAGTGTACAGAATTGGCTCTCAAGAATAATAAACGATTTCATTTCCCATTCTTGTTGCTATTCATTTCAACTTTACAATATTTGCAAGTTGCCACTAGCTAAATAGCGTTTTGCTAATGATTACTTTTGAATGATACATTTTGAGCTGTTTAAGAAACGAAAGTGCTACTGTATGTTTATTTCCTGAGGAAGCGTCTAAATAACTGACATGGCTCCTGGGTATGATGGAAAAGGAGGTGAAGAGAAGAATTTAACCAGTGGCAGGAAGAACTGAGGAAACACTGCAAATTCCAAATATATAATATGAATCAAAACTTTTTTTTTTTTAATTAGCTTTCAGGGGAAAATCCAGGATCACACTGGGGGTTGTAGAAAACAATCCCAAGAAATTTAAGAAATGTCCTTATCTCATGTCTCAAGCCCCAGTGAACTACACAATTATTCATCCTGTGACAGAGAAAACACATAAAGGAGGGAACACCACAGTTCCCCTGAGCCTATAAGCCGTGGAGGCTTGTACAATTAAATGAAGCACTCAGAATCATTTGCTTTTTAGGTAAATCTCTGATAAGTCATATTTTTATTCTAACTTAATTCAGATTATATATCTAAGGCAAGGGGTAGACTGGGAACAATAAAAAGAACCTTCCTCTGCATTCCTTGCTTACTGCCAAAGAAGCTGAGGTAGATGTAACTATTGTTGATACAACTGTGATCCTGAATGACACAAGTCCTAAAATCCATGTGAAATGGAACACTGTTGTTTCGATTAGGTGTCTGACTCAGAAGTGTTGGGGGCTACCACCCTAGGGAGGCTAGGTTACCTCCATCATCTTTCAGCTGTGTGTCAGCAACACCTAAACTGCATGTTATTCAGTTCCAAGCATCTCACAGTTTTCGATCTGATAATTAAAGTAAGCAGGCCTTGGTCTCTGAGTATCTTATTATGCAGGCTGTAGACTGTACCAGTTCAGGCACTCCTGCTCTATCCACTAAAGCAGTCTTGACAGAGAGAGGAGGCAGGAATACCTAAAAAAGTACTACAAAGGATAGCTGGGGACTGCAAACTCATCAGGTGCCCTGGTTCAATTCACTGATGCTCATCTTTCAATACCCTTGGGAAGTCTGTAATTGATACTGACAGCAGGGTGATGCGTTTCCAATGAATGCTACTTGTTTACCCTACACTGAAAAAATAACTATCCTGTGAAACCACCTCATCATGAGGATGGCTGACAGGGATGAGTCAAAATGGGTACTTTGATTCAAGCACCAGAATTATATATTTCTGCATCATGGTGTGACCAGAAGTGATGATTCCTGATACTGTCAATTCTTCATTATAGAAATTCACCTCACATGAGCAGTCCCATTGAGTTCAGCTGAAACACTCATCTGAATATGAGGTCAGGAGAGCATGCTCAGTTATGTAAAACTGCTCTTCACGCTAATGCCATGTCCTGAGTGCTCAAGGAGTGCTGTTCACTACTTACCTTTTGCCTTTCCTTTGCCAGGTTGATAAAGTGCTGTCACCTCTTGGTGACTGCCGTCTCCTTGGGCAATGCTCTGCATTCGTTCTGCTGGTGACATACCACACCCCTGTCTGAGCCATGTGCTGGCTTAGACTCTAGCCTACTTTGTTCTGCTTTTACTCCACCATGGTTTCCCATCATCATCACCCTGGTAGAGCTCCACCAGTTAATCTAATGAAGACAGGATGCTTGAGCCTTTCCTTTTATTGTATGCCATGCTCTGAAAAGGATGCCAGAGATCAGTCAAGCAGATACTAGCATCCACATCTACACTAGGACCACTGCAGTAGGAGGTAGACATGAATTGGTGGAGATAATGGTGGAAAACTCATGGCTGGAAAATATGCAGCTGCATTCCCACAGGCTAAAGGGGTAAAGTCCTTTTTTTCCAATATTGTTTTTTCCTAAATTAAAATTTAAATTATATTTTTCTCTCATGTCCTAAATAGTGAAATTGGAAAAGGAACCTCAGAAGAACATACAATATTGGAAAAACAGGACTTTCCTTACCCTCTAGGCTGGCTCCATTACAACGGTCACTGGCAAGTGTGATGTTACCAGCAGACAGTATGCTGAAACAAGACACTGAACTAGTGTCAGTAACTACCAAGTGCCTACCTGAAAGGAAAGGAGAAAGATTGAGGAGTTAGAAGTCTCTGATAAGTCTAATGTATGGTGGGGTAGGTCTGACTCAAACCAGTGGCTGCGAATCCCCCTGACAACCAGAGCTGGCAGCCATGGGACAGGCCTAATCCAGAAGCCTTTTGGCTATAGTAATGCAATATAGTGCACAAGAATGCAGGACCTCTCCCAGCAGGACATCCCAGCCTGGACAGGCCTGGGTTGGTGCAACTGGATCGGCACGAGATGTGCTGAGCCACCAAACATGCCCAGATATGACAGCACCTCCCTGTGCAAACATGACCATGGTGAGGCAAGGTGGGATCCCTCTGACAGCTTGAGATGAAAAGGCAGATTTTGTGAAATGTATCACAAAAAGAAGCCATACAATCTCGGCGGGAGCCCGGTGCTACTTATTTTTGAAAGAAATGTTCATATTTACTTGACTCTGCCAGATAATTTTCAATATCTATTGTGGATAAAACACAGAGGTGAGCTGTGGTGCTTGTATAGGAAAGCTGTGAGCTTTGGCAAGTGAGGGTCGTTACTGCTAGGGCTTCTGCTGTTCTGGAAAGTTTTGGAACTGGTTCAGGTTATTGGAGAAGCACACTGGCTGCACAGGACTCCTCAGGAATTCTGGCTACTTACAGTCTTGGCCTCAGGCGTGTTTCAGAGCTAATTCACAAGAGAAATGCAGATCCATCCTGCTTTTCTTCCAGCTACAGTTTTGACTGTCTGCCTAGCATGAGTGCACATTTGATTCGCAATTAGAAGGAGTCTGCAGAGATTCAAAAGTCTGCCCCGGTGGTCCCTAGCATTGTAAGATCTTCCTATATGTTTTTGCAGCATTTAATTGCTACCAAGATGTAAAATAACTTCATGTAATTTCTTTTTTTTTTTTCTTTTTAAAGTATTTTATAATGTTATACCTTGAATGCCATGTAAAAATGGAAATCAGATGAAATTAACTCAAGAGATTGGTGGATTCTGGATTTATAAAGATTCTGTCATTACCAAATCCATTCCTCCCCATGGCGTTTAGTGTAATATAATCTTGCACTGCTTCTCATTTAGAAGGTTATCTCTGTAATTGTAAGTGCTAAGAACATGTATCTGCCATAAAAGCTTTATTTTTTTCCAGAACCTAAATTATTAGTTTCTAGAATATATTTGTCACTAGATATGTTCAGAGACAAATATTAAATGTGGAACAATGCCATAGGTTTCATAATAAGCATTAAAAAAAATCTGAAATAGTAATTTTTTACTTTTCCCAATATGTACATTAAATGTATAAATCTCTCTGCAGACATACTCAGACGTATATGCTGAAAAATTGTGAACATAAGAATTATCAGCATTTTGAATCTCTGCCATCTAAGCAATTCAGATCCCATAGCCTTTAAACTTCAAATGTTTAACCAAGTCACTAAATATTTCAGTCAAAGTTTATATAGAAATGGTTAAAATAAGGTCTCAAAGCACAGACTGCACCTGTGCAGCATAGGTTGGGGATTTGTGTCGAAGCCATGTAGCCTGTACAGACAACACGTGTTTGTGCACGCAATGCTTGCACACAACACACTTTTTCATCTCCAGATTTACTGATTTAGCACCAGATTTTCTTTTTGCTGTGTAAGTATTCCTCTTACCATGCTTATAAACCAACACTATCAAATACACTTCTCAGTGTCACAGAACACCTTAGTATCACAGTAGGTGCGATAATCAGGCTTATGGAGGTTTGCTTCTCACCACTTAAGTAAGTGCACTGATAATGACTTTTAATGCCATTATGATATAGTTCTTTGTATACTCCTATCTGCATGAATAACACAGGAAATGCTGAGCTATTTCTTTTCAATACTAGTCTTTAAAGAAAGAGTTGTTTTGTTTCAGGTATATTTACTATATTGACTATAAAAATAGTCCCACTATTTTTTTTTTTTTTTTTAAATTCAAATAGAAAACACACATTACTGATATCTATGTAGAATAATGTAGGAGGAAATGTCACTCAAGACATGAAATTCACTATTGGATAAATAAGGATCCCTTTTCACTGTGTTTTCTTAAGCTGTATGTTAGCCTCAGCTGTCTACACAAATGCTAATCAGAGCAGACACACAGGCCACGGAAGGTTATGTCTTGCTCACAGAACATTCTGTGGTCAAACTCCTATGGATTTTGGAGGTGAAGCCATGAGTCCTCTGTCCCCTTAGCATACCTAAGCCAGCATTTTTCTCCCACCAGAAACACTCACCTGTTCCTGCAGGACTTTAAGCATTGCTTGTGTATGTGTTTGCTCTTCCTTGGCTTGCTCCAGTTCGGATTTTTTGTTATTTAATTCTTCCTGTATGCTCAGCAATTGCTGCACAAACAAAAACAAGTTTCTGGTTAGCATAATCTGGATCCGAAGTGGTTTTAAATCCTCAGTTTGAGAAATCCTCATTTCAAACAATACTTTGCAGTCTGCTCTACACTTATTATTGTTTCGTAATCTACTGTCCCTAAATGGTCCAGAGGTAAATTAATTTCATCTGCATCTCCTTCTGCAGCAGTGCTCCACAAGTAATGCATCTGTTAATGTGTGTTAAGCTATTTGTTACATTAAAGTAGAAACTCCTGGTACAGTATATCACCCACGGAGTGACTGTCACATTCATCTCAACCAAAATCTTATTTGTAAAAGTATATGCGGTGGTTTTAATAATACTAGGGTAAACACTATGGTACATAAATAATTTAAAAGCACAGCCCTTTAATATAATTAGTCATTGGCCCACAGCCATTTTCATTCTATGCAAGGCAATACTCTGGAAAGCTTTCACACTGGGTTGCCAAGAAGACAAAAGCTTTCCTTTTTTTCCCCTCTGCTGTGATATTTTATTAGATAAGGAAGACTGACGCCCTACAATCAATATATCACCCAGGAAGACTGCTGATCTAAACTGTCAAAACAGAAAGCTATGACCAAAAACTATTTTTATGAAGAGAATTCTGGGATGTCAGGGCATCTTTAAAAGCCCACATCCCCTGGTCTCAACTAGCTTTCAGTTCTGCATAGATTTATTGTGATGTCAAGAGCAGGTCAGTAGATTTAATTAATTCTGAAAAAAAGTATATATTTTTGTATTGATGTGATGAATGTTAGACACTGTTGAAGAGCAAGAGGAGACAAACATGGGATTGAAAAGGAGTTTATAGTGCTTTTCCTTAGTGATTAAGAAAGGAACCTATGATTTATTGGGGCAACATATTGCTCGTAAGCACACTGCTTTATAAGGACTATGTGAATGAAGAATTGCTTTACTAACTTGTGTTACTGATCTAAGCATTTAAAGCTTAATTTATTGTTGTGCTTGGGACTGGTAACTCTGACTCAAATCAGTGTTGCAAGTACTGAGCATCTTGGTTGTTACAGACAGCAAACCTAGAAACAGTCCCTGGCCTTGTTCCTCTGCACTGAAAGTCTCAGGCATCAAAGGACTTGGTGCCAGTATTGTTTTCAGAGCTCTTTGGAAAGAGATGACATTTAGGGACTGA
Organism: Todiramphus chloris collaris; assembly: GCA_025345505.1. Classification (NCBI taxonomy): domain Eukaryota; kingdom Metazoa; phylum Chordata; class Aves; order Coraciiformes; family Alcedinidae; genus Todiramphus; species Todiramphus chloris. Next base: position 40,277,561 of record JANVCC010000021.1, read on the forward strand.
TGGAGTTATTGGTAGTGTATTTCAGTTGTAAGTGAACACCAGTATGATGGATTAATTCAGTCACTGAAGTAAAGACACTTGAGGGTATATGTCTGATCGTAGTTCAGCTGAGTTAGATTTTTGATGGATCTTGCCACCTAGACTGATCCCTGAGAGCCTTCAAGAGACATTCAGGTAAGTATATTCACTCTACCACAGCACAAGAGCATTTCAAAACTCAAGATATTGCATAAAATAAGAAGATCTGTTCCACCGAGGCTCTTGCCCAACCAGCTTTTATGTGGGAAGCTCTACTTTGGCATTTCCATAACAGGGATGGCTTACCATGTCAGACCAGTGTTCATCTTGCCTGTTGGGTAACAACTCCCTACATTTTCAGAAGATACACTGAATCTGTATATACTGTTATATGTCATACACCATGCAGGCCATGAAGGTCCTTAGCGCAGTTATAGCTTTCCAGACATTTAATAACTTTTTAGCCCAGAAGGGACCATTTGGTCACCCCATGCAACCTCCTATTATTACAGACTATTAAGCTTCAACCAGGATAGCTCTAGCTGATGTGTGCAATTTTGAAAGAAGTGACTCCAGTCCTCGGAAGAGAAGTAGAGTGTACAAGACAACAGAAAGATGGCATAAGCACTTTCAAGGGCCACTAGCTGATACACCTGAGGGTTGGTAAGCAAATGTATCACCTAATAGGGCCTGGTAAAACATCTTCTTCCCATCTGCAACCTGTTTGACTTTACACACCTGAACATGGCAAGGATTGTTAAGAAAAAGAAGTCTTTGCCTGCCATCTCAGAGTCTTCTCTGAGCAGTTATGTCTCACCAGTGTGGTGAGCCTCTGGTGATTCAATGGGAGGAGCCAAAATGAACAAAAACATCTTCACACAAAACCAGGAATGCATTTAGCTAATTATGTACTGAGGGAGGGAAGCCCTTCTTTTCATCTCCAGGTAATGAGATGAAACTTTGAAGCACATGATTTGATTATTGTCATTGTCTCAGTGTTCTAGGGAGTCTGAGGAAGACCTCACAAGAGATCTGCTCCACAGCCTCTGAAGGAAGTGAACATCTGTGCATATCCAAGGAGAACATCACCACCCCTCAGATTGTACCTTCATCCTGCTCAGAGATTTTATTCCAGCTTCTGGGAGAAACTCTAGAGTCCCTCCTTCTGAACAATATAAAGTCCTATCTGGAAGATCCTAAATGAGTTTTCAGTCCATATCCACTCCTGGAAATCCTTTTCACTACTGAAGGACTGTTACAAATGAGAAACCAAATTTTACTTATGGTTTGAACTTGTTACACTTCCAATAGAACTGAAATCTCCCTCCCCATCCTACCCACCTCCTCCCCATGGTCCTTCCATGGCCAAGTTTTATATACTGAAGATCAGCTCACAAACTTCCACTGTTTTATTTTCACATTTTGCACTGCAATCTCCCACTGTGACTGAGTATAATTATATCCCTCTTCCTTTGATCCTGACTTTTTCTGTTTTGTGTTTGAGGCAATTTTCCCCAAACTGTCCAAGTACAGGAGGAAGTGGTGTAGAAGACTCTCCCTGAGAGCATTAGAGAGAGAGAGGGATAGTCCCTGCTCTGCATCTCTGTATTTGGCTCTGGAACAGCCAGGAACAGGAATCCCAGGAAAATATCCAACATGCTTAGTGTCCCAGGGGTAAGAGACCATGCATTCTGGTTGCAGTAAGAGCTGCAAAGCACTTCATATGACATAAACCCTTTCAGCAGTCTTAATGTTAACTTGTCAACTACTACAGGCTTACTGTGTCTGCATAGGCTTGTATTTTCAAAGACAGCAAATGGGTCCTATTTTCATGGCAGTGGAAAACAGAGTATCTGTAAGTAAGGTACCATATTCCCAGTCACACATAAGACTTTTCATTCACAGAGCTGGGATCTTCTCATCCAACCCTCAAAGATGTCAAAATTATTTAAACCTTGTAGCCATCCCCTGGGGGTTTAACCCTCTTTTATTTTCTCGCCCTCATATTTATCTCTAAAAGCTGCAGAACCTGCCAATTTTGCATGGGTCAGGTTCTGAGATTTCTTTTTCCTGAGTGATTGATGATGCCACCAAGAAGTTGTGACAAGGAGTTATACTTGCCAAACAGTATATTTTTCCATTCTGGTCTCAATTTGGAGAATGAAGAAATAGACTTAACTGAAAAAAATATCAGCCTAAGACAGAAGAACAGCCTGAAAAAATTCAGCACAAGCATGTGATGTTTGGCAAAGTTAGAAGCAAATGGGAAGAGGATCTTACACTGGCAGGAATGAGGCAAGTTTTGTAACAGGGACTGCTGTGACGCCTGTTTACAAACAGACAGCCTCTCCATAAAGATTGCAATGAATGATGCCAAGATGATGGTATTTAATTATTCAGAATTATTTTGTTTTTCACATAAATGTGCTTATTAAAAATTGATCCTATAGATATCTTTTCTGCCCTTCTGATTGCTTGCAAGTATACACCACAATCAATTAAAAGTAAAAAAAAATTGTTCTACTTGGGTTTAATGTTTGTGCTGCCTGATACTGTTCTACCTACTTTGCCATCTCATCCAGCCTTTCTGACACAGCTTCCCCTTTGCCCACCCACCAACGCAGAATTTACTACCCTGCTCCCACCTGTTATATCCTGCTGGCTTGTCCCACAGCTACTGACAGTACAGCTAGCACTGTCCCTTCCTTCAATCTCTTCTCACCTCTCTGGCCATTTCCTTTAAGTCGGGACTGTCCCCAGCTTTGTGGCACAGCCACGGCATTCAGTCAGCAGTTCCCCAGTTTCCTCAGGCAAAGGAGTGAATTCTTGATTACACAGACAGGAAATACCTGTCTCATTCTTCTGCTGTATTCCAGTGGTCCCCAATGTGCAATTCTTTGGGTATCTGAGGGTCCCCTGCAAGCTATGCAGGAGTCTATTCTCTAAGCTAAAATCCCAGTGCTAGGAAACAGAAGAGCATCTTGCAGTGCTCATTACAGCTCTGAAGCTCCTGAAGAGAGACACCTGCACAGCCCAGAGCTCCACCAGCACCAGTCTGGAAGGTTGGCTGGTCTATATACAAACAAAACTGTTACCATCTCTGACAGGTTGACCCTAAGAGATGAAGCAGTGTAGCAGGTCCAGATCAGACTAGTAGACATCACTGATATCCTCTTACTGACATTTTCAAAGAGGAGACAGGAAAGGAGAAAGAATTTACCTACAGGTTGTCTCACCAGAGATTAGTCAATGCATTTTATACCAAAAAAAGCAAGGCATTGCTTGTTCCCAGTGGCAGCTCTGCAGCTGCTTTGTATAGGAATGGTAAATACCACTCTCCAGCATTAAGCTTGCTTCATTCATGATAACCAAATTCTCCCTGTACATAAGTGGGTAGCTGATTACTTTATATGGGGGGGAAGGGTGTGTGTGTGTTTTATTTTGTTTTTTTCACACATTCCCACCTCCGATGCCGAATCTCTGTCAGAGACAGTTCAGTACCACCCATACTGCGTAGATCTCAAAAGTGCAGACAGAAAATTACCATCTTAAACCAATCTTCGCAGCTTCTGAAACATTAAATATAGATGGCATTATTGAAGCCATCTGAATTACTCAGACTGTGTACAGTGTGGTGCCAGTGTGGCCAAGAATGCTAACAACTGAACATCACACAGTGCATTGAAACATTATGAGAAGCCCTAAAGGGAAAGTAATAGCTTGCTGTTGTATACCACTGTGCAGCTGTGAAATACTCCTTCTCTTTCCTCTCCTCCTCCCTGCCCACTGTTCTTCACGGCTCCCCTAAAGACAGTGTTACACGCGTACATTCAAATATAAATTAAGAACATATCTAGAAGTGTGGTCACACTGAGCCTAGCAGGACAGAGAAGGGTCTCAGAAGGAAAGCGTGGTTTCCAGCAGGAAGCCATCAACTTAGCTTGCTAAGAAAAGGGCGGCAGATCAGAAGAGACCACAGGGCCTGAGGCTGTACTTAAGATACTGTAAGGCTGACAGAATAATGCAAAAGCAAAACCAGCATTTGCCACAAGTTTAGCAGTTATATCGCTGAATAGTCCTGCCTCTGCTATTTTGGTTATGGTTTTCTCTGCAGCTGCTTGAAATGAAATATGAAAAGGTTACAAAGACCTTAAAGAAAGGGAATGAAAGAAGAGCAGACACAAGAACACCTCTGAGGTGAGAGCACTGACTTTGATTACAGGTTGTGCAGCAAACCCGGCCTGTTTAGTCACAGGAAGGAGGTACAGACTCTCATTTCTGGAGTAGCTGCAGAATGTCCAGAAAAGATCTGTGACAAACTCTTCTGAAATTAGTGTATCGGTTAAAAAGGGATGGTCTTACACAGCCTAACTGAGCCAACTCAGTTGAATGGCCATCTTAGACATCTAGTGAACTCGGGCAAACAGAATTCTGCTATCCATATAATGACTGGGGGCAATATATTACTCTCTACTTACTATCTAATGTGAATATATCCCCATACAGGAAAAATAGGAACATCTGCTTTACTAGGTGCCTAAAGTGAAGGTAAGACTTATGTGACCCAAATAGGCAGGCTCTGTCCCTACCTTTTTCAGACCCCACACTCAACAGTAACCCTGGGAAGCAATTCTCACTTGTGCAAAAGTGCAGTCCTGTCCCCTAACTACACCAGAATCAGAGATCTAAAAGGTACAAAAACACAGGCATTGAAAGATTGCAGAGTTCACCTAAAAATTAAAACACTCACATCATCAGTTTCTGAGGCTTTATTATCTTTTTTTTTTTTTCCTGAAAGAAAAGCCTTGCTGTCTTTTCTAACATTATTCTATATAAAGAAAAAGAAGTTAAGAGTTTGCCAGATGGAAAAGGACAAAACCCAAGGAAACTAAGTGTTTAGAAGCTGTTCACAGATACAGAGGGGAAGTGTCCTGGTTCAAGCTAGAACAGAACTAATTCTGTTCAGTGAGTTTACTTTTCAGCTAAGTCTCTTCTAAGTACTGTCACTTTCTGAAGTTAACAGCACATTTCTGCAGACAGTGGCTGCTTCTAAAAATCATAGTGCTTGATGCTTAGAGTTACTACTAAGGACTGATATACAGAAAGGTTCTTGTTTATATTTGTTCCTACAGAAACCAAGGTTATTGCTAAATCTTGTGTACCACACTGAGGGTGCAGAAAATAAAAGTTCACAGCTGCAGGGAGGAGCAGACAAGACAGGTGACCCTAAACTGACCAGTGAGGTATTCTAGCCCATATATGTCATATTCAGTATAAAGCTGAGGGATCACAAGGATTAAGTTCTTTCTTTCAATGGCTGGTGTCAGAGGAGGACTCTGTCCATTCTGCCTTTGAGCCCAATCTGTGTGTTCCTGAATCTGGTTCCCATCTGCTGCTGGGTCCAGGTTGGGACTTCCCCAGTGACCGCTCCACAACATCAGTGGTGGCATAATCACCATCATGGGGCTTGAGTTCAATACTGGTTTTGCATGTATTTGTATATATTTCATTTTATTACTAACATTTTCATTAAAGCTGTTTTAATATTCTACTCCATCAGTCTCTCTCCTTTATTCCCTTTCTCTTACCCTCCAGGAAGGGAGAGGGGTTAATAGAGAGCATCTGCCATTCATCTAGTGGCCAGTCCAGCTCTAACCCTTGACAGGAATGAAAGTAAATATTTCCTTCCAAAATCCTCCTTAGGTAGAAAGGAAAGAAATAATGAATCAAAATGAAATCTCAGGTACACAGCCAACTGCAAAATAAAAATCCAAATCTCTCTCCCAGTACTTCCATGGACCATCTGGAAGAGTATTTTTCTCTTTTTCTAAGACAGAGAAGATTTCATATCACAAATGGCCAGCACATGGCAGGCTTGAATAATGAGAAAGTGACTTCCCAGCTGAGCAAATATGCATTAGTAACAAGACGCTGATGAGGCCAGACAAATCACCAAGGAAACAGGAGCATGTGAAAGACAAGTCAAAGAAGCTTTAGAAATGAGCCCTCAAGGAAGTTCATGTTGCAGCAGTAAGGGCAACACACATGCAATCCTAATGTATGACAAGGCATTATTAAAATAAAGAGTACGATAGTGGATTTTTTTTTAAGTGAGTAAAAAGAAACAATGTAATAGCACAATGTTTCTCATCCTCCAACCTCTCAGGGATGGCCTCTGTCATAGGAACTATGCATATGGCATCATTTGGATAGATCGTGGAGTTCACGAGCCCCCTGCCCTGGGCTGGTGAAAACCTGCACAAGGATCAACAGCCCAGCTCCTGTTTGCTGACTGTCCACTTGCAAAGTGAGCTTTCCTTGCTCTCTGCCTAGAAGTGAAGACCATGCTGAACATGTTAGCTCCACAGGTTAGCCACCTCAGAGGGGGCTGCAGAGCTGGACGTACATCTGATGGGTGAGTGCGTATGGTGGCACTACTGAACAACTCTGTCCATCTGCTTCCTTAGAGAGATGTTTATCATGCTCCACTCCTCCTGCTATTGGACTGACTGCAGGGACCATACAGCCTTTACAGAACTCAGAGTAGGAGGACTGAACCCAAGAAATATGCCAAATGAGAAAATAAATGGACACTACCCAAAGGGAAGTTACAGCGAAGATGGAGTCAGGCTTTTCTTGGACAAGGGCTGAGGAAGAACAGACATATATTCAACGATGAAGATTTCTATTACCTATAAGGAAAATATTCAACAGTGAGAGTGGTCAAGTAAGAGTGGACAAGGTCCTGAGTTAAACTGGAACAACTCCAGAGCTGCTCCTACTTTGAGCAGAGGGATTGTGTACCTGATTTCCAGATGTACCTTCTGACTTACAATCCTCTATGATTCTAAAGATAACCTAATAGATATTAGATAATTAGCTCTCGATTTATTTTGTTTCAATGAGGCATAGTAATTCAGTCACAGCAATTACAAGAGGCAGTGTTGGGTATTGGACAGCAGATGAAAGGAGAACATGGATGGTGCAATGAATGTCCTAAGAGCCAGTCTGCAGCTTTCCTTTGCTGAGTATCTTTTGAGTATATCTCTTACTCCTCAAGAAAAACAAGTTCTCTGTGGTCAGCTATGGACTTTTTCAGCAAATCAGGAAAACATTCAAGTCCTTTGGAACCTTACATCAATCCCTCCTCTCAGAAGCGTAATTCTCCCAGTTAACAAGCAGATACTTAGTGCTAGCATCAGGGATCCCTCTCTGGGATCTGACTTTCACGGCAGATTGTGTAAGGCCTTTGGTTTTGATGGTGGTCTGTGCAGGGGAGAAGTCTGACCAAAGCCCATTGCACCTCAACAATAAAGCTGCCTCCTCCCTTTGCTAAGTGAGGTGACTGGAATATTACATAGCCCTTGACTTTATTGGCAATATGTGAGTGGACAGGTGGGCTTGCAGTTTGCTCTGATCATAGTCAAAGGAAGAAGGCTGATCCCAGATGAGCATCTTGTTCCCTCTGCCCTCATATTGATCCTACAAGGCAACCAGTCAGCACCTGGTATGATGCACAGTCAAAACAAGATATGATCAGTCATTCATGGCAACCTCATCTTCTCCAGTCTTTCACCTGTACCTGTCCACTGCGGATACCTCCTCACCAGACAATGGCACCTGAACTGTATGATCCCATCTCTTCTTTCATGGGACTGAAAATGAGCATGATAGAGAGTGCTCTTTCTCAACAAACAAAACTTTTTTTTTTTTTTTAATTTTCATTTCCTGTTCAAGAAGAAATATTTTTATTTATTTTGAAGGAGAATAAAAAGATCTGACACATTTTAATTGGAAAAATGATATTAGGGAAGAGAATCAATTTACCAAGTGTAATTCCCATTGAAACACAATTCCTAGTAGTGGAAGCAGAGTTCCTAGTAATGATAGCATCAAACGCATTTGGAAACTATGTAATCAACAAGCCAATGCTAGTATTTAGGATCTTATAAAGAATTCATGTAAGATCACTGGACTGTAAAACTTATGAGATCTGTCCTTCACCACCACTAGACTACACAAGCATGTTAATGAAGATATTAGCTGTTTTCTTTCATATTTTAAATAAAATGTGTGCACCAAATTATTTCTCTCCCGAGTGCTTATTCTTGCTGCCAATCTCATTTTAGCTTTACCAGTGGTAGCAGGCAAAAAGATGCTACTCTCCACCATCTTACCACTAGAACAGCTATTGAGAATATGGTATTTAAGCATCTGTGGGCCCTTATTTACACTTCCCCTAATACTGTTCAAGTGGTGGTGGCAGAATTGGGAAATTAAACACTGCTTTCAATAAGGAAAGGTTGTTAAACATAGAAGAGAACTCATTTGGCTTGTCTGTGATCTGGTAAATAATTAGCACTTAATTGCCAGCTGCTTTTTTTTTTTGCTTTTTTTTTTTTCCCCTTTAAATGTAATCAGAAAGAGTAAGTATTTTCTGGAAGTTAGAACATGGACAGCACTATACAGAGCTCTGAAAAGCAGAAAAGCACAATGCACAAAGGTAGTACTTATGGGAACATTTCTCTCTGTCCTAGAAGCAGACACACTTCTTACCCAGTTTCCAAATATCAACCATAGGAGAGAGAAGAAGAGACAGATACAGAAGTGAACATCTGGACACTGGGTCCAGTCCCTCGAACTTACCTTGTATCCATTCCCTATAAAATTATCAGTGTTGATCAATGTTGCCATTACTGCTTCAGTGACACTTTTACAAGGAAACAGAAAGTTCTAACCGGAATTCATACTACAAGAGCAATAATACAAAACATTTCCAACTTAATTATTCCGGTCTGTTTATTCAGCAGGTAAAACAGAAATGCAAGGATAATGGTTTTTTATCTCTTATATGCTCTTTTTAATAGTGCATTTGGAGAAGAGTCAGATTCTGGTTGTGCATCAGTACATTGGGTGGGTTACATGCTGAATAGCTGTTTGATGAGTAAAAGGTAGGTGGATAAAAAAAAGACTACCAATCTCTGTATTTAGACTGTATTAATAAATATAGCCATAACATGCTCCATATATTCAACAATGATGTTAATTTCAGTGCTAAACTACTACAAGAACTTGTATATTTAAAAATACATGTTTTTACAATGGTCATGGCACTCACATGGCACTAGATTCAGCAATTTTCAGCCAACAGCATATGTGTTCGTGACTTCTGACATTTCAGAAAGTTTGTGTGTGAGAGAAAGGAATCGCTGTGACAGTTAACAACATCTGTGAAGGATCTGAGAACTGCAGACATAAATGCCAGCTGAGGCTTATTGGAATTTAATAGGTTATAGACTGGTCAGAAGAGTGGTGTGAAAAAAAGTCTCACAATGTCTATCTTACTATCTGTTGAAAACTCCTGGGCAGAAATGTGCTTTTCCTCCCTGCTCCCACTGAAAGAGAGTGGACCATGTGAATAGCCAGTTATTCCATTACTTGTATGAGAAAAAGACTAATTTTCATACAGACCTGAGCAATGGCATCTTTGATTGTTGGAAAGAAAATTCTGCTAGCTCACTGAGGATGTCCGAAATGGACTAGCTCTACTCCACTGCATGGGAATGGTAGAAATCCAATTCATTTCAAAGGCAGCACAGTGAGACCAACACTAGCTACCTCTGCCTTTTCTACTCATTATGGTTACTCTACATTAGAGGTATACGATCTTGCTTAAAAACTTGAGAGATGACCCTTCTGCCATCTCACTTAGACAAAAGGGTCCTAATCCAGCTCCCAGTGACTGTAGTGTGGAAGCTGTGTGCACCCCACAGTCCTCGTCACCAAGCATGTACCATGGCCATCCTCCTTTGAGGGAGCAGTGAGTGTAAGGAGGGAGTTGCAATGCACTCCAGCAGCTTTTCTCACCCTCCAGACCACAACAGCAAGGTGTATCACAGACCCAACTGTCCATCCCTGGATGAAGACTGGGAGCCTGAAATGATTGCTAGTCACCTGGCATTTATCAGAGCCTTGTAAAAAAGCGGTGTATAAGTCTCAGAGGCACATGCTATTTATTTTACATGCTAAATGATTAGTAAACTGAAAAAGCTTGTCCTCAGTAGGTAAGAAATGTCAGAAGCAATGTGGCCTTTGCAGTAAGACCTTGAGTTGCATATTGAGCAGCAAGGACTGGAAGGTATTGAATAGGTGATGATTAACTGTGTACTCTCTGCAGCACTGAACAGAGAAGGGTCTCTGAGGTATAGGAAGCAAAATACACAGGCTGTAGTTCTGGCAATTCCTGGCTTTTGAGTGCTCAGGTTCACAGTCTGCATTACTATTCGAGTGAAATCGATACTGTTTGGGGAAATAAAGAAGAAAAGACAAAAGAGGGCTTTCATCAGGCTGCATCAGAGTGACACCAATGTGGGTCATCAAGAGGGTGAGAGTATGTTCAGACTCCTGTTGAGACATTGTGAGCTACCAGTCAGTAGTGCCTGCAGCAGTGTATCAGCCTTTATGTCAGCCCTACACCTACCACCCATGACTGTTCCTATTGTTCTTGCTTTCCACCCCAAGCACTAATTTTAAGAAAGGCACCTCTATGCATGCCCTGATCAGGCAATAACCCCATGGCTAGGCTTTAATGCATCACAGCCAGCGAAGGGGAGATTGTACTGTTGATGTGTCTTAGGAATATGAACCCAAGCTCGGCTAATCAATCGGTCTATTTAGGGGACAGAGGCAATGAGTTGACTCTTAAATGTCCCAGATACACTTCAGCATTTGCAACAGCAGAACTGTAGGCACTTGTGCACATTTCTGGAGAAAAGATAGGTGGAAGCATGGTTAAAATGGGATTTCTGGATGACACTTGCCTGCAGGAACTTAAATTCAGCCCACCATGCTGAATTATCATACATGCTGTTGTTATCATTCATTTACATAATGCAATGAAGCACCATGCAAAAATCACCAGTCTATTGGCACATGAACCAGTTTAGGAATCAGTACAGCTACACAAACATGTCCCCACACTTTGTCCAAATATGCTTGAAAAAAGGTGGAACTAACTTGTTCAATTAGAAAGCCATGCTAAAGAAGGTGTGCTCTGTAGATTTAGGATTAACTTGAGGAGTAAAACATTCCATTGGTGACTGTGCTATGGAGGTGATTCATGAACAACCCCCAACGCCCAGTAAAAATCCAAAATTTACTTGGATATGTGCAAATGATTGCCAACTCCTGTGTGGCAAGCTGACATTTTTCAAAGGCTTGTAACATAAATTTCAGGCAGATTTTACAAAGGATATGGAAACCACATCATTAATTCAATAACAATTCACTGTCAAATTCTGAGTCCTTGTTTCAAAGCATGAAGGTGGCAAGTGCATTTCCTCGAGAATTTTCTTTGGTGGACAACAAAGAAGAAAAGCACAGTTTTCATGCTTTGTTCTTGGAATGGCTAAAACATTTTGATGAGCATGTCTTCAAAATAACTTTGCTTACTACACCACATGAAATATGCTAATCCACATAGTTAAAATTTGTAGAAATTACACAGCCTCTGAAAACAGTCTTAGAAAGGCAAGCATTAAGCAACACTACTAGGTGATATTTTCTGCATTACCTATAGTCATGTATCTGGTAAAACATTTCAGGAAAAGAGACAAGATTTTAAAAATCCTTACAGCTGTGCTGCGAAGAATTGTATAAATAGTTACAGCTGAAACATCCTTTCTTGTGATCACAGACTTTGTTAGAGAATACCAAACACTGCTGGAAAAACAGAGCCATGTGAAAAGTGATCTGCTTGGTATGTGTGTTCTCATATAGAAATAAATTGAAGGCAATACCACCTATGCAGCAGTGACAAGTTAATTCAATTTCCATCTCAAAATCAGGTAAAGTGTATCTCATTTGTTACCATGGATACAAGACATTATTCCCATTTGTTTGAGATCTCACAGTGGGTATGAAATTAAACTGTGACACAGTTTTATGAAGGAAGTTGACTAAAAACCCTGTAAGTTCAATGTCATTAGGCCAAAGAATTTTCTTTTTTAGACAACACTAAATAGGCAGATTGCAACTACCACCCATAAGGTATACTTCACAAGCAAACATCTGTATGATTTTGCTGATGATACTTTGGATCAGTAGGAATAATGCAAGACAAAATAAACATTCACTTCCTCAGTCCTGCAAATGTGGGAAAGAATCCTAAAATATGCCCAGATGGTACAAGTACATTAGAAATACATTGCTGCTGTGTTATTTGCTATTGTTTGGCACTAAAGATGTTTACAGAAAAAAATTCTTGATTCTGAAAATGCATCCACTTTTAGTGAGATAAATCTGCTTTTCAGGCTGCAGCTCAAATCACTTGCTTGCTAGCTTTCAAAGAAGGGTGCATGAAAAAACCAGTAGAGAATGAAAAGAAAAGGAGGAAGAATAATACATTTTTTTTAATGTTGACATATATGTAGAGTTTGGGAATTCAATGGCATTCAGTTTACCTTGTCTGAAATTAATTTTAATATATACAAAAGGATAAAAGGGAATACAGGTCTTCTTGTTAAATTATTACTGCTGGAGTCCTGGCTATACGTTTAATATTTCATAGAGAGACTAATTTCCATAGATGCTGAGCACCTGCTATACTGATGGATTTTAGCTAAGGTTGTCATCTCTCACCATTTACAAAACCATGCTGGGATGAAAAAGAGTCTACCTAAATCAAAGGTTTATTTCTAAATATTCATGCATGAACTGCATGAAAAGCACAAAGGTTATGGGATGTCATGACTATGGCTAATCATTGAAATCCAAAGGCATCATCCAGCTGCTTAATTGACTGATAATTTCCCACCAAATATTCTGAACTCCACCTCCCTTGCTTCTGTGCTACTGCCCTCCTCAGCATATTGTCAAACTGGATTATCTGCAATGTCTTCTCCAGCTCCTTGGGCCATCTCTAATTATATCGCATTGGGAGTTAGTAGGTCTGACCCTGAGATGGCAAACTGGAAAAAAATCAGTACCTCACAGCAAAATTGTCACGGACATAGAAACTCTCACAGGAATAGGGACTACAGTGCCCATTGCTAGCTGAACAGATAGATAAGTAGAGTAGCTCTCTGTTATTGACTTGCATTATTAACATTTGCCTGAACTTACAATAGAAATCTATTTATATTCTACTGACTTGATTATCCTTCATCCAGACCCCAGGTAGGAAATTATAATAATGCAAAATGAGCATTAGGGCTCTAGCATTTTGATTTAGTAGTAATTTGTGCCCACTTGTCACTGTTTTTAATGGAGCATCAGGCTGAAATCTAGCACGATATTTATATATGCAGTTAAATTTAATGAAGCCAGTGATATTTAAGTAACCATTTATATAAGGATAACATCATAAATAGACCTCCAGTATATCTAAAATATAGTGAAACCTGAAGTATTTCTGATTAATATCTTTATTCCTAAATTCAGGAAGGATTTTATTCCTGAATGGTCAATGACTTATTCTTTATTTTTCAAATATTTTGTTGAGAATTACTCCACTATAATCATCCTAATTTGGTAAAACTCTGCAGGTTTTGAAGGGTTTATATTAATTTTTATATTTATTATATAAATATTATTATATTATGTTATATTTTTAATATATTTTTTTAAGGGTTTGTATTTATATAAACACACATGTAGGCTTGTCTTGTTCTCTGCTATTTGCTCTTAGGTGGGATTTGCAGATTTGTTGGATTTGAAGGGTACTGTGACAGCAATGCAATTCCTAATCCAACCAGGCAGCTCATATATAAATGAGCGTCTCCTGGCTTTGTCATAAAAAACCCAGCATTCTTCTATCTGAATGTGGGTACAACTTGTCCACTTCCAGAACCTAATAACTGGGAGTGATAGAGGAGTGCATGTGTTGCTTCACGGAATGTATGATGGAGGCAAAATTCACCTCTGCAGTGACATCTCAAGAAGCTCCATCATAGCTGAGAACCCAATTCAGTGTCATGGTGAGGCATTGTCCTTGCACTGTGTCATATAGCATCTGAATGCAAGCTCCTGGGCAGAAATGAAGTTGTACTCACGTGTGTTGAATGACAGCTGCTTATGTGTTAATGGACATGTCATATGGAGCAGTCTGGATGTGCTTGTCAAGACCTGCCCTGCACAACATCAGGAGCACACTGACAAATAAGGGAGAACGGATAAGATGAACTGAACCCACCCTGCAGGGACACATTGCAGTTTCTGTGTGACTGATGTCAGCGAAAAAGCTTTGTTGCTGCACTAAACCACTTAAAAACTGCCTGAATGAAAAGGTTACATACATGGGCCAGCATAAATGACAAAAGCCTAGGAAACAGTGTTGATGTTTCCTATCCACTTTTAAGTTAGCAGGAGGTTAGTCTGGACAAGCTGGATGTGTCTCAGTCATCCTCAAACAAGAATGAGCAGAAAAAAGATGAAGCCAAGAAGTGAAGATGCATCTAAAGATGCAGATGAATGCAAATGAAGGTACCACAGAGCACTGGGTGTGCTACCCTGGACAATCTTTCTTGAACTTTTGCACAGAATTAGGGCCAACTGAAGTAAATGAGGAGAGTAATAAGGGATGTATCGATGTAATTTGCTCCTAAAAAGAACATGCATAGGGACTTTCCTTGAACTATCGATGGGTTTACAGTTTATGATTTCCTAAAATGACTATCCCTAAATATGTCCCCAATTCCTCCCCCCTCTTTTTCCTACCTCAAATCTGTAAGATTTTGATGCTGAAAAGACCCCTCATGGCTAATGGTCTTGAGTACAGCACAGACTCAGGGTACCTCTTCCCTTAAAAAAAGAAGACGCATGTTTTTCTCCCATAGCAATACCTGCTGCATGCCTTGCATGGTCTGCTGCAGGAACTGCAGCTGCTGGTCCTTTGTAAGGCTTTCTTCCGTTCGAAAGAGTTGTCCTTTCTCCTGTTTCAGGAGCTCCACTTCATTCCTATAAGCATCCAGCTGCCATCGAAGGCTATCATTCTCTTCCTTTAGTGCATACGCTTGGGCGGCTAGAGCTAAGAGAAAATGAAAATGTGAAGAAATCAGTAAAATGGATTGTTTCCTTACAAATAATGCAGAGGACATTGTCAGGGGAGATGACAATACAGCTGAAAGCCAGTGAGACATTTAGGAGCTGAGACAAGACCCAGCAGAGCTGAAAATGATTAGGTTCTGGCAAAGACTGTTGCTGGGAAGTGATTTCCTGGGATGGAAGGAGCCATAAAGTGACCCTGGATAATTCAAATGCTACTTGCAATCTGGCTGCTAAATTTAGGCTTATATTTTAGGAAGAAACTGGCATGCAGTCCAAGGGCAAAGCACCCACCAACTTTACAATATTTTCCCTGTGATGTTACAGGAAATGATACAGCCATTTAGTATTTATACTACTATAGTGGCCAGATGTTTCAAACAGATCTATGCTCAGGAAATCTGACTACATAAATTTGCTGGATTTAGTCCCTTGAGAGACACAGAGATTCCTCCCCAGTTGCAGTACGAACTACTTCGTAGCAATGGTTATGGGGAACCATTTAGGCAGAGAAAAAGGAAAAAAAAAATGTAATGGAGTAAAATTATATAAAATGCAAATGCTCAAAAAAGTGTTGGCGCTACAAGAACATTACTACATTAAAGGCATTGAAAGACACTTAAGTCATTTCCTTAGGAAGCTCCATTTGGCCCCTTTTCAATTTAGAATGGCATTTTTATTATCATAACTGATAGCAGGTGTTTGTGAAGAAATCGATTAGTATGCAGGGATGGAAATTACATTTGCCAAATGACTTGCACAGTCTGCAATATAAGCTAAAATTTGTGTAGCAAAAGGCAGAAAGCTATAAAGCATCTACTAGGAACATTATTTATACAAATTATCTGAACATAAATACATATAGGGAAGTGTGGCATTCATTACTTTAGCGATGTGGTTATAATCCTATAGAAGAACCCACTCCTGGTAGTGTTTATGCTTGGCAGTAGCAGTGGTCATTTGGCACAGCAAACTGCCATACTATACCATTTTCCTTCTTGGAACCTGGTAACACAACAACATTACAGAGCAGCTGTAATTAAAAAACAACAATCTACCATAGCCAATTCTATCAACATTTGGTAACCGAAGCACATAACTGATTTACATTCCTGATTAAATGATTTTAGGCTTGATATCACAGATTTCTTTCTTGCCCACCTACAATAGCAATATGGTTAAACTCCAAATTACACGAAATTGAATATTAACTCCATTTAATGTTAGGCCTCTCTTGACTAGACCTTCCACAGAGAGAGTCCCCCGTTCCCCATGATAACATGACGCAACATGTTTGTGAAATTATATCAGCACTTAGGTAGAATGTCACAGTATTTCATTACCAATAAAAATATTTTATCTTTGGTAGGACAAATCTACCTTTTTCTCAGATAATTTTTACTGATTTTAAAATAGTACAAATACATTATCCAAAACTGAATACAGCTTGCTACTGTTCACATACAAGCATGGATTGGTTATTGCGCTTAATTTGGATATTCTACAGAAGCTCTCTGGAAGATTTAGCAACAGTTACAGTATTGTTACATCAAATTAAATTGTTCTGAAAAGCATGTAATCATCCTTCCATGGCAAAATTTACCCTCAAGAAATTGCAGTGATGAGTCCAATGGGCAAATAAGAGGATGATTTTTTTTCTTTTTTATTTTGTAAGAGCCAACAAGCTATAATAAAAGGAAAAAAAAAAAAAGGAAGAAAAAGAGGCCAAGCAAATAAAAACCTCAGTCTAACAAAAACTCAAGTCATGATCAAATAGTTTGTGTTGGAAGGGACCTCTAAAGGTCATCTAGTCCAACCCCCCTGCCATGGGCAGGGACATCTGTTACTAGATCAGGTTACTCAAAGCTCCATCCACCCTGACCTCAAGCACGTCTGATGATGGGACATCCACAACTTCTCTGGACCACCCGTTCCAGTGTCTCACCACCCTCATCATAAAAAATTTCTTCCTTATGTGGAATCTAAAACTACCCTCTTTCAGCTTAAAACCTTTGCCCCTTGTCCTGTCACTACAGGCCTCGGTAAAAAGTCTGTCTGTCATTTGTATTCTGTTACTGCTGACAATTAGATTACCCCACAATTTTTATTTATTTACTTTTTAAAAAATGTAATACTTTTCTTAAGCCAGAAACTCTCTACCTTTCTGCTTTCAGAGACTATGAAAGGAGACCATCATGGGCATACTCAAGTTTTTACAGTGGCTTGGGACCAGTAATTCATCTGCTGTCTATTAGCTAATCCAGCTCTTGAAACTTCTGAGAGCTGCTGCATAAGTGCAAGGTGTAAGGCTTATGTTCTTGTTTATCACCATCCCCACTGAAATGTGGGTTAGGGCCCAGATTCAGACAAGGTTCAGGTTGACCTACTTGGACAGGCTGCTGTTGTGTATTTTTCATACCATAGCCCAGCTGGAGGATTTCTTTTGTCCTCATAGGTGATTTCAGGCTATTGAGTGGGGCTAGGAACAGCATGAGCAGGCTGCTACAGGAGTAGCAAATTCAAGGAATTATAAAGGGCAATGGCACATTGCAAAAGTAAGCAACCTGTAAGCGATGAACCTATTAGAGTTTAAAAAATAACTCATCCAAATGGAACAAGTCAGTGTATATATAAGCAGTGAAGGTGAATGTCCATTTTTCCTGTAGAAATACAACTTTTTTATTGCTAAAAAAAAATCAGACTTGCACCTCTAAACATCATTATATTAATTAATTATTTTAAATTTATATTTAGTATACTGTACTAAAACCTATATGACAATAATTACACAGCAGTACTACTAAGAAGTCCCATGCAAGGACTGGTGCTCTGTTATTCGATATTGCAGACACCAGAAGACAAAGGCTGTGTTTGGAAGAGGTTATGATCTATTTTAAGACAAAATGGAAATACACCGATCAACCTAGAGTCAGAGAATAAGAATACAGCAAAGGTAAGTTTTTGATAGTAGACAGGATTCCCGGAGGTGTACAATTTCTTATCAACAGTACCATACACTCTGGTCATCTTCTTAGCTATTCATAGTAAGCAATTAAAGACAGAGTCCAAGGTAGAAATATGTTCCTAAATAAGGAGGATACAACACATACAGCAGCAGTGTAACAAAATACTAAATTGTCACAAGCTTTTAAATAAATTCATTATAGATAAGAGTCCACAAGCAATAGGATATTAAATATATGTAGTTCCTTAGCTTTTTGATTAAAAGCTACAAATAGTCAGTTCCTAACGTGTGCAGAGTGGTTAGAAGAAAAGAAGTCAAAGAGCCCCAGGAGCTCCAGCTCATTCAGTACCGGGTAACTGTTTTAAAATCAGAAACATTCTTTATGTTGACCTAATGTACCTGTAATTCTAAGATATTTATATTTTAGTGCACTAAAATTAAAATAATTCTGGATTCAGACCAATGTCTCTTTTGACTGAAAAATAATCTATTATACAAAATTATAATTTATTTACAATTATATTTAATTTATAGTAGTTATATAAAATAGTATGTAATTTATTGAATATTATATAAAGAAAGGTACTTCATTTAATGCTAAATTAAAATTAGAGGAGAATTTGGGGGTAAAAGGGAATCTGCATTTTAGAGAGTAAACACTTTTCACATTTTTATAGAAATTTTTGCTATGACTTCATTGATAAAGCTAATGAATGTAGTTTTAGTTGGAAAAATATTTACTTGGCTCATCTCAATGCTACTTCTCAAGCCATTTTAAGTTTGGTAGTTCAGATACTCATCTACAAAATCCCTCTCTGAGACATGCTGAAAATCATCTTAGGATGAAAAGACAACAAATGCTGAAAGCACTTACAGAAGAGCTATATTCAAGGAAGATATATCAAAAGAAAACTCTGACAAGAGTCCCAAATAGCTGGCTGTGCTGGAAGCAGAAGAAAATATTTCTACCTAAAGAAACACAGCTGGAAACCAGCTCAATATACACTTTGCAGCATTTTCACTGAAGAATGCAAAATGATACCTGCCAGTCTCAGAGAAGCAATTGGAGGGAGATTAGACATATATAAGTGGGGGAAACCTTCACACTGGTATTTTGAGGATATCTAAGAGGTTACTGTGATTTCCTTGTACTGAGGCAGAAATGCTATATACAGTTTGGCAACAGCCTCAGTGACAAGACAGACCCCATGCAGTGGACCCAGGCTGGACCCAAATCAAAAAGACACAAATTTTTTAAAAACAAGAAGTGACTGGCTGATCAGAAGTCCACTGATATTTAAGGACGTACTCATTAACTGATGTCTCAGAAGAAAGAAATAATTAAGTTTATTTTTCTAGGGCATCTATCTCAGATAGTTAAGAGCATGCTTTCTTTATGAGTAGTACTGGTCTGTACTTCTTACTTTCAGCTGGTACTCTGTGAGTACATTTAAGCTAATATATAATAATGCCCACTGGAAACAACATAGAGTAAGCCTTCACAGGTGAAGATTGGTAACTGTAGTATTTTATGACTCACATGATGTCATAGTGGTTGGAAAATGAAGTGAACACTCCACATCACTGAATGTATCTATTTACTGAGGAAATTAGGGAGAATTGGAAATTTTCTACCAGTTCTGTCTTGTGCCCGTGCTGTGCATTTCTCATTAGATGATATTCTAATAACATTACAGTTAACATTAATGGCAGACTATTATGCATAAGCAGTAGGTTATCTCAAGAGTCTGAGGCATTCTGGAAGTAGTATCTGTAAAACAAATGAGCAAACACTAACAGCCACAACAGAAAACCCTCTTGTAAATTCAAGAGCACAGATTTCCCTTAGGTCCTTCTTAGCAGAATTTTTTCTATAGATTTTTCTGGTGTGTGTTTTTTTGTTTTTTTTTTTTTTTTTAAATAGATTCTTCTATACTTTTATAGAAGTAGATCATAAAATTGAAAACTTCTGTGCTTATTTGTCTATCTTCAGACTTTTGGTCTAACATCTTCAGCAGAATTTCTCGGTGTTTTGGAACTTTAGCCAAGTATTGATACAGTGATGGGGATGCAAACACATGAAGAGCGCAGTCCCAAACCTTCCTGCTATCTGAGTTCTGCTAATGCCTTTATCCTAATTTCCTGACTTGAAAATAAGGTTTTAAATGATATAATGCTCCTTTTGATAACAGCAACAAGAAAAACATCAAAAACTGTCAAAATGATGGCTGTTATTATGGTAATTTTTTGCATCACTCCATTGCAGAGCATTTACAATGTCAAAAAAAGCCATCCTGAAAGACACAGCTACTTCTTCAAAGAGTTTTCAGCTTGAGGGACTGAACAAATGTGAGAGGAGAGAAATGAGGACACCAAGTTCACAACTATAAATACAAACAATAGAAATGGGTGAACCATGAAGCAGTACAACCAGGGGAAAATCAGACAGAAAAAATGTTTCTGGAGGAAACTGGAGGATCTGGAAGGGCATGAGCTATGTCTTCATGCTGTAGAAATCAGGGTATGTTATACAGTAATGGCATCTGCCATTCACAAAGAAAATGGTCTTAGCAGAAGTATAGTGTGGATCATCCTAGGAGATATGTTGTATGTTATCTTGAGAAAGGGCTCAAGTGTGGGACAAAGAAAAGGAACAAAAGGAATTCCTGGAAATCAAACATGAGGTTACAAGTTGTGGGTATGAATTTTTACAGAATAAAGGCCGAGGTCAGATTCTCCGAAGAGCTAGGTGGAACAAAAGGAAATTTTGAACCTGAGTTCAATAGGTGCAGGAAGAGAAAAGGAAGTGTGGTAGGACTCCCGGTGGTGTCTCAAGAAAGGCAGTGGCATTTTTAACAGTTACCAGGTATAAGGAGGATATGTTCAGAAGTGAGCAATGGGCTCAGTTTCACGTTGAATGTGAAACTGTGACAGGATACACTGGTGTGTGCATGATGGCATATATCAGGAAAGGGTGATACTGAGATTGGGGCTGCCTTGAAGAAAAAAACTTTCAGTTTCATAGACTAGATGGGAGCACTGGACCCTCAGTCATTTTTAGCCTATAAGGCTCTCCTTAGTGTTTCAACCTACAGGAAATTAAATTTTGTCCTACAGTCTGAGGATTATATCGTAGTCATTTCATGGCAGGGGATATGTGAGGTGATGCCACCGAGTGACCCACACTTTGAGGTGAGTGGGGAGGTGGGTTCACAGGAGGTCAGCGAAGTGGTGGGAGGGAAGTCATGGCCCTCATTGACTTAAGGCCATTATCTATAACCTCCCAGGTACAGATGCACTTGTCTCACACCTGACTTTTGGAAACACTACCACAAAAACTGAGCTCCAAGAACAAGCTGGAGTTGCACATACTCTGTGCACAGTTCAAAGGCATTTGGAAAAGCAACTCTTTGATGCTATCTGCAAGAGATCTTTCTGGAAGGATAAGACTAAGCTACACCTTCATCGCTTTGAGACATTTTCTCAGTGCACTTTACAGTGTCAGGCTCCTAAGTTCCAGTATCTAAAGTGGTTTTGATCCGTTGCCTTGAGTTCCCAGAAGACATTGTCTTTTCTTTACAGACAGTTACTAGATACCTATCACCAGCATAAATAGTGCTCAGATGTCAATGATGGGTGCATAAAAATATGTCTGATATTAGCAAATAAAAGCAACATTATTCTGATACTGCATTCTTTAATAAATGCCTCTCCCATTATTCACCCAAGTTTCCACAAAAATGGATGATGTCACTTGGCTTTTTTAAAGAAAATCCTTTGGTTAAAGCTTGAAAGCAGTTAGCTAACTAGCCTGAATAAACTCTGAAAACACAATTAGAATGGCATAAAAATAAATAATTTGGGGCAATTACCAGCTAACCTAGCCATTAACAGGTTTTTGTTTCCCCCTTCAGACATAATATAATCAAACAAAGAAGTAATTTCCACTGTTTTTTCTAATGTTAGGCACACTTCCTTTGAATTTCTCAGTACCTGCAAATTTAAACTCTGAGGGCACTAATTATCCTATATGAGGAGAGGTTATTGTCTTTAATGTTAGTGGCAGTTAGGGCCCACACACTGGGAGGGAGATTTACTCCTTTACAAATACTGCTTTATTCAGGTGCAGTTGCTTCAAAGTCCTTTCCTCACCATGCAGCCTATGTTCAATGCAGAGAAGCTCATTATACCAGTTACATTCATGATGATACCAGATGTTCAAATTGAATACTCATGAGAATTATTTTCAGGCTTCCTATTCACATAAAACTTGTGGGTGAACAATTAGTAAATGGAAGGATGCTGCCAAAAAAAAAAAAAAAAAAAAAGAATAAAAAAAGAACAAACAAACAACAAAAATTAAAAAGAAAAGTTGAACCATCATTTAACTGCAATTTTATCCATCTGATCAAGTACAGACAGATGTAGCTTTTGAGAAACCGAAGCATTTCTCTGATGAGAGATTTTTGGGGTTTTTTCAGTTTACAAAACTTCTTCCTGCTTAGCAGACTTCAGCAATAGCACTGTTCCTTCCTAGGTTTACTATACATGTGGCTCACCAGTAATTTATGAAGGCTTATTATTTCCTGTGTAATGAAGCATATCTCTTTGCAAATAGCAAAGAAGGTGTAGGGAAAGGCAGGGCAGATTACAGTCCAGCTGGGCCTAATAACAAAAAGTAGCATGCAAATGCTGGCTCTGCAGTGGGCTAAGAATGCCCCAGAGAGCAGTGCTGCCAACTCCTGTGGTGTTATGATGAGTCTCACAACATCTGACATTTTATTTAAAGCCCTAGAGAGATCATTAACTGAAAACCTCCACTTTAAGTTTCTGGACTAGTGGCTTTCAAACTTTCCAGACTGTGGATCAGCACTGGCTCTCTGTATTTCACCATGCTCTCACAAACTCTGACTTTCAGTAAAAAACACTAACAAGGCATTTTAATCTGTTTTAGGCAAATTTTGCAGTTTACTTACTAGTCTTACAAGTGATCATTGGAGCTCAGTTTGGGATCTTCAGTCTAGACCTCTTGGCTGCAGAAAACCCACTTGAACAGTGAGCCAATCCTCTCTAACAGCTCAAAAGACAGAAGGCTACTCTGCCAAGTTAAGCTAATCATTCTACCCCTCTTTTCCTACCTTCCTCTCTTTTACCTCTGTACTTGTTCTGTTCAGTTCACTTCCTCCTTCAGCTCCAAACCCACAAGTCTATCTCTTTGTTCACTTTCAATTCCACCTTGCCTGACATCTCCAGATGTTTCTCTCTTCCCTCACTCATACTTATTTTGCAGTACATCCTCCAGACTCCTCTTACCTAGTTCTGTCCCAGGTAAATTGTAGCATTAAGTGTTTTGGACTTTTCCTATGAAGATGTCATATCACATTACTGAAATGCATATTTAGACTTCGGTAAGAGACCACCTTGTTATAATAATATAAAAGCCTGTCACATTTTAGGTCTATTTTACTTGACAGCATCTCTTTGGAGAACAGGAATCTACATAGATCATAAATGATATTTTGACAGTTGCTAGTTAATCTGCCCTGTTGAGACCAGTTTCTCCAGGTCACCTCTTTAAAGCAAAGGGCTCGATTTTTCCTCTCCTTTTTGGGCTGCATTTCTTCTAATGCCATGTGTGACATGTACCAAGCCCAACTGACTTGGCATACACATAAGGGAAGACAGGAGATGGAAGAGTTGGCTCTGCACAGACAACAGTGATGGGTGGACTGTTAGTTGGGTTGGTTGTTGTGTTGTCTTTCCTGCTTGGTTCTCCTCTTGAACTAGGGGTGTATGAAGCAAGCCATCATAAGAAAATGCAGGGATACAACTTTGGTCAAAAATAGTAGCAGTTCTCAGATATTTTCAAAATTCAGTAGAAAAAAAATCACTCATTCCACTGCTTATTAGAGTATTTGGTTTGTGATGGGATTAATTTTTCAGACACTTCTGCTTTATGATTTTTAGTAACTGCTGCCTTAGTTAAATGTAATTAATCAAGTACAGAATCTCTTTTAGAGCCTCTGCTTTTCTTTCCTAATTGAGAAACAGAACTGTTGCAACACATGCAAAGGCTGTGATTTAAAGAAGACAGTATTGACTTTTTCCTCTAATTAATGATGTTAAAAAAATACTGTATACCTGTAACACTAAAACACAGAGGAGATTTTAGTTTCAAAGCGAAAGGAGTAAGCTCAAGTAAGAAAAGCATTGGTTACTGGGGAGATGCCAAGTGGCATTGATGACCATCTTTCACATAAGCAATGGAAAAACATGGCTTATATTAACAATGCTTTGAAACTGAGGGTACAAATGTGAACTCTGCATAGCACAAGAGATGCTGATGAATGCTCAGTGGTTCATATATGTTATGTTAATCTTATGTCTATTGTATGCATGTATGTGTGTACATCTGATACATAAATTACTTAGGATATTCAAACATTATTTTACATAGGTAAACCTCTGTATAGGTTGCTTCTTAGGAGTTGAAGTAATTGCTATCTTTATATTCAGACTTAAATAATAAACACTGACATTTACAAGGTGGATAGCTTCATTTGGACTAGGAATTGAAGGCCCACCACTGCCGCAACACCTCGAAAAAAATTAATCTGTAGGACTTATAAATGTGAAGAAATTGTCACTACTACTTGGAAACACACTTGACAGTGTACACATGAATCCCTCAGTTTGTCACGTTCATTAGAGAAGAAAGGCCTGATCTGAGTGTTTTAAATGACTGTGGTGGTCTGAATTGCTTTGATTTATAACAGGCAAATTTTGTTTGTAAATGTAAAGTGCTTTCTATAAATGTGAGGATAAACCACCTTTGTACAAAATTCTACTTCACCTTAAATAGCAGAAGAGCATTTATCCATCTGTGTCTCTGACTGGTACTAGATTGGAAGTCTGAGCTAAGTTTTCTTTTAAAGTTGTGAAATACTTGCTCAGTTACTTTGTCCTTAGATAAAAATGGATGTTAATTATGGCAATATGCTTCTACCTCTTTAGAAGGCATAAACAAATGATCACATGAAGCTTGTAATTTCTTGACTCTTACATTGAAAGACAACATTTCTTGAGCCATTTATCCCTTATGTGAATGGAAAGAGCAAAAAACCTCTATTTCTCTCCTCCGTTCTGACTTCAGCATGCTCAGTATCTGCAAATAGAAACCACTGTGCTTCTCCACAATTTAACATGTTTAGTAGGTATTTTCTCAGCTACTGAAAAATAAAATATGTTGCAAACTTGTAGATGACAGGGTTCTACAACATTTAGTGTTACTTCCAGTCCTTACAGAAACCGACCATTTATCGAAATTTTGCAAAAAGTGTGTAACTTTGAAAAGATAACTGTGAAATACTTGTACCAGACTTTCTGGGTAAGCCACTGCTTAGGACATTGTATCTGTGGGTGTTGAGCAGAAGGTGAGTACAAACACTCTGAGCAGAAGGCAGTAGCTTGTGGGATCAAGGTCTAACAGCACAAGCATCACAAAACCTATCAACAAAACATGATGAGAACAGATGATTACCTGATAATAGAACAACATGGGGGAGATATTGCTTTTTACCATGTTCTTCCTCATCTCTTAGAAGTGCTCACTTCTCTCCAGAGATCAGACAGATTTAAGAGGGAAGACAGTCTATATCTGATACATGACAAAGGAGCAATGAAAAGATTGATGTTGTGGACTAGCAACGCTCAAATCTCTTCAGAGAGATCCCTGGTTGACATGTGAGGTGGGAACTTGGAAGTTGTAGAAGCAGCTCAGCAATCACTGGATACAAGTGCTGTAAAGACATGCTTGGCACAGCTCTTGCATCTGATGAAACTTGCAACGCATCAAATATGTGGAGGTCTGAATAAATAAACAAAAAGGTTGCAAACTCTTATGCCCATTGAAAGTAAAAAAAAAAAAACAAAACAGGCAGTTAGAACTCCTAATTAAAAAAAAAAAAGAGCACAAAAAAAACCCCACACAGAAAAAAAAAAAACAAAACCAAACCAACAAAATAAACTGCCTTTCTCTTAGCAGAGAGGAAACAAATTTTCCTCCTTTAGAGTTCTGTACACTGGTGTTCAAGGAAGCTTTTAATGCTTTGGAAACTTCAGCCAGCCTTGCATGTCTCATGACATAAGGATGCTCCCCAAACCTGCAATTACGAGTTTAGAAGCTTGTATTGACATTGGAAGAGGCTCTGCTTTCTGATAATCATGATTCCTCAGACATCTTAGCAATGGCTGATGTTTCATGGATTTAATGGTGGGTAAGAAGGTACCTAAATCTCCACCTCAAGTGATATCTGGAAGCTTCTCTAATGGGGTGAAATGCTGGGGTGAAAAAGGTTTCTAAAAACAACCGGGCATGAAGAGCAGCATGATTTAGAAAACCTAAAATCAACAGTTTAGTTTAAACAATAATAGAAATTACGTTTCATTGGAGGTCAGAAATAGAGTTTAGGTTGAAGTCACTCTTGAAGATTCCTTTATGCTCTGTTCAGAATCAACCATCTTCATTGTTATAAATAAGGTTCATTCTCTTGAAGGCTAAATATGAGAGTTAGAGCACAAAAGCTTTATATTGGAGAGGGCACTATAAGGAAGGTCGCTTTATAGAAAGCATGAAGTGTAATTTGGAGAAGAATGCTAATACCAACTATATCAGATTGTGAGGAAGCTGAAAACAGCATATGTTCTAATATTGTCTTTTATTGATTTTGCTGACAACATCCCACTTCAACAACGTTACAGCTGCACTTCAGGATTCTTAATGGAGGGGGATGGAGAAAATCAATATACAGAGCTTGCTTCTGCTCCCATTGAAGTCAATGCAGGTTTCATTATTAACTGCAATGAGCACGGGACAGAGCTCAGACTGCTTTGTCACTTTGTGTTTGTTTTTTACTTTCCCTTCTTATTTAACTTTCTAAGGGGATATGTGTACTGTTATCCTATGTTTTAGGGAAGTCTCATTTAAACAGGGCAATTCCCAACCAAACTGCAAGTCTATACATTCAGAAATTGTGCCCTGCTTTATGAAACCTAATGAAAAATTATAGCCCGTATCATGAACCAGAAAAGTTGTAATAAAAGATTAAAGGATTTGAAATACATTCTAATAACAAAATCATTTATTTCTTAAAAATATTTTCATTCAGATACAAAGCAGATTAAAACAGTTTAGCTTTCACTGTCTTATAAAACATTACTTTCAATGTGCATTGTTTGATCTACTAAAAATAGAGAGTACACACCCAAACTTTTTTCACTACTATTTTAATGCTATTTACACAAAATGAAATATGCTAAAATTATCTCCAAAAATTATAAGCATCATCTTCATTCCAATAACATGCCGTTAATTTTGTTCTAGCATGAATGCAAAACATATTTTAACATGCTGTCAAAATGAGATACTAAGAATGTCAATAAAATGACACTAAAATAAATGTAAATTTAGATTGCTGTCACAAGTGGCTGCTTGGTTTTGTGAAGATGTTAGGTTGCTATAGCATTTTCCATAGCAACTTTGCATCTTATTACATAAATAATCCCTCAGTGTCCTTAAAGCTTACTAAAAACAGGATTAAATCTATTCTCATATGTAATGATCCTGCATAAAACCTTATCAGTATGAAATACCCAGAAAACATGATAAAATGTAATCTAGATAATAGTATTTCTGGCAGCTGAAAAGCATCAAAGCACAACAGACTTGTTTTGTAGTAAACGGGACATCCTCCTAAACCCCATATTAGGAAAATGCCTTTGAAGTGTCTGTTTCCTCTAAAAATTGAAAGTTAGGTTAACCCCTTTACTGCTGTGTCCATAGGACCAGCAGAGACCTTCATCCCAAAGCCTATGTGTTTTGCATGATCCAGAGAAACTGGTCCAGTACCTGGGACAGGACAAGGCTACCTTTGTTCCCCAGGGAAGACAGGCTTGGCAACCTTCAGCCCTGATGCACCAAGGCATTTCTGCTAAATCCAACTGCGTAAGAAGCACGATTCGAGCCAAATGGACTTAAAACCAGATGCATAAAATTATGCCCCTCCCTACACGCTTCCTGAATTTCAGCGTATTTTTGTAAAAGCTGTGGCAAAAATGAAATACATTTTAAGGCACAAAATTGGAGTCTGCTTGATGATAACAGCTCTGAACTGCCATGCTGTGAAAGACACTAGTGCAGACTTTTCCCAGCACAGAGGAAGTAATCATCTTGTGCTGCTTTCTAGTGATCATCCCTGATGGTCCCAGGAAGCAAAACTGATTGTCTGCTGTGTCCAGAGTATTTCCATTCAAAGTGAAGTTACTCCACTTGCAGAGCTCAAAAGGGCTTTTTAGCTGTCTTCTCTGGACAGAAAGGGGACCGTGTCACTACAGGGACAATTTAGAGCTTCAGATTTTAAATATGTTCTTTTCTCCAAGATTGCTAATAAAACCTGGTTAGTAGCTTCTTTTAACAGGGTTTATTTTCCTCTTTATATGCCTTTCTACATTTATTACTGCAGGGCTAATTCTGACACCAGCTGCTGATGGTTTTGAAATGGTATTGATTTATTTAAGGAAAAAAGCAATGCATTACTTTCTAAAGCATGTACATTTTGTTATTTTATAATATGTTTATCAACAAGTGGTTAAAAGGACAGTGAGAAAATTATGGACTTGTTAAATACCAGTACTGCTTTCACAAATCCGATGCAGAAAAGCTATGGGATGGGGAGATAATGACAGAAAAATAAATCAGATTTTTGTTCAAAACAAAATATCCCATAAACCCCAGAAGATTAGACTTACAAGAAAGGAAGGAAGAAATATATGATCCCTGGGATCAGGAAGACGAAGAAGATCCGACATGAGATCTGTTGTGACACTGGGCCAGTTGGAAGAAAAGGAAGAGCAAAGCTCAATTCCACACAGCTGGGGCTCACAGATTTCTATTCAAAGTTGTAACAAGCTATATAAAGCTTTCCTACCAGTTTAATCCAGCTATAAAACAGTTTCCATTCCATGTGTGCATCTCTGCATTCACACAAGCCTTAAGAAAAAAGCAAGGAGAGCACTGAATTGTGGAGAAAAGATGAATAAGCAGCACACAGATCACTTTGGTGTTGTTTCAGGCTTGCCTTGAAGACTTGCCAGGCTTGCAACTTTCAAGACAGACTTACGACAGTATCACAAAGCCTGTTTTATGCTCTGTGCACCACGGTGCGGTTTTCAAATACTGACTTTCACAAGGGCTTCTACTCTTCTGTGAGATGGACTGCCCACTGTTCAGCTTGTCTCCTGTGGCAAGTGACTTAGCTGATGCTGCAAACAGGACAGATCAGTTCAGGAGAGCTTTAAATATCTAGGCAACTGTTCAAGATAGAAAGACCTACAATGTTTAAGTTAGGCACCTCGCTTAGGGGTGTTTGAAAATCCTGCCACAGAGGATGTCTTTCCTGACTTGGAAAGTAGCACTAATCTTATGTGTTCAAGCTAGGCTTGCACTACATAATGTGCAATTTATTATTTGCATGCAATCCCTGAGATATTACTAAGTTACTTCATCAGGGGAAATACAGAAGTAGTGAAATGTTGCAGGGGCCCACTGAGTGGGCTATTGCAAGTCTGTTGAACTGTAGAAAGCCCTCTACCAAGGTGCTTATCACCCACATGGACAGAACAAGCCCTGGCTGAATGAAAGGAAGCATCATTGTCTCCATTTGATAGTAGGGAACCGAGATAACGCAAATTCATTGATTAGTCTGGGCAGTGGATACATAGCAGAGGTAGGATTTGTCTCAGAGCTCTGGGATCCCAATCACATGCCTTAAACAGGCGGCCGTGTGCAAGCACTGTGCATTTCTTTCTTTTCCATGGTGCCAGTCACAGTCTCGTGCTGAAGTTGGAGTTGCGAGAATTAATGGCACATCGCCGAGAACTGCAAATAGAAGAGATTAACCCACCTCCCCTTAAAGTAAAATTACAGGTGCCTTCTAGGCATAAACCAAACTTCAGCTCTTTTCTACAACATGCAGCTTCACTTCACTAATTCTTAAAATTACTTTGGAGGCTTTTACATGTGGATCCTTACGCCTAGTGCCAGCAGGTGGGAGATGAAGCATCCATAAATCCTGATTGTTCTGAAGATTTTCGTATATCCTCCAGACTCCAACACTGAATCTCCTTTTTTTCCCCTTGAGCTAATGCTTCAGTAGCTGCACCTTGACTTTCAAATGTATTAACTGAGTTGCCAATCATCATTATTGTTTTTTTCTTAACAATCTCCCAGCTTTACTTCAGCAATCCTCTTGTCCCTTTCAAACTCCAAAATCCACATTGCAGAAAAATCACCATTTAAAGGCTGAATTTGGTGGTGGGGGGAATTATAAAAGAATAACTTATCCAACAGCTGAGATTCACTCAGTCTCAAGTCAGCCTTTTGCCAGCTTTCCCAATAATGCAAATGACCTCTAGTCTTTGAAACCAGGAGAATTTCCTATAAACTAGGCATGTATGACAGTCCAGACAATTTAATGAATTTGCTGGGGGGCTCTTTGAGGGGTCCTTGTTGCAGTTTGAGGTGCTTTCCAATAGAACAAGCAGGTAGCTTGGGTAGGGTACTAACTCAGCCTGAGGAGAATGACCTGTAAAACACCTGGAGGAGCAGAAGGTCTTCACACAAGAGGCACTGCCCCAGCCCTGCAATGTGAGGGTCTAAGACAGGTTCAGGAGACTAGAGGTCCCAATTGTCACTCCAGCTCTGCCACTAATTACTGATAGAAGTAAATCAAGTTCATAACCAACTAGGAAAAATGTAATAGGCAGATGAAAGAAAAGGATTTCAGTTTAGAATGGATGACTCACTTCGTTCCATCCAGAACTGTTCTGCATTGTCCTAAGTAGCAAGTCCAAATCTTCCCAAACAAATGGCTATTAGATCTTTAATATGCACCATGACTTGATCTATTGCATGACTTCATATCTTGCATGACTTGAAACCACTCTTAGTAACAGATTTTTGACCATCTACCCCAAATCCCCAGAACTTATTGTGTACAAGAGCCTCGATGCACTGTAATGTTCCTCTGAAACCTGAAGTTCAGCAATTCTGGACAAGCATTTAGGTGCTGAAGTACTTTTGTACAGCCTCAGAGCTTCAATGTGTTGCACTGTGTTCTCAAATGTTGGGGCTGGAATCCACCCTTTTTTTTTCTTCAGGGTGATGAATAGGCGTCTCTTCAGATAGACTAGAGAAGTTTTCATTCTAACCAGTCTAGCTGTAGGGAAATGTGACACAATCAGAACCATGTTATTTAGATGATCACAGAAGTGGTGTTATTTCTGAATGAAAAAGGCTTGACTAACAGAAGAAATTACACTAGGAGACACCTGAAACTACACTTTACCAAAGCGGAATAGCTCTTAGGATCCATTTGAAATTGTGGAATTATTTAAGCCTTCTTGCACGAGTGGTGATTTAACTAGGTTAACCAGTGAAAAAAGACCTGATACAGGTGTTGGAGCCTGGGGAAATCTCTGTCACCTGTTGTAGCTTTGGGGTTTGCAACTTCCTGGGAATCTTGTTCCGCTGTCGAGCAGGGCAGGCTGAAAAACAATGTCCTCAAGAAAACTGTTGGTATGGCCAGATGGGCAGTCCAGAACTATGGAACTATCCTAATCAATTCATCATGTCTCATGGCTTCAGCCACTTTTGGATTTAGACTTTTCAGTCTTTATGTGTGCATGCTGTCCTTGAATTGAAGAGGCACAATATCTTCTTTGTGTTAGTCAAGCCTTGCTATGGTTAAGCATTTAGACAAACGTTTTAAGAAAAGGGGTTAAAGAGAAAGTGCCAGTGTTTTCTTACTGTTCAGAATTGTTTCATTGTGATAAAAGATTCTTTAAACGACATTCTCTGTAGAACAGAAGTTGCTGTGAATACAAATAGCCACTCCAGTGAGATAAAGAGGTGGATCTGGAATGACATACTCAAAAAGAAAGAAAAAAGAAAAAGAGAAGGTGGCTAACACAAAGAGTAGTATTAAAAAAAAAAAATCTTAAAGAAGGAAAGAAGAATAACTTTTCAATTCGCTGTACACAAAAATGAAAAAATAAATGTCCTTCTCTTGCTTTCTTTTCATTTACCAATGTTTTATACCTGGTAACTTTTTTAACTCCATGTTCCCTCTATTATCAATGACAGAAGAATCGAATGCACTTACTTTAGTTGAGAGTGTAATGTTGGAAGAAGAATCTATGAAATTAATTTTAGAACTGAATGTCTATACGTATGCAGCAGGCTAGGTCAACTCCACTAAGATCAAGAGAATGATGAATGGTACAATGGACCATGATGGACAAGTACTCAAGTGGATTCGTATTGCTAGATTTTGATTTAGTATGCAACACAGTACTGGGTTTGCTACTATTGTTGCTGAGAGGACACAAGTGCTCGCATTATAAGAATACAAATAAATAGAAGTTGTTCAGGATAGAACAATGTTGAAATCTCAGATATCAAGATCTTTATAGAAATGTCTCTTTGTATGGAAGAAAATCAGACACACTTTCCTATTTGTGATGTTATAAAAAGAATGACCAGCATAGCTCTGCCCTAAGCATGCATTTATTAAACCCAGCTGAGTTGATAAGCATGATGGTTCAAAACATCATTACTCTTCTTCCAGTGTGCAGGCCGTGGGTATTTCTGGCTCAACTTTCCTGTTGACTTCTTAATGACTTCCCGCCATAAGAGTGGACACCATCAAGGTAAAATGATTACACATTCATAAAAATCTCTGATTGCTAGCAGTGCTTTGTCTGAAGTGACCCCCTGTCTCAGCTCCAAATGATCTGCTAATTATGTCTAGAAAATTCAAATCCACACAATTAGCCAAGCAAAGATCAAGGCTACCCTTTACAGGTTTTCTTCCTGCACTTTTCTTCCAGAAGAAATACAAAATCTTTCCTAAAGAGAGATGTCGTAGTAAAAGTTTCTTTGCTAGAATGATAGTCCTTCCTTTGGTCTTTACTTCCAGAGTCATTTGGCCTCATGCAGCACCTTGTCACAGGAGGAGCCAAAGGCAAGCTTAAATCCATGCTTTTGTGCTGGCATACAAGGACTTGAAACCATTGAATAGATAAAATTCTTTCCTTTCTTAATATGGTGTCTGTATGCAAAGGACTAGGTCAATACTATCCTCATAATCAGACTCTGTGTTTCTTTCTATATTACTCCCACCTTCTTTACCTTTTTAAAGCTCACTGCTAGCTGGCAATGCCCAGTCATGCTTTGGGTTCAGCTTCTGTAAATTTTCTTTCTGAAGATTAGTGTCTAAACAAGCAAACCCTTGTTAGCTACTCACAACTTTTTTAACCAATGTCAATAAATCAAGCAAAGCATCCATCCAGATCATGTTACCAATCAGTAATTCAGGCAGCTTCTGAGCTACCTCTTGGAGTCTACCCGTGGTAGCAGAGTATTTGTAGAAGGCTGAAAAAGTTGCTTTTCTTATGCACCCTTGTTCTTTCTTTCCTGATAGCCATCTAATGAGTGTCAAATAAATGCAGTATGTGGTACCATATTGTAAAATATGTACTCTTAAAAGTTAATTCCACAAAACACGCACTTAAAATAGTATGGCATATTTGATAGAGAGCTTATACATTACTATGTATTCGTTGAAGAGAAGGGTAGGGCTTAGAGAATACTGACCAAAACAAAACTTCAACTGGTCTCACAATAAGATGCTATTACAACCATGGAATGTAATACTGTCATTCAAGATTGCAGAGAGAACATTAAAGAAACCCAGTGCTTCCAGTCAAGGGCAGAACTGGAGAATTTTCTTTGTTATAGATCACAGGAGGTGACAGACAGCTCCTAGAGACAGCTTGCATCATTCAAATAACTAACTTACAAGAGTTTAAAATAAGATACTGTCTTACAGAACCAGCTATTAATTACTCACATTTAAGTTCTTGTTTGCCTTTAAAAAAACTATGTTTGTATATACTTGACATTATGGAGGGATTTGACTTTACCTGAATCGTCTACTCTCAGCTTTTTACTGGGATTGTCACCACTGTCATCATCAGACATTTCCATCTCCTCTTCCCGGCGGATTCCCATGAGCTGTTCACTGTGAGCATTTCGGAGCTCCTAAAACCCAAAATGACCTTTTGTCAGTATTAACTTTCATAAAGTCTTTATGTGTTATTTAGTATCTGTTTTTAATACTGTTCTGATTTTAATTATACATCATTTATCATTGTAATCACATTTATTTGTGTATGAATATTTATAACATCAGTAGCACAGGGAATTCTTCCTGTGAAAGAATGGAGTTTATAAAAGGAAACACTCTGGGAAAACAAGAGAGAAAGTGAGTCTCTATGTTGAGTGGAGATCTTTAGTTCTGCTAAACATAGGAGAATACCTTAACAGCAGGGATAATGCTTAGAATTGTGTAAAAAGCCAACTAATAATGAGATTGTCGGCCTGATTAATTTATAGATAATTCTTGCTTCTTTCTGACACCTGGCGTAGGATTCATCCGGCCAAGTGTAGGCATCTACATTAAAAAAAGTCATATTAACTACACCCTAAGAGTGCCTAGTTCTCTCTATTGATAGTAAGGGGAGCCGAGAGCAACCAGTGCAGACCGAGTGCTTTATGTTGTAAGTGCCTAGTGCTAGACAAAAGGCTCTCACCCTCTGGCCCTATGCCCAGATTGCCTTGGATTTTAAAGCCTCAGCCCCATAACACTGTCCTGAAAATCTCTACATCTTGAACCAAAACAAGTGCCAGCGCAACCAGCTCAGTCTCTGGGTGAGCGACGCAAGGGCGGGCAGCCAGGCAGGGAGCCCCTGCACATGTCACTAGGTAAAGATCAGCAGGCACGCCAGCTTTGTGGGAGTCTAGACAGTCTTTGTTCTGGGTAGAAAAGCCAGCACGGGTGTAAGCGGCTGGCTTTTTAATGGCAACGCTGAGAAGATTGAGAGGACTCTATTTTGTCCTAATAATCCTGTCAGGTGTAACACGGGGATGCTGCACCGTGATTAGTGTAGGCCTTTTCAGTCCGCAGACAGCTAATTTTTCTGCTGACAAAGAGCTTAATTCCCAAAGAGGTGGTTTGAAATCTTTGAAACAAGGAAGAGTCACAGGGAAGGAGGAGACAGAATTGAGGAGTCCAACCACTGCTCCGTGCAATTAACAATAAGCTGTCAGAGAGGGACTGTGTGGAAAAAGGGAAGGTGTTTCCCTGAGCTGTACCCTTGGTTCATCAGCAGATCTCAAATATTCTGATAAATGTGTGTCCATTAGTCCTGGCAAAGGCAAGGAGGCTAATTAGTGGGCGTTTTACAGCGCAATAATTTCAAATAAAAAAAAAAAAGTGATTAAAAAGGTAAATTGTCAACCAGTCTCTCATGCAATCAGAATCACCTCTAGAAGAAATTATCAAGCCATTTCTTAACTCTGTACTGGAAAAGGTTGCCTGCACTTTTTCCTGGGGAAGTATATTGCATACATAAGCAGACGTATGCTTACATTTACTCCCTCTTTAGGGGATAAATGTCCTTGATGAATCAATGTCTACATTATCAGGAAAGCCAATAATCTTCTATAGAGAATGTCTCTGTGTGTGTGTGTTTGCTTTAGGGTTGGGTTTCTAGCAAAGCTTTCCTAAATTCAGAAAAAAGTGGAAGGTGATCAGGCAATTAAACAAATTAGCAGATAATGTCATGGTTAGAAAATATGATTTAAATCAAACATGCCATTTGACACATTTCCACCATATTTCACATCTGAAAATCAGGCTTTTCTAAAATATATTACAAGAGCTTTTGCATGGTTTTGAATTGTTGTACTCTTCTTAGGAATACAAAAGGCAATATTTAAAGCCATGAGTAGTGAATTAACATTTCTGGTAAGTCCGACTCTTACGCATTTCAGTTTGTTTAAAAGCCAGCAGATGAATCCACATCCCCTCACAAAAAGTTAGTTTAAGAAGGGATGGTCTTCATGCTGTCAATTGAAATAATCTATTTGAAAATCATATTTTCTTTTACAAACACTAGTCTCCAACTTCACAGATTTCAGTTGAACAAAGGCTTCATCCATTACTTATATGAAATATTTGTGAACAAAATGCAAACTGCAGTTTGTACCAATAAATTATGCTAACATTTTATTTTAAGTGTCCCATTATTGTGAAGTCATTTGGTATTCACCATAATAGCACTGATAATAAAGTATTCACTTGGTATTCAATGTGGATGTTACATTTAGTGCCATTGGTATTCAACTGTAATTTAGCATTAGTTAATGGGCACTTAAAATGTTATCCAGATGATTTATATCACAGCACTTTAGTGTTTCTCAAACTAAGTGTACAACACTTATTTTACAAGTGTACTACAAAATAATTAAATAAGTGCACCTTACCTTCTAAAGTTTTTATTCTGAGACAGAGAAAAATCATTTAGAGGACTGTGATAGTAACAACACACTGTACTACATGAAGGTAAACCATGTGTATATAAGTTGCTCATATTATTAAAAAAAAAAAAAGGAAGAAGGAAAGAAAGAAAACAAAGACAGCGGTACTTACTTTTTAAAATACAGGCTCATAGCGTATATACTGAATTAAAAACGAAAGCTGGATGACCAAAATACAGGATGAGGTCTAGTGCTTCCTTTGCTGCCACTCGCAGCAAGGGGAGTTAGAATTCCGTTTCCTCTGCTCATGCTTATGACAGTCACACATGCATGGTCCCACACTGCTAACTCTGTGTGGTAGTATCATTACAGTTATACTGTTTTCTTTGCAGGCATAATACTTAGAATCAATACAAGTGATGTATCTACTTTTTAAAAGATAAACATAAAGCAAATGGGAAGGAGTATGTCATAATTCTGGACTTAATATGCTTAAGTCATTACTTACGAAAGAAATTATCTATTTTATTTTCAGGCAAAGTCATCTTATAATGACCATATAATGGCACAATGAGAAAAAAAGAATCTGTACTAGAGAATACTTCTTTTTAAAGCAGATCACGATGATTTCTTAAAAAGATATTTTTCAGAAATAGTTCTTAATTCTATCCTGAGTTGAAAATATTGTTTCTAATTTCACTACTTCTGTTCATTATTTTAGATAGTAAATATAATCCTCCAATGATTTCCCAAATTTTGCATGAAAAATAAAAACACATTGCTCTCTGTCTCAGTGTTATTTAATGACCATTATCATAATGAGAGCAATGGGAGCAATTCATACCGTAGATGAGACTGTATAATGGCCAGTTGATTAACAGCTAAAACGGTAGCCGTAAATATTGCCGAATACACTATGTCCAGATACAAGCACACTCGTTCTGTGTCAATCCAGCTGTGGGATGATGGATAGAAAGTAACAATAAAATCACCAACCTCAGAATGCTTTCGCCAAATGTCTATGTTCTTTCGCTGGGCTTTCGAGAAATGGTCCCAAGCTTTTTGTCTGGTAGAAGCGTTGAAAACGGCGACAATCTGCTCAACTTTGGTGAACAAGGAAGTCAAACAAGACAAGCAATTTATGTTGTGATCACTATAGAGAAGCAAAGCAAAGACACTAGGAGTCTATGGATGATGTCATTACTGAAACAACATCATCAATATCCATCCAATGACGTGTCTTTTGTACTTACATTTTATCAATGTTGGAGATGTCTCCGTTCAAGTCTGTCTCCATAACTCTAGTCTACACATCTTAAAG
This sequence comes from Todiramphus chloris collaris, assembly GCA_025345505.1. Taxonomy (NCBI): domain Eukaryota; kingdom Metazoa; phylum Chordata; class Aves; order Coraciiformes; family Alcedinidae; genus Todiramphus; species Todiramphus chloris. The sequence goes on from JANVCC010000021.1 coordinate 40,315,346, forward strand.
TATGTACCAGAAAACATGCATGCAGCTGCTTCCCCATGATGTCTGCTACAACCCTATGCACAGCCACTTGCCTTTGCCTGTGTGGCTATAGGTGTGCAACTACAGAAATCACACTCACGGCATAAATCTGACACATGTTCCCCTGCGTACGGATGAGCAGGCTGTACAAATGAAACCATGAAAGACAAGCAGGGTCTGCTTTGAAGGGTGACTATCTGATAGTGGGAATTCATCAGCAGATGGGAAGGGCTAAGCCGTACATTAATGCTACATTCTGTAGTTGCGGCTGCTGCTTCTCTTTTATTTAATATAAATGGGCTCACCTGTGGTAGATAATTCTGTCCTGTGTCCATGGCCTACGTATGTTTATGTACATGAAGAGTCACATTTTTGTACATATAAGAGGAAGAAGAGATGTGAAATGGGCTTCCCTCACTCAACTCTAATGAATTCGTTCTGAAGTCAGACCTGAATATTTAGATCGGTTATCTAGGACAGTAAGATGCCTAAGTTTTTTAGCTACTTGTTCATCCCAATTCAGAACATTTTTTTCCAACACTTTTCTTTCTCTTTGCATCAGTTACAAACAATGCCATCCTTCCATAACAGTGACTTGCCTAAAAGTGATTTGGAAAAGATGTAAGTTGCCTTGATTCCAGCACAGTTAACTGAAAGACCACCAAGAAACCCAGATTTTCTACAAATGATCTGGGCTGTGCTCCTGAGTGAACAACTGTGTCAACCTATGAAGTCAAACTGAAAAATGCTTCAACTCTTTGACAAGGTTCTCGCCTATTTATCTGTTTAGATTCCTGAGCTGAAATGATGTCCACTGTTTTGTGAAGCTGCAGCTTGCTGTAGCCCCTCTCCCAACAATTTCTATGAGAAATGGTGACAGGAGTGCTGCAATGTCTTCTGATCTGGTCTGTCATCAAGCTGACCAATGGTTGCTCTCCTCCTTTCAAGTCACAGACGTGGAGGATCTTATTATACATGAGAACCTATCTTTCCTAAAAAGGTGAACTCACCTAGTAAGTCAGTTATGTATCTTTCACCTCTAGATCTGAAAGTTAACCCCACTCGCTTGAATAAGAGCAAGTTTCTTCTGTACCCTTTTTTTTTTTTTTACCACAGTTGCAGGCTGCTTTCAGATTCAGATTTCATCATTTTGAATCATGTATGGAAGTTTTTCTTTGCAATCATCAGGGACAGTTAATTAACTTCTAAAGCCATAGAAAATAAATGTAGTCTTTTAAAATTAATACTTATATGTAGTATACAAAAAAAAAAAAAGATGCCTCAAAACTGCTGGGATGATCTGGGCCATTCGTGATTCATTCAAGTTTTATAGCAGATGTGACAATTTCAGCCTATTAGAACTTGCCTGAAGTGAATGTATGAAGGTGGATGTATCAGGGAAGTTTGAAGGATGATGATCAAGGAAGTTATGCTGTGTATATTTATTCAATTAATTTGAAAAGAATGAAAATGCTAAAGCACTCTATTATTATGTGTATAGAAACTGAGGCTAGAATTTAATTACTATCATTGTGTTGATAACCCAGGTGCTCAGAAAATCTTGCTTAATTAACAATCTGGTTTTAGTTTGCAAGTGGAAATTCAAGTAGAAATGATTCACAAAGACATGAGGAAGAGCTGGTTTGCCATTTTCCACTAATAGGTATTAATAAGATCATCTGAATTTTGAAAAACATTTGAACTTTAGAGTGTTTAATTTCCATTCTGTGAACAGGTGCTAAGATTTATCAAAAGTCATTATGTGATCATTTCAGAAACTCTCCTCCATGAAAACACAAGCTATGAAGATGTAAAACAGTTTTTCTTGCATAACTGAAGTAGGCAAAGTGAGCAGAAAAAGGATCTACACTTACCTAACCTTCAGGAATTAAAAAAACTAAAGGAGGTAGGATACAATGAGAACTAGATGCTGAAAATCAAGGCATATAAAGGAAATTTATGCAAGAAACATCTAGTGATAATAAAAACAGGGAAATGTAGAAAAAAAAATTAAATTAGAACATATCAAAGACCAGCTTCCCACTACTCTATTCAAAGAAAACATCAATGTATATACATCACTTTTAATATATGCAGCAATCTAGGCTATGAAGTGTTGCAACACCCACAGGTAACACCCAACGTAAAACATCTCCATGCACTATATCACAGCTAAAGAGCAGCCTCCTGCATTCATGTGTTATGCGATGGAGTCCAAGATAAACCCATTTTGCCAGATCACATTTGTCCATAGGCTAATTCACGTTGCATCCATCCATTTCTTCTCCCACAGAAACCCTGGAAGCCTAAAGGTGACCTAACTCCTGTGCTCTGGGTAATTGTAAGATAAGACATAATGTATCCACACCTTATCAGGATCAAATTCGTATGGGTAAGTTATCCAGCAGCACCAAGCCCATAAAGATGGTAGATTCATCTGTAAGGGAAAGCTAGGAGATTTTGTATTATCTGAGAAACTCTCCAGTTAACTTGTTTTTTCTTCTATATCTGGGTATGATTTAGTGAAAGAGAAGCCCCAGATTTTCAGCTGGTATCTACAGAATCTGAGTGAAGCAGTTATTCCCAATCTTGTTGCTGAGGGTTTTCAGAGTATTTCCTGATCTCCAGAAAGAAATTTCCAAAATAAAATAAGAGATCATAATCTATCTCTCTAAGGCATTTTGAACTCTATGAAGCACTGTACTTTGTGACTGGTAAGTAGAATTATTAAGTAACATAAAACATTGATTGTCAAACATCTGTTGGTAAGTTCTGTGCTATATCAAATTTTCATTGACCATATGCAAAGCTGCTTCCTTACTAAATTAGAGTTAAAAAAGACACATTGTTCTGGAAGGGTTCATAACACATCACTGTTTTTCTTATCAATATAACTTGCAGGATGTAAATAATTGCATCTTTCCTAATGACTTCTTCAGAGGCTGGTAATTTATGTGGCATGTTTCAGACAAAGGATTATTATCTAATTGTTTTTCTGCTGAGTTATAAATAACTAAGAGGACCTAAACAACTAAGCCTAGAGTGATATGAAAATGTCAATGTTTAATAAATGCAGTGTAACTACAATACACTTTATTAGAGGTGCCAGCTTGCAGTAAGCATATTAAAAGAAAGTTTAAACCTCAGTTTCTGTTGCCATAAAATATGCTACCAGAATACGGTGCAAGCATCAAGCATAAATGTAAAAAGAATCAGAAAAAACAGGAACAAGAGCAACAAAAATCCCTTAAACGATGCCTGCGGAAGTTGCATACAAGATTGGATTAAACAGAAAACTAGAATATCTCCAGGGCAAGAGAATATTTGATACAGGATATTTGAAAATGAGATTACCAGAGAAGACCACAAATAAATGAGAACCAAAGTATAGCCTCATCTGTAGGTTAAGAGGTGGAGAAGAACACTTTTACCCTCTATTACATTTATCAAGCAGTTTATTTCAAATACATAATTGAGTGAATGCTGAAATTTCTCCTTGGGTGTAGGAGACAAGAAGTACGCAATTTTTCCTTTGCCTATTATATTATCAGTTGCCATGCATACATGATTACTTTTAATTTCTTGTATGCAATAAAAAAAGAACAACAGCAAGAAAATATTTTATAATACCTTACAATAAAAAACAAAAATAAAAAGAAGCAAGATAGAAACTGAAATATAATGTGTTAAAAAAAAACCAAAAAACCAAAACTCTTCAAAGGCTGGCAGATAAAATAATCGGATTTCATGTAGAATTTCACTCCAAATTCCTTTAATTAGGGATACAGGATGAAAAGGGCTTTGCACTAAATTACTGTAAGTGCAAGAGTAGAATATATAGCAATTTAGCTCAGAAAAATTCTGTAAGAGTGCGACAGTTGACATGCAGGGTAAAAGAAAAATTCCACCCATAAAATTACAGTGTAAAAGAAACTGTTACAGTAAATGTATAACATGCTTTTCAAATATAGATTCACAGCACAGGGAGGATATAGAGTTGGCGTGGTTTGGGTCAGAAGCCTTGTTGCTGAATTCTGACTAAGCTGGCGTCTGCCAATTGATTTGGCTCCAAGCCCAGCAAACCAAGGAATTACAGCAGTCGAGACTAGATGCTGTAAGTGAATGAATTAGAGTCTCCAGGTCAGTTTTGGATAGGAAAGAGAATACTTCTGGCAACAGTCCTGAAAGGCATTTGGTGACATACTGAAGAGAACTTAGCATTAAATTCAAGGCTAAAATTTCGCAAAGGCAAATGACATGTGACATCAACAAGAGAAACAGTAGACAGATTGCGGAGTAATGAAAGAAGCATATATATTTTTAATTAATCTGAGCCAAACCCTCATTGTTTTGGTTATGGTACTGTTTACTTTCAGAATTTGCCTTTCACATATTTACAGCTGCAGTCCCTCCCTGTTACCCAGTTCCCATACACAGAGGTAGAAACAGATGCGATTGCCATTGACTGGTAGAGGAGGAAAACATAAAAACTGGAAATACTATCCTGAAGAAGACTGCAAGTCATGTAAGGCATGGGTCCTAAAATAAAGAATACCACTGGTCATCAGCTGGATGTGTAAGGAAATGCTATTATAGATTTGTATATGAAGACACAGATTTTGATAGCTATGCAAAAGGACTCATCTGCCACAAATAAATGGCATCCTTGGTTTGTTGGTTTTTGTGGTGTTTTTTTTTTTGGGGGGGGGCGGTTGTGTTTGGTTGGTTTTGGTTGGTTTTTGCTTTTAAATCAAAACAAACAAAACAAACAAACAAAAAACCCCAACAACAAAACCCACAAAAAATCTATGAGTATCATGAATCATGGCTGCAACTCCATCTTGCTGGGTGGCTTGTATGTTCCTTAAGACATAGTCTTAAGACATGGCATGATAAAGGAGAAAAGCAAAGGACTTCTCTATTATATCCCCAAATTCCACCTTTTTGGACAGACCAAGAGAACAGTGACTCTAGTGATTTATCTCCCAAATTGTTCTGCTGTGTGGGAAGTCAGCTTGCAAGGCTGCCATTCCTCAACTTGCCATACGGACAACAACTACATCTGTACAAGTGATCAAAACCAGCCAGAGACCATTCTCATTCCCTGAAACCAACTGGCACAACATGCTGCTGTCCATGCAGCAGCAACCCTTCTCTCTCCTCAAAAGATGCTTTTAGAGAAACTGCTTGGCCTGCACCAGACCCTAAACTGTACCCTCACTGTGTGGGAAAATGCTAGCACGTCCAGAGCAACAGCTTTCTTACATTATGGAACATTATGGACAAGCCTGCCCTAGCTCAGCTTAATGTACTCCCGTAGACAGAGTCACTGGGGTCATCTTTTACTAGCAGCCTCAATTTTCTGCTTGTGTCCTGATGCAGGGGTCTCGGTGTTGCAGAGAGACATTAAAAGGCTTACCAGAGCAAGAAGGATGCTTTTCTCTTCTGTCTACACTGTCTCACCTAACTCAATCCTATAAAGAATGAGAAACAAGTCTAAGTGTCCTCTCTCTAAATTACACTATGTTATTTCTACATTTCCCTTTGACTGGAGCTACAGTGTTTGAGGTGTGCCTGGATTGATGATTGATCCCGCTTGCTCCTCCATCTGACTCAGACTGGTCCTAGTAAAAATGCTTACGTGGGTTATTAAAAGACTGACTAAATGTCAGGGGCCTGGACCCAAGTGATGCAGGAAAAATGTTTTTTCGTAATAATTACAATAAGCAGATTCTTCTACATAGTTGAAGGAGAAAATAAAAACTACTTATACCACAGCACAAATGATAATCCTTGATCCTGTAGAAACATTAAACCTCAGTGACAGTAGCTGTTGTTTTCCTTTCTTCTTCTCTGAGCTAAGAAACCCAGTGAGGAAGAGTGAAAGAAGGAGCATTCTGGGGACACTGAAAACACTCCATGTTCAGGATTTATACTGAAACCTGCACAGTAACTTATCCGAGTTATGCATATGAACAACTGGTAGTTCTAGAAATAGAATAACACCCCTTGTTAAACTCTGAAATAATAATAAAAAAGAAAAAATATACCGATTAAAGAGAGACCAGTTTGCCCTGCAAGGTATTGCTAGCAAATCTGTCTACAAAATAAGCTTTGAAAATCTTTTAGGTTGTGAAATGTGGTTGAATTTACAACAAAGAAACTGACAGCTTGGTGTAACAGCAAGTGCTGGCGCTGTGCCACAGGATAAATCACTTGGACTCAACAAGACCACTTTACCTCCATGTCATTTCTCAACAAACAGGAACCTGACATCAGGCCAGCACAAAACAGTAGGGCAGGTACAAATGTACAGTACCTGTTCTTTTAATGCCACCATCTTATATTACAGTACAGACTTTATGGACCTTGTGTTGACATCCAGAAACAAACCTAAAAAAAAAAGCAACCCACGCAATCCCGCTCCAACTCAAAGCAAGATTAAGTGAATTCTACTTTATTCATCAGCTTGACGAGATTATAAGACGTTCTCAATGTACTGCATTTAATTAGCTGTTCTCATTGTTATTTATGGTTGGGTGGGCCTTTTTTTTTTTTTTCCAGCTCACATATTTAAAAATAGCAGAAGTAGGAACAACTATTTTTGTAAGCCTGTCCAAAATAAGAACCCCAAGAGAACTCTGAGATGAAGGAACATCATAAATGTGACTCAACTCTAGTTCAGGTCTCATTAAGTGAAGGGACTATTTCTAAGTAATAATTGCCTAAGGATCTTGCAGATTAGAATGTCCCTAGGAGATCAAGAGGCCTATATTAGTTTTGGGCATAATATAGTTTCTTTTGCTGAAGAAAAAGGTGGGCAAGGAGGCTTCAACAGCCATAGCCTCTTCTGACAATCAACAAAAAAATCATCTCACACATCTTATGTAGGATCTTTTACTTCTTCATTTGTTGCTATACTTTATGTTGCCCTACCTGTCAAGACTTTCCCCTTTTCTTGTTTACTGCCTTCAGTCACATCATACTTCTATATTTTTGTTCCTTCTTTATCTGTGTGTCCATCTTTCCCTCCCAGATAGTCTATTCCTTTCCAAAACTCTTTTCCTTTCCCTATAAAATCTCTGTCATTACCACAAACTACACCATTTGGGGCAAATCTAGTGATTTGACAGGAAGCAAGATTTGTGCCTACTGACGGGAGTAAGTATTTCAACCAGTCATAGCTGCATAGGGTTATTCATATTTACAAGGTTTATTCCTTCACTTATAGTTGAACAGTTGAACAGTTTTAGATGTGCAAGTCACTTGATATATGTGCATAGCCAACTCAGAAAACCTTTCGGGTAAAAATCTCCATCTTTTCTGCCTTACTCTCATCCCTTATGGTCGTTTTCATACGACATTTACAGTTCAGTTCTGTGAAGCATAAGGCCCTTACCTCCATTCCTACTCAATAAGGCATCTCAAACCCAAGCACAGATTTCCATGTGATTCAAGTACATGCTTCTTTGCTTTGAACCTTTCTTCATCATCTAGGAGATCCTGCAGGATCCAGGCAAGTAGCATGAGTTGTCAAAATGGGGCTTAGACTGAGATCTCTTGTGAGGCACTGCTTTTATTTTGCTATAAAACACCATGCATATTTAATGGCCTACATTTAAAAAAAAAAAGTCTTAAAAGTAACAGGAGAAGAGCTTTTGAAATTCTGTCCACGCTTAAATCAATACCAAGATTCCTATTGACTTTAGGTGGAGTGAAGGCTACAGACAATGGAAGGAATGAAGAAATTCAAAGAAAATGAAACACAAAGGAATAAGCTATCTGAAACACTACAGGCTGCAACCACAAAGGGTTATACTGACAGAGAGTGGGGAGGAATTATAAGCATGCAAGTTAAAACAGAAAGGGAGTCTTTCATCTCTATTCTCTGCCATGGCCTCAGCATCCTGGATAGAAATACTTTTGAGAACATGTGTACATGAGATGGAAAATAGGAGCACAAGTGAAAAAGAAGAGATACCCAACTGAGCTTTACTGGACAGATTATCAGTATAGAAGCAAGCAAAGAGCACACTGACTAAATGAGCTAATCAAAAGGGTCTGGAAGGATTGTGGAGGTTATTTTGTATTTTATTTTATTTTTTTAGACATACATCAAGGTAGAAAGTAATAGTAGCAACTAATGACATGAATGATTAATGTTTTTATTTGTATTATAATGGCATTCTATGACACCAACTGAGATCCGGGCTGCACTGTAAAAACACATTATATGACTCAATCTCTTTCACAAAGAGCTTAATGATGACCTAAAAATTGCACATAAAGTAAGCTCATATTTTTGAATTAGTCACTGGCAAATGAAAGAAAGACTGTAAGACTGGGCAATTAAAGAGCAAGAAAATCCTTTTAAAAGTTGCTATTAATGCAGAGCAATTGACAAAATACTCGGAAAGCATGAATGTATATAAAAAGTCTGACTGCTAAGAGAATTTTAACCATCATGCTTTCAATATCTGTAATGAAACTGGCTTCATTTTTAGTACTAAGAGAATATGCTAAACGGTGGAAGGATTACTGGGGGAAAAGGACCAGAGTGTGGAATTTAAAGCAAATCAGATAAATTGTTGATTTTTAGTAATCACCTTCATATCAATGTAAATTCTACCTTTTCTAAAGTAAGAGAGCAACTTTTGAAATGAACCCGCAATGAGAAAAACAAAACTGAAGAAAGCTCGAAAAGGATTTTTAACATATTTTCTTCCTTTTTTATATTAAAAATTCTGATTCTATCTGTGAAGGCACTGATAATGTTAAAACAGATTAAATCATATCCAGAGAGATGAAAGAATGAAAATGAACAAACCCGAAGAGAGGAGAATTTTATTCTGTCTATTGAGAAAGCATTTCCCTTCAGAATGATTTAACTTCAATTTATTTTGGGGTGGTGGGGGAGAAGAGAAATGTATATCAGATACCTACCATCTATTTGAAAAAAGGTCAGAGTACTCTAGCACACCACTAAAGTCCTTCAGCAGGAAGGAAGAGGGAGAGAAGACTCGATGTCACAATCCTGATCTTCCCAAAGAGGGGGACACAACACAGTCTTCTACCCAAACCTTTGATTCTTCTTAACAAACAGCCCTACTGAATCAGCTCAAAGGTGTATCCAGCCTCATACTGTGTCACAAATAAAAGGACTAAGGATGATTAGCAAAAAGATAAGTAGGTAAACTGCATAATGTCACAATTTCAAATTTCTTTAGTTTCAGGACTCCTTAAAAGATTAGTATCTCTTCGGTTTTATTTTTATGTACACCTTTACATGCAGTGCAAGAGCATAGGGTAGCCAACAAGCTTACTGGCAACAGAAAGAAGTGGCAGGCACCCTGTATATTGAGCACCGGGGCGAAAATTAATTTCTCTCGATAGCAAGATGGGGAAAATATCTACACAATGCCTGGAACTGGACTATGCAGTTTGGATGTTGGGATCATTTTTTGAAAAATCAGAGCAGGCAGTGGTAGGTAGAGTCATAAAATTCCGGCTGATGGTGCTGTGCGCTTGCTTTAGATGGTACCTTATATTCCAGTTGCTCCAGATGCCTCCCTGCTTCCCTTCTCATTCATATCACTGTAGTGCTGTTGTGGGGCTCCATGGGAGCTGTTAGATTGAGAGCACCACAGCATATCGCTCTGATCACACAGCCCCTTGCAAAGCTAGGATAACTTTTCCACCACCATGGCTTTTGTAGCAAATGTACACCAGGGAAATAATGAAAATGGCAGTGGTTTTTCAGACCCTCTCAGAAGTCAGTTTATTGTCCAGGCAAAGCAGGGAGTCACTCAGATGTTGTCTCTTTCCTTTGTAAGAATTAATAATGTCACTTTTATTTACATATATGAATTCTTGTATTTCAAAACTTCGTAAGTTGCCAGAATGTGCAAGGTTTTCGTCCCTGATCACAATTAGAACTGTACCAAGAAAAAGATCCTAACATTTTTTTCTTAGTTAGTGGAAAAATATACTTTACAAATACTCCAGCAATACTACTGAAGATTGCAGCCTGTCATAAATTGCATTAAATTTTGTAACAGCTTTACTTTTACTGCTTGTTATGATGCCGTGATATTTAGTAGTTGAAATGGAAAAAAAACAGTGCCAGTATGTAGCTTGTCCACAAGGTCCCTGGAAATATCAGGATTGCCTACTGGTGAATACTGGCCCTGAATACAGAGTGCTGGAGATTGCTACACTGGATTGCCACTGGATTGCCTAATGCCAACAGTAGGGTTTACACTGAGCCATTGTGAAGGAAATTCAGGATGGCAACTTTTAAACATGTCTGAGTGATTTAGGGGGTCTATGTTCTGTTTTCATAAATTGCTTACTGAGAGTCAAAGAGCTAACTAATTCTTGCCAAGGTAGGGTGAGAACCTGCTGCTCATCTCTTCTCCTGGATGCCAGCTAATGCACAAAGGGATCCCAGGGTTCCAGGGTTGCTGGAAGCTGGCTTCCCCTTCCTGCAACTTCAGTCCACCATGAGATAAGGACACGTCTATGATTAGCTGACTCTGTAGCTTTATACTCCAGCTTGCCCTGTAAGATCAACCATGTGTCTATCCACAGACATGCATTTTGACACTCAGACCTTTTGCGTAAGTTCTAAGACCTTGATGAATATCCGTAATCAGCTGTGGCTGGTTAGAAGTTCAGGCATCCTGCAAAGCACAGGGGAAGGGCTTCATGCTTGGGAATACATATAAGGTCACTTTCTTAACTTGCTGATGAACTCTACATATGCATCTCCTCGATGGTGATGTGCAGAATGATAGATGCAGCTATTCTCTCTCTTCAGTGCAGTGTTAAAGGAGGCAGTGAGACAACTCCCTCCAGCAGGCACCATTCTGGATCAGGTATCTATCTAGCTAACTTATCAGGTATCTATCTCTCTCTCTCTCTATCTATCTATCCTAACAGCCATCTGTGAAACACCCTAAGAATGGTCAATACCACCTTTCAGAGCACCAGAACTCACAGTTTAGAGCATTCTTGGAAGGAAGGAGGCTTAAGTTCAGTTTCTTCACTGGAATTCAGGGTATTTTTTTCCAAGTATATCCTTCCAAAAGATCATCCTGATTACTAGGCTCTGAAATTCCCTGAAGGTCAAGGAGAGAATGAAAGTGAAGGCCACCATGTGACAAGGATGTAATCTGGACAGAGGGCTTCATGATAAAAACCATCCTCCCACTGTTCCCCCACAGGCATGAGAGAAACTGATTCACAGACCCTGATGTGGACCTGGTGCCTAAGTCCCTTGAAGAGGTATCTATTAGTAAAATTGACAACAATGACCAAATAAGTGAGTGTCATAAGCAACTCAGTAGCCAGCTGTAGGGCACTTCTGCACAATACACCATGTATCTACATACTTGCATACTGGGACACTTGGACCCTCTTATGTTTCTGACTCTTGAGATACCAAATTAATTTTTGAACATGGGATTTTGAATCTTCACTCACCTTACTTTAAAAAAATGTTGTCAAGGGAGACTGCAATAAATAGTCTGAAACCTCAGTAAGAACTAGATGAAGTTTACAGAGTGTGGAGGGGGAAGTCAGAGGAGAGAATTGCAGCTTTGCTGTAGTCTAAAGAACACACCAATATGACTGTCTCTAAGGCTTCCATTTTCTTAAATGTGAGGATCAACGTCTATAAGCCTTAGGCTGAAAAGGTGGTTTGGAAGGAAGTGGAAAGGAGATGCATGGAAAGTCAGGGAGCAGTGTCACATGTGGAAGCAAAGTGGAAGAACTTAGAAATCAAGCCACAAAGAACTATCCAAAATCTTAGAAAAAAAATTACGTATTTTAAGCACAGACTCAATTCCAGAAAATGAAAGTAATTTATTAAAAAAGAAGGAAGAGGATATTTTTCTCTCTTTATCCCTTACATAACTGAAGAAGCACCATAACAAGGCTAAGACTCCCTGCAGAACTTAAATCAGGGGCTGTAAATTGGTGGTGTGACAGCAGTAATACACTTTATTTCACAGATTATCCTGGCACAAGTATCTGGATAAGGTAATTAATTCACGTGCTGGACACCTGACCCAATTTTTTAGGGGTAATCCGCTTGGTAATCTTCTAAATACCTCCAGGCAGAAATTTGTAGCAGGGATTTCAATACCTGTACTTCTTTACTAGATGGGCCATAAGCTGAAATGTTCTGGCCACGCTAATCCTCATTAATAAGAAAGCATTTTATACTGAGACCCACATAGACAGTGCGTGTGTTCCAGGTGAGTGCACTTGAAGCCCATTTTACTAACGTATTTCTTCTTCACTCCTTATAACAGTCAGTGCTACAGTGCTGGCATTTTTATCTAATTCCATGTTCTTCCCTTATGCTATGTCCTTCTGTATCGAGACTACACACAGTAAGTGGGATTAATCTGCTCTGAATAAGGCATGTAAATATTTGGACATCTGGTTCTGAGCTAGGCCCCCTGCGAATCCTCTATAGAGAGCAGAGAAAAAATGGCATCTCTAAGGGATGATTCATCTCACTGGAAGAGCACCATGAGTTCTGTCTGACTCATTCCCTGGAGATGCTTATTTTTCTCTGCTGACTGCAAAGAAAGCCCAGAATGGTCAGCTCAGCATTGGACATCTGACCTAGTTCATGACAGAGGAATGCCACACGGTATTTTAAAAATACTGTAATATTTATGTCAAATGGCCACACAGCTGCAGCATTACACTAGACTTTTGGATCCTTACTGCAGAACAGCAGAAGTGGGGGGTTTTTTTGCCACTCTGCAGAATTTAATAGATCACACACACCAAGTTTGGACACCTAATATTTTCAATTTCTTTTTTCATAAATCGAGTGACATATTGTAACTTATTATACAGGGCTGTGGGGAAACAATAGGAGAGGATGCATGGAAAAACATTCCTCAGATCAATTCAAATACAGGAAAAATCTTGAGCAGGGGAAGCTCATTTGACACTCTCCATGTTTAGCAGTCTTAGGCATACACACATGTAAAGCAAAACCTTAATCCATCTGTTTGTAGCAAGTTTGCAGAGAATTTTAATAAGAGACATTAATGCTAATAATGGCCAGTGTTTATAATGTTTATAAAATAACCAATGTGGAGCATCTGGAAAGCTCATAAAATGTGTTCTTCTAAAATCTGCAGAGTGTAACACCTTTCCCTGAGCTTGTTGGTTTTTTTGCTGACCTTGTCCTCCTAGGCCTGATCTGTCAGAAACTGTCTTCTTCCGGGCATTGTTGTGATTGTGGCACTCTGAAACTCACATTTTGAAGCCAGACCTATTTCTGTTTTAGTAAGTTCAGCATTCAGCACATTACAGGAACAAACCAGATAGCCAAAACTGCAAGTCTCCACCTGAAACTACAGGGATATCTATTTCCAAGTGACAGATGTTCTACAACAGTTGGTGACAAACGGGCTAATTTAGACTGATTTAACTAAAGTTCAGCCTGCTGACAACAGTTGTTTTTTTTTTTTAAATGCAGCTGAAGAAGGCATTTCCCAATGCTAAGGCTGGCTGTTGCACACAAAACTAGAGGCCCTGGTGTGAACTGAGCAGCACAGCCATGTGTGGTGCCTGCATCTCTGTTCCTCACACTGACTTTTAGATGCTGAGATGGAAGATGACATTGCCTAGGAAACTACCAAGGGAATTAGCTGGTCTTTAAAATTTACTCACTGAACATATGTCCTCAGAAATCAAATGCCTTTGGCCCAGAATCCTTCTTCCTAAATTCAGGCATATAAACTCTTAAATTAGAAGGACATGTGCCTTGGAGCAAATTTGTCTTCTGAGATGCTGAGCTCTCCATTGCATATGCAAGAAACTTCCAGGAGGCTCTCCTAATCCAGGCAAGTCCACCCAAGCTTCTGCCTTCATCCCTAACTTTAGAAGGATGAACACTGAGGGACCAGAAAAATATTGGAGAAAAGCCTTTAGAAGTTATTTTTTATGTAAATGTTAGATGTGTGATTCAGAAATTAGAATGTAACAACTGCACTGTCCTCCATCTGGTAAAGTGTCCATTTTATTTGTTTGTTTTTAACTTGCATATGAGAGCTGGCTTCAGGCTCCACCGTTTTGAGTACCATAAAGCCTCTTGCTTGAGCAGGCATGAATAGACATGTTAAAAACCAGGAACAATTAAATTATCTTTCTTTCTTTTTTTTTTTTTTTTCCCCTCATTCTTATCTTTCTGTTTTCTTTCTTCTTTCTCTTCTCTTCTCTTCTCTTCTCTTCTCTTCTCTTCTCTTCTCTTCTCTTCTCTTCTCTTCTCTTCTCTCTCTTCTCTTCTCTTCCTTTTCTTCTCCTCTTCTTTTCTTCTTCTCTTCTCTCCTCCCTTCCCTTTGAAGAACACTTCTAGGTAAGTATCATGATTATTGTTTTATGAGAGAACCTCATTAAGGTAACTTCATTGATTATATTTCTGTACTAAGGAAATAGCTGCCAGCACTAAATATTTAAGGCAGTTTATCTGCCAAATTAATACTGGCATTGTATCAGCCAAACAGTTCCAATGCTAGCAGCAATACAGCAAATTCTTCTACTGTGGGGGTGGCCTATATGTTGTGAATATATCCCTAAAAGTTGCTGAATCCTACTTCCTTCCACCTAAACCCAGGCTAAAAATATAACCTAATTGTCCTCTATTCTGTAGTTGGCCTAGTTAACTAGCTGCAACACACAGGCTACATATCACTTCCCTCCACAAAAGCATGATCTTTGCTCAGAGCAGGGAGGCTTCTGTCTGGTCCGTTCCTGAAGCGTTATGTCTATGCAACAGTAGACGTTATGCATAGAGCACATCTTCATCTATTAACAAAAAGAACTACTGAAACTTTGCTCACCTTGAGAAATAAGCTCTTAGGAATGGTCCTTGTTCCTCCAAATTGCCATAGAGTATGGAATAGGATATGAAGTAGAATATGACTGCATTGCAACTACTTACCCCCAAAATAAACAAACAAACTGATAAAATAACCACTACCACCACCACCACCATCACTACAACAACACTGCACAAAAAGGAGTTACTTACATTGAGTGAGGATCCCCGTTAAGGCATTTTTGAAACTCTCCTTGGCTTGCTCCATTTCTTGCTCATGAGCAGCCTTTTCGTTCATGAGCCGGCGGACGTGGCTGTTGGCCGACTGCACCATCGAATAAAACTGGTTTGCAGAGCGACGATTCACCTCACCTCGCTCAATCCAGGTAAGCAGCACTGTGATGGCCTCTGAAAACTTGCTATCATCTAGAACAATCAAAGCACAGGTTTTAAATTGCAGGCATAAATATCCTGCCGAAGACACATTTTCTGCTCCGTGTCACATTAAAATCACCATAAATACTGCTTGCAGTGTATCACTTTGGGCAACTTTTTGGTCCTTTGTTCTATCAGATGTAGGAAGCCAATACTGCCATGTGAAGCTACATAAATCTTCCTTCAATACTTGTCTTCTGCTTATTTTAATAGCTTTCTCACAACAAGAAGCACCACCCCCCCCCCCCCCCCCCCCCCCCCCCGCCTCCCTCCTTGTTTTCACATCTCCCCTAAGCCGTTCAGTGATATGGAATGACCTTACAGCAGGAGTGAGGAGACCTCTGTGTTACCAGACCCAAGGAGGAAATTAAATGTATCCGTGTTAATGTGCTTGGCTGAAAGCTCAGTTTTGGAGCTTGGGCTCAGCCCTACTTTTGTCAACAGATTTCACTAACATCACATTCTTAATTAATGAACAATGACGAGGCTGAACAATTCCTCCTCAAAGAACTGATTAATTACAAGGAACTGCTTTGAACAGATGATGTGTCTGTATTTGTTTTGTATTGTCTGTGTTTTGCTTACTTTTTTTTTTTAAAAGGATTCAGACAATTCCAGGCAAACACGTGAATCAGAGCTTTTTATTTGCCGTTCAGGTAACTGAATATATTTCTCTGCAGAAAGATCAACAAAACCGATGGCTAAATTTTGTGCACTCCCTCCCCAAGTAATCTTCTTTCCCCTGACAGTGCTCTCAGCTTTCTCAGAAAACTCTTAGTGCAGCATCCATTACACTTCTGGCTTCATCAGGATTAAGAGGAAACATTTCTTTTTAAGTCCCATTTAGACTGAACTGCAAGAAAATGTTATTACAACAGAGTGTCTTCCCATGGAACCATTTTTGTGCAATTTGGTCTTATTATTTTTCCCCAGGATTTTATCCTATAAAACTTCTGTTTCCCAATAAGTCATTTTAAACATCTCATCTAGTCCTTGTTGGTTAGTTTTCTTTCTATATATTTTAGATTGTAGGTATACCTTTCTATAGGAGAAGGCATAAAGTTATGGTGTCGAGAAGCAAAATAGTTAAAAACTGAAGACATTTACAATGAAAACTGGAAAATATTAAATCCAACCAACTGTGTTACAGGATACAAAAATGTGGGACATTTTTTCTTTGTAAGACTTTGCTTTCCATGTACAATGAATAATAGAATACTAATTCTTAAGTGATGATTTGGCTTCTATTCTGAATCAGTAATCACTCCCCTAAAAGCCAAGGACCCTAAGTCCAGAGAGGACTAGTGACATGCTCTGTGCCCACAGCCTGTGAAAAACAGATTTTACATTGCCTGATCTTTAGCACTGAAATTTTAACTCAGTTATGCTTTCAGCTGCAGCAATAGGATTTGCCCACCACCGCTGGACAGGCATGTTTACCCAAAATCCCTGAAAAAAAATTTGCAAAATAGGAGAATCATAACACCCACTCTTTGTGTAATGATGTACCTGTTGTGACTTTACATTAGCATATGATTCATCATCATCATTCATTAAGTAACTGTCTCTGGGGAGGAAGAGTCAGACAAGCATCTTTTCTGTCCATATCGTCCCCTTGGATTAGACTCCGTTTCTGATACTCGCTGGCAGGTATGTAATAAGTGGCTCTGATGAGTGAGGTTGGCTAAATATGGGGGTCAGAAAAGCCAGCTGTAAGCAAGGCTCATGGAGAGCTTCTTCATTGCAAGAAAACATTAGGATAAGCCTCTCCAAAAGGCTTGGGCAAAATCTTCAGCCTGCTGAAATGTATGGGAGCTGGATGTCACAGATGCAATCCGGCCAAGAACTCATCCCCAGAACATAATGTTTATTATAATTACACTAGTCAATAAGAATAACCTGTAATGGCTTCTGGCAATGTTAGCATGCAATTTCCAACAGTCTGTACAGTCAGGTCACCCTGTGGATGGCACTAGTCTGTTAAGACCAAGGAAGTGGCTGATTGTGATTAGAGAATAACTACAGCTGAATGTTCCTCTTTTTTCCTTGTAGACTTCATTACCTATATCATCACACATAATTTATCCCCCGACACTTAAGTACCGTTTAGAGTAAATTATCCCATTCAGGCTAGGTTAAGACATGAACAGCAAAGTTGGGAGAAACGATAGACAGGAGCACCTCTGAAGAGGTACACTGTGACCCGTGGAAAAAAAACAGTGTGTACAACAGAACAAAAAAGTTTCATGAAAATGCATGAGGAAAATCAGTTGCACAGAAGCATTCTCCCTTTTACTTGCTTTAAACTCTCCCCAGTACATGTCTCTGTGTTGTTTTGCTATAGAGTCTGTAAGAAATTAAAACACCCCATTCCTTGCTTTGTTTTTATCAGGCGCAGTTGGTGTTTCTAAGGGATGTTCATGAAAGTGGCACCCTTCTGCCGTGTAGATTCAACCCATTTAAAAGGACATGCAGAAAACGTGTTTTCAAAATAATATACTTCCAGGGAGCTGTGGAGGTCTGTGGGCCTGTTACAGTTAATTCATGGCTCTGTACTAGTAGGAAAAAAATCCTTTCATTGGTAAACATCAGCATCTTCATTGATTACATAATTAGAAGATACATTAAAAAATGCTAGAGGGTAATATATGCACAACAGGAGCACATTAGTTAATAAAATCTTCTCTCTACAGTTTTAAAATTTCCTTATTTCACCTCCATCTCTAATTTTTATATTACTGAGTTGACTACTTAGTGACTGGCATAAGGTAACTCACTGTGAATTAATTTTCTCAATCCAGAATGCAGAAACTCTTTCTGAGCAATCAGAGGTTCACTTAGAAAATCAGATTTTTTTATACCAGATTGTTCATTTATTTTTTATTTAGTAGATAAATAGTAGAAGAAATGCAGCAATGGAATCTAATTTAAGCAGAGCATGTACTGCCTTATGATTGCATCCATTCATTAAAAAAATAAAATGAAACTCCTAATTCTGTTCAAGATTATTCCCTTGCAGTAGGATGTACATATATATATACAGTGTTTAAAAACATACTCTTAAAATAAATTCCTTTATAGAAGACATGCTTCCATATGTAATTGTTCTCTTAAAATGAGCACATGCTAAACTATTTCTCACACTTAAAGCTTTTTTCCCTCCAAGTTACAGCATGCTTTAAGCAAATAAGGTAGGATTAATCTCCTTTATGTCAACATATGATTTAGTATCTCCAGGGTCCTGTTACAGTCAATGGAAAGAGATGGACACTTGTCAGACAGTCCTGTTTTAGCTGTCTATTTGAGGGTGAGATGAACTGTGTCCTAGAAGTGCCTGCTTCCTTCAACTGGCTGTAAAGGAAGCCTGGGGTGACCTGCTCATATACAGACATCTCTACAACAGACATCTACATTTGGTCAGAGGAATCCTAACCGTTACATAAGTGCATGTTACAGAACACCTACCCAGCATTTGTGTACCTGTGTTGGGTTTTCAGTTATACCACAAGCTGTGATGCATGCTATGTCGTTTTAATATTACTCTTCTACTAGGATGGCTTTCTGGATGCCTGTAGATAGAGATTTCCAGGTGCTGCTAGATTCAATAACAGGCCTCTAGAGATAAGATATTTCAAATTCCTCTTATATCAGCTGGAGGTATTTGGCACTTAAATTCTAGCTCACAACTTAGATGAAATGGAAAGAAAAAAAGAAAAAGAAAAAGAAAAAGAAAAAGAAAAGGAAAAAGAAAAAGAAAAAGAAAAAGAAAAAGAAAAAGAAAAAGAAAAAGAAAAAGAAAAAGAGCTGCTCGAGAAATTATCAGAGATATTTCAATGGAAAAAAAAAAAGGAATAATTGTTGACAAATATTTTGTATTTTTCTACTTGTAATTTGACGACCTCTAAGGAACCCTGACTGGAATAAACTTTTTACTAGAAAGAGCTAAAAATGGTATACTGAGAAAAAAACACTGGAAACAGAGATACATTATTATTTTTTTTTTCCAGCTTATGGAGTTTCCCTGGTGTAACATAGGGAAGAATTCATCTCAGAGTAATCTGAAGTCTTTATCTCTCAATGTTACAGACTTCCATAAGGTGCTTTCACAACTTGGGTGACAGGGTCTAAGGCCTTAGTCATTAGAAAGGAGATAGACTAATCCATCACTCTGAAGCCAGGCATTCAAACACTCTTAAAACTATCATTTTTACATTTATGCATATATTGCAAATACAGCTACCTTAATATGTCTTCATTTCAAGAACAACATTGTATCCTGGACTTCTAGCTGGAACGAGATCAAACACAGGGCTACAGTTACTTTTAGCCTTCTTAGTACCTTCCCAGCCCTGGGCTTTCTCAAGTGTTTGAAAAATATCTGAGCTAATTCACACAACACTCGGAAGCTGTCTAAATCACAGCAATCCTTCTATGTTGTCCTATGGGCCATGATGTTGTCCTGAGTCAGCAGATAACTATCTCTTGTCTCTAATCTTGCTCCCCTAATGCAGTGTCCTAGGCATGCAAGGAGATGCTGAAAAGACAGAGCTGTTTTCCTTATCCTAATGACTACACCTTGAAAGCTCCTGTGGTGGCTGCATATGTTTTGGGTTGCATTAATGATCTCATTTTCTCTGGTCTTTCTGTAAGATCGGAAGGGTCAAGTGTGCTCTTATGCTAAGCTCTGCCCTGACCAGTAGAAATCCAGTTAACAAATACCTCTTGAAGGTATCCTTGTGAGTACAGAGAATGACTGTGCTGCAGCGTGTGTGGAGAGAGGACAAGAGTTGTGGGATATGTCCCATCTATTTGCCTCTGATTGACAGCCTGTTCTCTGTCAGCAGTAGCTGTGCCATAGGAAGACATTGTGCCCCCAACCTCATCCCCACCTGCTCAGCACTACACCTTTGCTCATGGTTACACTGCTCTCAGGACTGCCTGTAGCTGCTTGGCTGATCACACTCCAGTTCCAGTTTGTCAAACAGGGCCTAGTCCATTATTAAAGGAAAGTGGAAGAGGCCAATTCAGGATGCAGGCTTATGCACCCTGCAGCCAGGGCATGATGTATGGCCAAGGTTACTGTTAATCTGACTTGTGATTTAATAATTTATTAGACTCTAACTTAGATTTCTAAACTGCAAAGACTGAAATCAATACAAAAAATAGTAAGCCACAGAAGGTGACTGCAGTGAGAGAATAAGGTCATGGAAAAAGGTTTACTAACCCCTCTCCTCTCCAGGTTCATCTGTTTCCCCTGTGCATCAGGAACAATTTGCACACGCTGCTTTTGGTGCCACAATGACAATGTATTTTTCCTTTTGGCTAAAGAGCTTCTGCTGCACAGAGTGTCTGCCACTGACCTAGAAACACAACTCTTCAGTCTACTCCCCTCGCCTTCTTTTTTCTCTGCTCACATACCTTATATAATTGTGCCACGCAACACGCAAATCAGTCTGGCACTTTAGGGATTAATAACATTTTTAACCGAATGGCACCGCATAATAAGTGAGAATCAAGGAATACAAATTCTTACTGCCAAAGGGTTCTTTTAAAGCATTATTAATATCCACCTCACTATTTCTTAAATAGCCAAAACTGTATGCTATAACCAAAAAACTTTTCCAGTTATGTAATAAATCACAAGATGAAACTATATTTGATAAAAAATATGCATATGAAAGATATCTTAAAAGGTACTCTCTCCTCCCTGTATCATCAAAATCTTTTTTCCAAGTTAAATCACACAAGATTCTTCCAGAGGTGGGTGTTTCATGTGAGACACAGAAATCCATTATCTTATCCTGCTGATGCCATTATTTCCAATAAAAAGTAATTATGAGGGTATTGAGTTTCCTCCCTATTTCTCAAAATCACACCGCAAACTTTCAGATCGGTGAGCTGCAATTTCCCAGTTCACAGTAATTAACTTGAGTCATTCTGGAGTGCGGCACATTTAATCAAGAGGGTTTATATTAAAACCTTTAAAATTTGCATTGATATAATACAGGTTAGGTGAGGGAGGACACTTTTAATAACACACTTAACACTGAACATACTTCTTGCAGGCTTTCGCAGGGAGGTGCCCAGGGAACTGGGTTACCAGGCTGCCGAGAGCTGAACACACCTTACGCTCCTCCGCCAGCAGCCGAAAGTGCCCTCGCACTGTGCCTGCTCACCAGCGCCTGTGCAAGGCTCTCGGAGCCAGATGTATTGTGTCACAGCAGATGTCAGCAGCATATGGAAGAAGGAAGGAGAAAATGATGATCTAAAAACGAGAAGGGTGAGTGAACAGATTTGACGCTGAAGCGTCGAAACATGCCTGTTGTAGGGCTCTGTCCTGATACCCGACTAATAAAAAAAGACTGTGCTAAAAAAAGTCTGGAGTCCTTCAGCAGCAATTAAACCTAGCATTCATTGGATTTGTTCAGAGGATCTCATCTCTGCCTCCCCTCCTGACGTAGCCCTGCACTGAATTCAATCCTTTCTGCATGACACTTGCCTCTCTGGATAACTGCACAGCTTCTGCAGCGCTCCACAAGTCTAGCTCTCAAGTGCAGAGTGATACTGCAAGCAGCATGGTTTTCTTCTCAGTGAAGTATCCTATTTCCCAAGCAATTAAATGCTGTTTATATTTCAAACGATGTGCAAGGGTTGAGATTGTCAGGCTTGATGTTACCTGAATCTTGCACAAGATGCATCCCCGGTTAGTTCATTCTAGTATAACTGCCATCTATTTATTTAAATTTCCAATCTGTTCTCTCTTCAGGGGATAATACAGTGCCTGGCAAAGAAGCAGCTTCTCAATTTTTCAAATTATATTTTTTAAAATGGAAAACCATATGAATAACTTTCCTGTGCTCATAAAGAAACACTATATTTAAAGGGGAGGTAAATTCCAGGGTATTGTATATAACTTGCAGATATTTATGTCTCCTTTGCTCAAGATATTTAAAAAACAGATATTCAGATATAAAGAGATGTCTTTGTTAGATGATGGAACTATTTACTTACCTACAGCAAATAAGACAGATGTAGTATTTTAAAGGAGCTTATTTGCAAGAAGTGATTTCTGAAGTTGATACCATTAGGTACAGATATGCTTGAATTAAGAGAACCATAATGTTGAAAATTCTGCTTTGAAACGCAAATGTCATAAACGCACAGCTTAAAATGTTTTATTCCAATGCACCTGATGGAGCAGCGTTCCACTTAAGGATAAAAGGTTCAGCCTGTCTCCAGTTGTGTGATGTTTTGGGTACCACATTACTCAACTGTTTATAAAGCACCCAGGAAAACAGATGTCAAAGTATGCAAATTTGATCCTAAACATCTACTGACACATCTCACTGTGCAGTAATAATGCATCTGATTTAATACTGAGGAATTAAAATCTCAAAGACACACACCAAAAAAGATGATGCAATGAACCAGAAGACAAGAAGGTCACATTTTTGTACTGTAACAGCAGAAGGCACAATATTCTGCTAGTTTTGTCAGAACAAAAACTCAGGGTTTATTCTCAAGCACCATTTAAGGAGGCGATTCACATTTACACTTCGCTGTAAAAGCCTTTGGTTTCCCAGAATTCACATCTATTAATTGATTGAGATAGTTCCTCAAGGAAACACAGGTTTTTACCTAAGGCAGGAGGATATGGTGTAGCGGTTAGAGAAATGCTAGGACGAAGGTTGGACTTGATGACCCTGGAGGTCCTTTCCAACCATAATGATTCTATGATGTCTGAAAGGAGGCCAGAAGTTTCTTTAACCTGAGTTATGCTTAGCTGTTATCTTATTCCATGGCAATCGGACAATAGTTCAATGAAACTACTTGCAATGTCATGATAAAACTTTGGAATATTTGGATCAAAAAATAGATTTGAAGAGTACCTTTTGAAAAAATGAAATTTTACTTTACTGTTTTAAACAAATAACACCTATTTTTTTACTTTTCCTTTTCCCTTAGAGTCTACTTTAGTGGTTTGGAAGGTCAAAAAAACCCCCAAACAAATAAAAACAACTTGTCATGAAGAATTAAATAGTGTTGGGTTTCTTTTCCCCAACCAGCTTGCAAACCTAAAATGTGTGGTACAAACCTAAAACCAAAATCATAGCCCTACCATGAGAAGGAACTCATGTTACTCCTCATGTTACCCATCTAGTTTGAATGCTGGAGCTCATTTTATTCTGATAATCCAGGCCTGCATCTCTATGTGCTGGTCTCATGAAGAGTGAAACTCTCTCATGGAAGTGCATGGGAGTGCAAGAAACAAATTTAAATGAAATATTTTGTGTCAAGTCATCATTCCAATGCAGAAAATCTCCTCTTTTATAAACTATCACCTCCTTGGCTTGTCCTTTTGGCTCTGACTGTGACCAGCAGAGAACATCACTAGCAAATTATCAATGCAGAGCAGCTCAAGAAAAGTTTAATCAATGAAAATTAGCAGTTTGGGTCTATATTTTAGAGCTACAGGCTCAAATCCATGAGACCTACAACCAATATACTGGCAGTATATCACTGCCACATAGTGAAAAGTGACAATAACAAAGCACAATAGGTGGATAGGGACAGGAACAACATCACAGGCACTTAGACAAAAGTGAAGACACTCTTGGTTAACAACATGAAAGGTACAGAAATATATGTCCAAACTGCCAACAAGAAAAAAGTTATCAATGATTTTACTTGCAAGACCCTGAAGACCTTAAAAAAGGAGAAAGGGAAAAGGGGAAAGGGGAAGGGGAAGGGGAAGGGGAAGGGGAAGGGAAAGGGAAAGGGAAAGGGAAAGGGAAAGGGAAAGGGAAAGGG
>JANVCC010000021.1:40348331-40617304 GCA_025345505.1 Todiramphus chloris collaris
TTTCCTTTCCTTTCCTTTCCTTTCCTTTCCTTTCCTTTCCTTTCCTTCTTTCCTTTTTTTCCTTTCTTTTCTTCATTTTAATATGTAGTTGATGGTGATTTGAGACACCACTTCTTTCTAGCTGTCTGAGATTTCTATGGACACTTACAGAACCTTAAATTTATGACCTTACTGACAAACAGAAGGTGGTTGGGGTGGGAGCTCAAACAAGTTATCCCTAATCATTAGCTGCCTTCCAGGCACCATTTTGGAGAGTCCCACTGAGTCCCTTCAAGGTCACCCGACACAAGGTGTGTGGCTGTAAGCCACTCTGTGCCAGCTCATTTTGGCCAAGGAGAAGTCCCTGGCTCTTGCTTATTTAAGAATACATTGCATGTGGGGTTAAAGTGTTACACTGCACTTGTGGGGCAAAGCAATGCTTGTGAGC
The DNA here is from genome assembly GCA_025345505.1 of Todiramphus chloris collaris. NCBI lineage: Eukaryota > Metazoa > Chordata > Aves > Coraciiformes > Alcedinidae > Todiramphus > Todiramphus chloris. The sequence goes on from JANVCC010000021.1 coordinate 40,348,759, forward strand.
CTCCCCAGGACCCAGAAAGAGAGACGAGTGAGCCTGTGGAGACAAATACATGCAGGGGATGGGATCCAGATCAGAAAGGTGAAGAAGGGCTCAGTTAGGAAGCCAATCCTTATAGGAAGGAGCCTGTAACATTAAAAGGGCACTGACAGTCAGTAAAGCCTGATGTGTTGTCAAGGGTTAGGGCTGGGCTGGCCGGTAGACAATAAAGAGATTCAAAAGAATCATCAATAAAAGTAGAATTGGTTTTTGTCTTTTTTATTCTCTTTTTTTTTTGTTGTTTCTTTTCCCTTTCTTCCCTATGAGTTAGAGGCTTTTTTATGTCTGTTCCTTTGTTGGAAAATAAAAGAGATTCTGAAATTTTACACTCGAATTTCTATGACACTCCTTCTCCTAGAAGGCAACAGACGTAGCCTACAGATGGGACTCAGAATCTAACCCGTGCAGTAGCTGAATACGCACATACAAGCATAAAGGCAGACTTTAGTCAGACTGCACTGCAAATCTATAAAAATATGCCAATGAAACTGCCAGCCTATCAGAGAAACTGGAACTGGAAAACAGCAGCATTTCTGGCCTAGTGCCCTCCTCTCTTTCCACAACCTGTGAGGAAAACTATACAAACCTGTGTAAATCGAAAATAAGATTGTTCTGTAGTGAATTTTCAGGATCTGTTGCATTGTTGCAGGATGGCAGCAAATTGCTCCCAGGTAATCAACATACAAAACCGTGCACACATTTTGGCAGACACACAGACACATAGAATTGCCCCTTGCCACTCCAAGCTACAGCCACTGAGCTTAAGAAAGACTTGCTGAGATAAAAGCTAAGAAAAAAAGCAAACATTAGCATCACAAAACACAAATGAAAAGCAAGGAAAATCCATTAAAGAATGTGAAGTACCAGAAAGGTAAATGGCTTTATCAACCATGAACTCCTCTGCAAAGCGAATGTGACAAAAATTCTTCTTGCTTTTCCGAATTGCTGTTATATCTCCACACTGCTCAAAGACTTCCTGAATAATTTCCTCTGTTGCGTTTTCTGGTAATCCTCCAACAAACACTGTTTTACACCCAGGAGGTCTCTCTCTTGTTGAAGGTGGTGGAAGATCTAAGTCAAAACAGAAATCACATTGGAATACAAAATTTGTCTTTTGATCCATTTGCTCTTTTCATTCCCCTAATCAGTTCTGGGCAGGAACAGTTACTTAACATAGCATGAAGGTGGGAGAGAGAAGCAAAATAGTTGGATAATGCAGAGATTGTCCAAAATTGATTACTTGAATCTAAACCTCTTCATGTTTGAGGTGGTGTTTCAGAGATTAATTCCTTTCACTGTGGGTTGCTCTCCAAGACAGACAGTAAGGTCTAAAAGGATCTTTCTTTTCCCTGCACAGCCACACAAAAAATACAAAATATTCTGTTCCAAAGTAGGGGAGTTTCTGCAACTGATTCGACCCTGAGCACAGATCTCAAGCACTAGTGCAATACATTCAAAGCCTGAACTTCACCCTCTCTGGCTCATACACATCACTTGCCACACTCATCAAGTGGCCCTCTGCAAGCAAGTCCATGCTGCATACACCCTGGGCACTTGGGCTGGACACCTCTCCCTAGTCTTAGCATAATTTCATTTCTGTTTCAAAGTACAGGAGCACAGCAAACAGAAAAACAAAGTGGGAAACACGATGAAGTGACAGCATGATGAAAATGCTCTTCTGGTTATCTGTTTTGTCTTCCTGCCAGATAATGGAGTGAACGCCAGCACACAGGAAGGATAACCTCGCTGTTTACAAGTGCTCATGAGGTGGAGTGGCTAGAAATGTTATTTTTATGTATATATATATATATAGAATATATACACACTTAAATCACAAAGCTATTAAATTTCTGAAGTCTGTATAAAAACTATATTCCATCATACCCCTTCACCTTGTTTATATGTAGATTAGTACAGCATTCCTCTACAAGTAACACTCTAAGAAGGAATCTGATTTATATGGCTTAGTTTTTTGGCCGTTTAACACAGTAAATGGGGTTACAACCTTAAAATATACACATACATACATATTCACACACACAGCCAGTTTGATTAAACCACGACCTCGGCACACTGCAAATCCAGAGCGTCAGACTATTTGCTTAATTTTCTCTTATGTTTTCAGCGTGATAGTGAAAGCTGCTGGTGTGATGGCTCTGAAACTAAACTCCTGGGTCTAACATACACAAAATCAGGCTTTGTGCCTGAAGTGGTGGCTAAGTGGAAAGAGTTTTCCATTTGCATGTTGTCCCAGAAAGAACAGAAGGAAGGCTGGTCCCTGCTCTCAAAGAAGAGAGGGAACTCATCTGCTGTGCTGCTCCCTCCCAAAATGGCAAGAGAGGATCTGTAATCCCCCTTTCCCTCCATCTCCCCCAGGGAGGAACTGGAGCTAGTCACATTTGGGTGCAAGATGCTGTGTTCAGGAACACGAGCCCAGTTGGTGCCGTCTAACTGTGGGCACCTGAAGGGGAGCATGGAGATGATCAGCACTGTATAATCAGTTAATTTTGTGACACTGTGCTCTGCAGGAAAGACAGATTTCTATTATGAGAAATGTAGATCTTCACACTCTGTTAGTGTTGTTTAAGTAATTAATTTTCTTTTTTGTACGCATTACATAAGGTTTTTTTACATGACCTTATAGAATTTATATGCTCTGATACCATACCACACTTTACACACAGAGTAGACCTTAGAAGGAAACACCATACTTGCCTACACTCTATTTAAAAAACATAGTTTTTATTAGATAAATCATGCAATATATTTAGGAAAATGTCATTCTTTGATCAGATACACTTACTTGGGTTTGGAGGGAAGAGTGTGCAGCTTTTGCAGTGAATTATTTCTTTGACTACAGGCACATCTGTTGGTGGTGGTGGTGGCACTAAACCCATGCCTGGTATCATTGGGTTAATCGGAGTGATTCCAGTCATCATGCTAAGGCTTGGATCAAAGCCTGGTACACAGATTGAATCTGTAAATATATAACATAAAATCATGGCTTATGAATCTTGAAACTACTTGTTGCTATTTTCTTGCACAGACAGTTTTGCTTTAGGCTTTTCTTTTTTCCCCAAGCATCACTTTTAAAAAAAAGGAAAAGGAAAAATGGAAAAGGGAAAAGGCAGAGCAACGGGGAGGAGAGAGGGAGAGGGAGGTGCATTTTCAGTGTAAAAAAAAAACCCACTATGCTTAAAGAAGGCCATGTTACATAATTTAAAATATTAATATGATTGAGTAAAACACAGCACATTGAAGTGTAAAACCAAGCACCGTGAATATCTGTTATTATCTGGAATGCAATTTTCTGTTTCATAATGCTACTGTGGTGTTTACACTGCCTTCTGACCAGAGAGTACAAAGAATATAATTTAACATCAATATGCCCTCTCCATCTAATTGTTAGACATATTTATCACAACATAGCCTTCTCACATAAGTGACCTTGACTTACAAACGTACAGAGAAAGATCCATTTCTGGCTGTTTTACAGAAGCATAGTTAGACAAGACTTCTGACCATTTTATCCTGGAATATAAAGTTCCAGATGCATAAAATGGGGTCTTTTTGAACCTTGGAATTATTTCTTTCTTGTCTTTTTATTTAATTGGATTAGTAGAGTCTCTTCAAACCATGTATTATTAAAATATACCACAGCCTCATAAAGTAAAATGCATATTTGGCAAGAGTTATTTTTTCTCCTTCCTGATCTCCTTTCCAAGACTTCCATACGTATTATTTAAAGCTGAAAGATTTACTGGGGAGCACCAGTGCTATAACACCAAGATTTGTAATAAGCAGATGTTTCAGATGAACTGAGAGCCAGCTTCTGAAATTTGCTTTCGTTAAAAAGGAGGCTTTGGGTTTCTTGAGGCATAATGAATAAAATATTTTCAGAGACTGATCTCTTTGTTGGTATAACACTGCTGCTATTTGGCATCATCAATTATTTAAAAGAAGACAGTTACTTTGGTGTTCTACAGGTTTTCTGCTGAGTTCTCTGGCTAGCAACTGGAAATGTAATGATACATGTAAACATGGGATTTGGTAGCTTGGAAGCTTGTTTATTTTGAAGAAGCAAAGAGCAAAACAAGTACTTCTCTAGGAATTTTTATCTCTCTATTTTTTGAATTTTTTTTTTTTTTATTTATTTTAGCTACATTTGCTACAAGGAAGCATGATCAAGGGAATGTGATCAGAGAGGTCTGTTTCTTCATCCTAAATCTGCTGCTGAGATGTTATGTGACCCGGCCTGCTGACCTTTCTGTGTCTTAACTTCTGCATTTACAAAACAGGTACAAGAATACTTACTAGTGAGGATTAGATCACATTTTTATAGCATTTTGCAGGTGTAAAGCACTCTCTGTTGTGGCTGAACATTAGCATTATTACTCCTGTGAAACATCCATAACAATCTTCTCTGGGAATGACAAGTGAGTATTGAGAACCTCTGTTCCAACAGAGCTTGTATCTACCTTGGTCACACTCTCCGGGCTCTCCACGCACTGACTGTGAGCCTTTGACACTTTCAGGCAGTTCTGTACAACAAGCATAGCTACCACACAGCAAGCAAGGGTTTGCTTTAGGCTTATTGAAGTCTAGTATTAATGAAAACTCATGATATTACATTACTTTTTCTTTTTAATAAGTGGGCTCATGAAAAAGGATTTGCTCTTGGTGTGATGCTTTTTTTTCAATATTGATGTACGTGCATTGCTTTTCAGATTAAGCTTCGAAACTCAGAGCCTGTCACTTATTCCATGGGATGCAGTGGTGGTCATATTAAATATTCATGGTTAGTGAATGCTGGGAGATAAAGTTAGAGGTGAAAGGGCAACGTAAAATTCAAAGAAGTCCTTAGGCTATGCTAATTTGCTTGATCTCATTTTTAAAAGTCAGACTTCTGACAATCTCAGCAGGCCATCCTGTGCGGCATTCTGCTGCTGCAGGTGGAAGTCCATCATTACTGCTCACTGCTAAAGCGGCCCACAGAGCTCCACGGAATGCAAAGTGGAGCACCACAATAGCACTCAGTGTTCATTGCCATACCGGTCCTCCCCTAGGATCAGGGAAAACTGGCACTGGGTCAGAGAAATCTTCCCAGGTGCTCAGGGAAGCATCTTGCCCATTCATATGGACAAATGTTGGATCAGCCACGTTCCTAGACAGATATGAAATTTCATATTAAATCCAGTATCCGTAGTAGACCCGCAGTATTCTGAGGCAAGGACGGAGCAGGTTAAAGTGTTCAAGAAGGTGGACAGAAGGCCATGTTCTCCCGCTCCTGTATGCATCTTTCAGGCACCATGTGACAGCCAAGGAAAAACACTGTCATCTGGAAACTGCTACTGCAAGTTGTATTTAACAATCGCTGCTGACTTTAAAACAACTACTGGATAGATATCAGCTTCTTTACAGGTGTAGTGAACTGAAACAACTGCAAATTCTCCCCAAATCACATACACATGCTCTTACCCAAAGCATAGATGGCAGGTCTCAATAAAGTACAGTTTTCTGAATATTCCTTTGTCAGTGGTGCAGATAAAGAGGAAAAAAAAAAAATCCAAGAAAGACAGCAACAAGCAAACTGATGTGCACAAAGACTGCAAACATGGCCTTGAAAGGGAGCTGGGATGAAGAGCTTTTAGGTTGCATGCCAATCAAAGCAGGTTTGTGATTTAAGTCAAGAAAATTATTTGCCACTAATTCCTGCCACATCGAAGGAAATGTGACTTTGTAAGTAACTTTGCCTGTGCTAAATAAGTACATGGCTTTGTCATCACTTTCACAACGGGAATCAATCTACTAGAGCACAAGGAGAGTGCTGGGGGCCAACATTCATGAAATGTCCTTCCAGGTGTGCTAGGACTCTGTGCCTCCAGAAGGTGACTGTGCTGAGGTATATTGAAGAGTAATCAGTCAATAATTCTTGAAATCTAATTCCATATCTAGGAGGCACTAATCCAAAGCCTACTAAGGTCAATACCAAGACGACTGAAGGCATGAACAGCTTTTAAGCAGGACCAGGTTTACTTTCTCTGTCCTCTTGAGTAAGTTCCTTCAGTTTACCGTGTTAAATTCAGAATTAAATGCTTTCATACATCACATGAGCACTGGGAGGATGCAGAGGCACCATTTGTAGAGCATACTGGAAATGAAAATTGTTGGCTGAATACTAAAAACTATTACTATGCATTTCAGTGGTCAAAAATTCAGTTCAATTTCTGAACAGTGAAGATCTTGTTCAGACCCTTGAAGAAACTGTTTGTGCTTGCATCTACTGAGAAACTGATGCATACCACCTGCATGTTGCTGACAAGCTATGAAAAGATACTATGGCTGCGATGTCCAAAGCAAATACTGGTCTGGACCCTGAGGTGTAGAGAAAAAGGAACTGATGAAGTCACTGGAAAGGAAAGTCAATAAATTTGCCACATCTGTGATAGGATCCAGAAAAATCCCAAGTTTAACTATATTAATGCTACCAAGTGGTACAATAATAGAAGTTGGATATATAGCTCTTGTCTAGGAACAGGGGACGATCATCCATCAGCACCACCACTGCAGTCTGCTCCACATCCTGGCATAATGCCTATTTGGAGCAGGACCATGACACCAGAATTAGAGCTGGAGACAACCCTTGTTGAACTTACTGCTAAGTTTATTGGTCTTTAGAATCAAAGATAATGATAGAGTTATGCAGAATTACAAAAAAAAGTGAATCAAACCTGTCCATGTATGTTCTTTTAACAGGTTCATCTGGATATATGATTATTAAGATATTGTAGACATTAATATCCTGCACTAAACACAGAGATACATTAAATTCATATATTATACAACTGAAGAGCTGAACGTATTTTATGTTTTCTATGATCACAGTATGATTTTTAAAGGATCTATAGATATATTTTTGCAGCTAAGCAAGGGTTTATGATCTCTTGGAATTATGAAAAACAACTTGGCAGAAGAGAAAGAGTTTATATTTGAAAAACATTAACAAATAATTACTACATGAAATCATTAAAAGTAACCAGAGATGATAAAGAGCTTTAAGAATGGAAAAGCACATGTTGATCAACTTTGAGTCCCCATGGATACTGTACATAAGGCTTGAATATTCTCACCTTTATACAAGCAAGTAAAAGCATTCAACATCAACATTTTCAAGACCACATTCTGCCTAAATTTTGCAAAATGAGTTAATTGCCGTTTCATCTAGTAAGAAACTGGCATGGTGGAGAACAATGAAACTGTCTGAAGAACAAGTATCTGGAATTCGGAGTCAGAGAGGCAAGGAGAAAAGGTTTCTTGAACACTTATAGTAGTTTTCTGTCTGAATCATCTCCTTTCTTTGCCACATTTCTCTACCCAGATAACACAGATGCATAACTCCTGCCCAACTGTGCTTTTGAGGACTGCATTCCATCATCAATACTGTTACCACCACATTTCACCAGCTCTTACCACAGATTATATACCTGCTCAATATTACTTTTTAAGGGTATAATCCCCTATATGATTCTGAGTATTAGCCCTTGGATGTGTCATTTGTTTTGCCTTCAACTGCCAATGGCTCTGGTGTTTTATGACAGCTGCCAAGTTCTTTTTCTGCTGGATGCATAAGAACACCCACATGTGCAAACATGGACTTGTTTGTGTGCCCCTACTCCCTTGCATGGAAGGTTTCCACCATGGATATTGCAGCCATGTGGCTCAGACCTGCTGGCTGAACACGCAGAGAGAAAGTGAGTGGTAAAAACAATGATCTGAGCGCAAAATAGCTAATCAAAATAAAAAACATTGAAAGGGTCCCCACAGGCTGGGATGATAATTTTACACCTAAGAAAAAAAAGTCTAATTTTTGTTATGGTTGATGGGTAAAAAAATATCTGGTTCCAGGGATGGAGTTATTTGCCAACAAGCACTGCAAGGATTAGGATAGTCCAGGCAGCAGCTGATAATGGATGTAGTAAGATGCTCGTTAAACTTTGGTTTCTGTGGAGAAAAAAGAAAAACTTCTGGAGACTAGAGATTTGATTGTGTACTTCAGAAACACCATTGCTGAGTATTTTTAGACTGAACACAGAGTTGATTTCTAAAAGTTGAGTTTTAAGTTTTCCTGAAAAAGGGCAAATCTAATACAGCATCTGCCTCCCTTATAACTGATATATATGTATATGTATTATTTGGCAGCAGCAAAGAAAGAGTAGCTTTTTTTTTCTCTCTCTCTGAAATGAAGAAAGTGCCTCAATAGAAAGAAAAATAATGTTTGTTATTCTAAAAACTCCTTCTATTTTTATCTAAAATTCTCCCTCAAAACTCTATGATTTGCTAGTGCTTTTATCCTCACATCAGTATCCTTTTTTCTGTATCAGCCATTAGGAATGAATATTCAGCTGCAAGCTAGAGATTAAGGCTGGATCACTGATTTCCCTGGTCATTCAAATCTTAGTATCTTCTGGAAGCTTTTGGTAGTAGCGACTCATTCGGCGATTATTACAGGGCTTCTCTCAATGTGAAAAGCCTTCTTCACTGGACAAAGAAGACAAAAGTGGTAGTGGCAGTAGGGCACTATATCACTGCCGTCCCAAGGAGACGTGCTGATTTAATTTGGTGTTGATCCTGCTGAAGGACACCAGTTGTGGAGCACTGATATCAGCCCCAAAGAGCCAGATCTTGCAATGCAGCAGTGTGGCAGCCACCAGCATCTTCCAGTACATTTTCTTGTCTGGTTTAGATATCATTAAACTTCTAAACTTCTTGATTTCTAAAGTAGGTGCTGCATTGTCTGGTAAACTTCCAGACACATTCCAATAAACAAAGGCACATGGAAAAAATCTCTGACAGCTCTTCCATTTGACCAGCATAACCACTATTATCCTGTCCCAGAGCAATGACCATCTGACTCTGGCCAGTAGCAGATGTCCAGGGCATCAGAATAAGAAAGATGCAGGTGAAGAGCAAACTATTTTTAGCTCATATACATTGATGCCACTGGTAGAGATCACAACTGAACAACCCCTTCTAGCTGGCACCTATTCTACATGACTTGATTAATGCTTTTGCACTAAATCCTAACATGCACCTATTTATATTACGAATATGTTGGAACCTGTTTATACCTCTGGCCTTCACCGTGTGCTGGTATTAGGGTAGTAACAGGGTAGGGAAACATGTTCCCTTTGCTTTGGTAAAACAAGGTACTTGGCAGTTCCAGGCCCACCTTCTAGTTCTTTCACCTTGAGAAATCATGAATAAGCTGTTCCTTATTCACTTTATCCACAAGATTACAGATCTTATTTCTGCTTTTATATTTTTGCCATCTGTTTGGCATGTGGTCTTTGTCTCTGCAGAGCTGCTACAAAGGAATGTGGATATGGAACCTCTGACTGTGGGCCCTTTTAAAATCCTGAAAAGGTAACTGCATGGGCAGAGATGTCTTTGTAGGTGCTCATCTAATTCTGAATTTTTTAAGAACTAAATACAAAAGACACAGGCAGATGCCCTTAAATAAGTGCTGCACAAACCCGGTCAATGAAACACCATGTGGGCATAGGAATTCTGCAGGAACAGGAGTAAGGCATGTAGAATTAATGTGCACGTGTGTGCGGGCATGTGTATGCATGTGTGTGCACATGTGCATGTGTATATTTGGAGAAGTGGAAAGGAGTGAATGAAGGAGGGGCAGGAAATCACCTCCTTCCAGCTTTCTCAGTTGGCCAGAGGATCCATTTTAACACCATTCAGCAAGAGCTATATTCTGTGAAATAGAGCCTGGACTGTAGCAAAACCAAGTCTCTAAGGGAACTTTGACAAAAATGGAGGGTGAGGGAGAATCCAGATGAAAGTTTCTCATTAATAATCAACCAAGTAATAATTTATATGAACTCTACAGTGTCTGTCAGACCCACTCCATAAACACAGCCCTTGTAGCATCGTCAAAACACTTGCCACTTGGAAATGACTTCTGAGACATATATCACTGACAGACCTTTAGGGTTGTATTATTGTACTTTTGCTGTTTTGAAGGAAGCTCTGTGTCTGCACAGAGGAATAGTTTACAGCAGATGATTCCAAAACTTTAGATGCTGTTCCTCAGAGCTGACTATGCTGTAGCTGAAAACACTAAAAAGCAAATCTGGCCTCTTTTTGATCCCTTCCCACAATATCACACGACAAACACTCTATTTAGAGCAATATACATGACAAAGACTAAATTAAAAGAAACCATCTTCTCTTTTTACAAGCAAATCATGGGGTGAATCACTCCTGGTTCATCTTTTATTCCTGCAGCACTTGGCACAACAGGACCTCAATCTTGTTAAGAGCTTCTAATGCAATGCAAATAATAGGACAGAATTGCAAATAATAATGATACAACAGAGTGTTACTGCTGTAGATGCCACTCTCTTCCTAAAATGTAACTTCAATACTGTTGTGTGAAGAACTCTAGTGTCACTGTATTGATATTTCTATTACTCTTCTGCTTATGGATGGCCATCAGTGCCATTTTGACCTCAAAGGGCTCTTGGACACTACCTTCCCATGGTGAATCCATTTAGCTGCCCCTTAAAACAGCTCTGTAAAGAAGTATCTGACAGGCAAGCCTGAGAATGAGCTGGAAAATTCAGGACTTGGTGTTGAGGGAGTCTGATGACAGTTTGTCAGTTTTTCACGGCTGACAGCTGCATGTGTAAGAAACTGAAGTCAGAAAAAAATCAACTAATCTTAGTCTCCATCCACAATCAGCTGCTCTTCCATGTGTAAAACTCCACTGCAGTTGCAGTGGAAATTTGTGGAGGTGAAAACTGAAGGGGTAAAAAGCACAAAAATAGGAAAAAAGGAAAAAGGTAGAGAAAAAAAAATCAAAATAAATGCAGGGAAGGAGATGAAGGAGAGGAAAAGAGACAGACAACAGTATTGTCTGGAACTTTTGTGTCACAGGTCTGTGCCATGGGTCTGTGCTCTATTCACATGTTGTTTTTACCAGTGTCAGAATTTTGAAGGATTCATGAGTTTATAGCACCCCACAATACCCCAAGTGCTTATCTTCCCAAAGTCCCCACTACTTAAGAATCACTCCATGCAGTAGGAACAACAGGGTTCTTCCATCTCCTCATCAATAAATCACTTCCTCATATGGGGTCAGTCACAAGTCCATTGTGAAGAAAATAATAGGACTGCAAATTCGGCACACTGCCACCTGATCCCCAGTTAATAACTTCAAAGACAGTTTGTCTTAATATGGGATTGGCCAATATACAAGATGCAATGTAATATTTTGCATATGCATTGTAAAATGTGCACAGCTGTTATTTGCTGGCTTTCAAAATTCTCTGTATACGCACTGCATGCTGCTTGGGATAACCCTCTCTAGTTTTGCATTTCATTCCACTCCTCCAGTTTTGGAGTCATCACATTGGGTTATTCAGTAAGACTAGCCATAGCAACCTCTCTCAGCTCTCTCCATTGGAAGCTGTTCAACCTTTTTGCCTAATGGACCTCTTCCTAAAGTAAAATTTCACCATGTTCCTTGAAAACGAGATCACTTTTCACCTCAAAGCTCTAGAAGATGAGAAAGCAAATAAATAAAATATGACTATATAGCCTAGGAACTGTTAGTGGATTTTTCTTTGCTTGCTATCTAGGAAAGTGTTACAATCCAGAAATCTGAGAGGCATTTGTATAGATACAAAAAGAAATTAAAAAAAAAGGTTATTGGAATATATAAGTACCTAAGTAGATATAAATGAATAATGAAGAGAAGCTGGAGACATAGAAAAAATTTAAATTCCCAATCTAGGCTAATACTGAGATATAACCCTTGTAATAGATGAAAGCCTCCAATGTGTAAAAGACGGTAAAATACTATCTTCTGGATATTAATGTGACCTCAGAAATAATGGGGGAAAAAAAAGAAATTCAGGCATTCCATTGGTCATTTCCCAAATGAAAACAAAAGGGGTTAATTTCTCTCATGAATCATGATAGAAGTTCTGGCTATTAAACTGGAGTTACTGTGTGGATCCTTGAAACTGTGGAATGCATACAAACACTCTCCTTGCCTTTCCAGGGTCACAGGAGCAAGAGCAGCCTTGCCAAAACTGGAAAGAAGCTGTATAGTCCAGAAAGGTGTATCACCTGCATGGGCAGGTTCACACAGAAACACTAAAATACCCTGGGCTCTGTCAGGCTGAAGGATTCTTCTAGCCCAGTAACCTGCCCCCAACAGCAAATTGCTAATTTTGTTTAGTACCAGAACAGTACAATCCTGAAGCCGTATAATGATCCCCCAACCTCCAACACTGCAGCTCAGGGGCTTCCTAAGCCAGAGGAAGTTCTGTGTCTCCTTCAGGTTTATTTTTGGATGAAAACACCAATGAGCTTTATTGCATGGGATGTATTTCTCTCGGTGTCATTACTGGAAATGACAGAAAGTTGTTCTGTGAAATCAGCTGGAAAATCTTTAGTGACGATATTTCAAACTTTTAACCAAGTTATTCTACATGCATGCTTCTCCTTTAAAAGCACGAGCAAGCAGGCATAAGGGAGACTTAAAGTGTAATGTTAAATGATTGTTCCTGGTATTATTTTCCTAGTTTCATTCACATTAAATCATTTAAATAGCAGGGTCCAAATTTCTAAAACCATTGTATCTTTAACCCACAGAGTACTGGAAGGACAGCAACTATACTAGATGTAGTAAAGGCTTTCTGTCTACAAGTGAATGCAGTGAGAAATCTTGATATTTTGTATTATCCTCTACCAGAACTATTTGACCTCCATAAAGTTTTTGGCTGTAACTTGTAGGACAATATTTGAATGTTCTGTGCATGGGCAGAATACCTGTTGGATTTGATTAACTAACTGTTGCATAAGAAATAAAGTGGTACTTGGTGAATTAATAAACTGTTTATTGGTTAAAAATTAACCAAGAATCCTATCTTGAGAAATACTATGCTACATAAAACATGATCTGAAAAGAAGCCAGCGTTGATAGCAGCAAGTAATATTCCTGTCTATAAAAAGAGCTGTCTTAATTAAGCTTCAATGCACTATGACAAAGATATTTTGTTAGATTTTGGTTTTAAAAGCCTTCTAGCACCTCAGTGAACTGAAACGATTACTATTTGCATAGCTCTCACTGTAAATACAGAGTGTTAGTTACTACAGCTCTTCAGGACCATGAAAAACCATTAAGCTGCTTTACAGAAGATATTTTCACTAATGGCACGCTCAGGCCATGGACAGCATATCTTCATGCAAAACAGTAGGATTTACGAGTTCACGGGGGTCTCAGTCGGGTATGCTCTGAGAACTGGGTAGTCATGTGGGAAGGAAGAGAAGTGAGCTCTGGTGATAAGAGAACTTGCATATAGACATAGATGTCAAAGGATGTAATATCAGACACAATGAGTGACTTAAAGATCAAAGCATTTTGCACTGAGGAGTATGGGATGAAAGTCATATAAACCAAGAGAACACAAAGTACCATCCAAAGTACAATTTCTTCTACATTCAAAAGAGGACAATTTGTGAAAAGACCATGGAATTGAGCCACTGTGCCTAGGCAACCATCTCTTCTCCAGCTCTGGATAACCCCCAATACCCTCGTTTTTGGATTATCTGCAACACACTCAGCTTTGGATTATCTACAACACCCTCAGTTCTTAGCTATACACATGCCAGAATGGAGGGTAATAAAATGTGCTTGACAAAAGTGGAATATATTGCTTATGAAACAGCACATTTTTTTAATTCTTTCATTGTTACACCTGTGATTTGACCCATATTGTCAAACACAAACAAATAAATAGAAAAGATAAAATTAATAAAAGCTAAAAGCTCACGATAGCATTGCTTTGATCTGCAGCTGGTAAATTCATGAATTAATACTGTACTTGAGTTACAAGTATTTAGAATGATAGTTGTTGAAACATCTCTTCATTAGCTAAAGTTTTCGAAACAACTCTTCATTAGCTAAGGCTTCCTTTGGCCACCCCTCCCCTCCTCAAATTTCACAGGGTTTGAAAATTTCCACATGCATTCACTGCAAGTCAAGATAATGTTTCAGCTTCCCTTTTCATCTATGAATCTGACTGATTGCTTTTAGATCTTGATAATATAAGCACCCTTAGCTCTCTGAAGTGCCCATTTTAGGCAGTCTGACTCAGTGGTCAAAGGGTCAGCAATGGCAGTAACTGTAGTATTCTTCATGGCCATTAGAGAAATCCCAAATGGGATACCCATAACTTCATAATAAATCATTTCCCCTTCTTCATCACACTGTTTGAGCACAGTCATTATTCCACTGACCAATTTAAAAGAGGCTCGATATTAAAACAGCGTCGGGAGAGTGTGCATCACACTAAGGTAAATAAGGGTGGTCCACATGTCCAAAAGCTGTCACTTCAGCCTTTCAGCAGACTAAGACATTTCTGCACCCTTTGACATCTGGGTCACAACCATAAAGTTTTCCAGCACAAGTACGATAATTATAACATTATGACTAGCTTTTTCTGCTCATCTCCATTCCTTTTGGATCTCCCACAGAGCAGAAAACCGTCCTCTCCGCCATCTGGGCATATCTCTAGTACAAGGAAGGTCAGCAGCAGCTAGAGATGCCAGAGTAGCCAGCTGCTCTGCAGGCCTCCCTCCCTCAGGCCTCAGTACCAGAGCCATTATCAATGGAATGGTGTGGACTAATAAACCTTGATTTTGGCAAATAGCCCAGGGGCAGCCAGCTGGGATGTCTTAAATCATCCTGAGGTTCTTTTAAGTTACTCTGGGACCTGTGCAGGGCAGTGCACAGAACTGGGTTAATGCTTTTGGCCCCCAGTGACTCCTTCCATCTCTCCTGTCTCTCTCAGCAAGGGGAAGTGCATGCCTCAACTAATAATAAACCAACACTGAGCATGTGGAGAACACCATGCCAAATATCAAACAGCTGGGACTCTCTGGCCAGCCATTAGCTACACTCATCACAGCATCGCCTAAGTCTTCAAGAAAAGAGCTGAAGAAACAGATGAGCAAGAGCAAAACTTCCAAATCAACTGGAAAAAAACCCCCCACAAACAAAAAACCCCACATTTGTATAAAGCTTTTGTGTCTTGTTGAGAAGTGTATTATGACATAGTTTTTATTTCCTCACAAACACAAACCTCTCATCAGGTTCTTCGTCAAAAAAGGGTCTGAAAAAATGAGAAATGCTTACAGGAGGAAGAAAAGGCATCTTTCTAAGAACATTTACATCTCTGTACCTCCAAAATAGCTTAAAATATAGGCATTGCTCTTGGCTGTCTTTCAGCAAGCAAAAAAAAAACCAAAACCAAAACAGCATCATATTTTTCCTTAGAAAGTAGCAATCTTGATGATATTCTTAAAATGTCATATTTCGTTATGCAGTATAACAGGGAAAAGATCTTGTCTGAAAAGTAATCAGCAGTCTTTATAAAAGAACAGTATACGTCAGGAACCAGAGATACTGTGTGCACAAAATTAGTTCCACTTGTATCCCTATTAAAGAAGAATTCAGGCTTCGTGCCTTTTGTGCACAACACATTTTAATTTAGATTATAGTAGTGGTTGTGAGTAAAAGTTGTAACTTAAAATTCTAGCTGCTAGAAAATTTTGTCTGTAATTTCTGGCAGACTGTGAGAAAGGTTCATCTGCTAATATTTCAGAGCAGTGAACTAAAGGTGCAGCAATTTCACACACACTCATGCACAGAACCAACCCCACCATTCAGAAATGAAATTAGCTTTTATGGTATTTACAATTTGTCACCAGAACACTCTACAGGTGACCCTTTCTGACAATGCCTTCTAGAAAGATGCAGGCTTATAAAGACCAAGAACAGAAGAGACATTGATTATTTCAAGAAGTATCCTTTTTTTTTATTATTATTATTTTCCTCCAAATTAAAGATAAAAGCAAATGATTTCAGACAGACTTGTTTTCAAATTATAATGATTCTTTATCCCATTGTTAGGGACAATGCATTTCTTTGCAACATCTGCAGGCTAGAAAATGTTATTCATATTAAGATACTTCTTTTGCCTCATCATGTCATTTCCACAGCTAGGGATCTATCAATAGTTTTATAATAAACCATTTTTTTTCAGACTTTTTTATGTCAACTATAAAAGTATGTTCTGGATGAAAATTGGCAGAGTGTTGGTTCGCAGTTCAAGGATACATGATAGTATTGTTCTTAATATATTTTCAGTGTCTTTTTCCAATATGTAAAAGAAATCCTCACACAGACTTCCTTCACAGGTTTTGTTATGCAATTTTTTTTAAGGTGTCAAACTATATCTAGTAGTGGGGCAACATAAAAATAACCTAAAAGACTTGGAGCATGCAAATGTACGGGGGAAAAAGGTGTAGTCATATTTGACATTCAATGTATAATAAATGCAACAGAATCATGCAATTCTCAATAAACAGTCTGCAATTACTTAAGCCTGCAAAATATTTTTGCTAAAGTCCTCCCCAAGAGGCTGTCAAAGAAACTATGCAGGCATAAAGTGAGAGACAAAGTCTTGTCCTTATTGATACAGATCAGAACTTATCCAAAGTGGCGGGAAAACCAAGAACAGGAACAAGCAAGCACTTTCCATCTGAGATGAGTGGTGTGATTGGAGGTAATATGTTGATAATTGCATAATGTTATAGCACAACCCACAAAAGATGTACAATTGATTGCCTGGGGATAAAAAAAAAAAATATATATATATATATATACACATATATATCAAGAGGCATTTTAGAGGAACCAAACAGAAGGAAGGCAGATGGACACAAGGATGTCAGTGCTAACAAATCCCAGTTGAGGCTCTTTGCAGAGGATGGTCTGAATGGCTCACACAGTAAAGATCTGGCAGTGTGGCACTGCATCAAAGGGCCCAGGGAAGCCAATTAAAGGTTAGCCTGGATAAGGAAAAAAAGTGTGGAAAAACACTGCCAGCCTCTTAGAAAAGCCAGACTCTCAACTGACATACCATGTTCTGATTTAGTCACCCCATCCTCCCCAAGCAATATGAAAGCACAGGAAAAATAGGACAATAAGCATCGTCAGGAACTTCATAAAGCTGCTCATAGGAACTATCACTGAAAAAGCCTTGGGTTGCTCACTGGAGAGGAGAGGCAGTTATATACAAGCATTTCAAAGCTCATCAATTTTACAGAGGGTGTAAGTGGACAGGTCCTGTGGACTCTGCTCCGCAATACAAAACTAGGAAGCATTTAGTGAAATAAATAAAGAGGTTGTAAATGAAAAACAGGTAGGTGCAAACACTTGCACCAAGCAATTACTCCCATGGAACTCCATGTTACATAAAACTTAACTGAAGGAAGATCTGACCAGATTTAAAATACAAATACAGAAAGAAATACAGACAGAAACACACAGAGAAATACATCATAGACCTTAGACAACAAAAGGGTTCAAAATGATAAAACAGGAGGCAGGGCTGCTGAGGTCATCTATTATTAAAATCGTCTGACACTTCCTATTACAATGCCCTGTTGTCCGTTGCTTTTAGCTTTGCCAATCATTAGCAGTTTTGAGTGAAATTTTACACATCAAATATCTGCCTGAGGTTGAAATACTCTGGAAAATTCAACTGCTGCACAAATGGAGCCAGAGAGAAGTACTTGCTTTTTTTTTTATTTCGTGTTCAAAAATGTGGTGTTCTGTCTTGGCAGTTGTAGCCTGTCCAGACTTTGGAGGGAGGATGTAATATCTCAGAGGTGAAAAGCCTTCACATTGTAGTGGCAATATTATTCATCATTCTCTTTAAACTCTACCTGAAAAATCAGGCAAATTATGCCTTGGAATAAAATTATATTCACCCATACTCTGAAAAATAGATCTATTTTTGTATCTAATAGCTGAAATCATGAAGGATTACATCTTCCGTGAATGTGCTGGATTACATTTGCTTGGCAACCAAGGAAAGAGTTAAAGCAGAAAGACCTCAGCTATTGTCAAGGTCTGAAATGATTCGTTCCAGCTTTTTAAAACTTGAAACCTAAAGTTGCTTTTTACTTCTGTCCTCTTTTTGCCTTCAGTCTGCAAAGTTTCCAGCTTAGCCAGCGAGGACAAATCTAACCTTGTGACACTTGCTGAGATCAGAGTGGTTAAATGAGAACACTGTCTGAGCAGTTTGATTCTCCTAAAAGCCTGTCAGGTCTGGAGCAGCTAATTGGGTCTTGCCCCATATGTTCTGCCTGTGAGTTTTCCAGCAACTGAACACAGAAAGCAACGGAGCCAGCAAGCAGATTTTTCTCAAGTTTCAATATTCTTGTCTGTCTCCTCATTTATGCGAAAAAATATCTTTCGTGCCAATACTAGATGAGGTTTGCAAAGTTAGGAAATTTTGACTTTTTTTCTTTGTTGTCCATTTCATTTGAAACATCTCCGCTCCACAGGAGTTTTGAAGGGAAACAAACTTTTCAGACTATAATCTATAGTAGGGTACATCATGACAAGGAAGTATCTAGTCCACTCCGAAACAGCTGCTAGCTCACACTCAAAACCAGTTTCACCAGAAAGGCAGGAACAGCTTTTCAAGCAGTAAGTGAGGACCAGGCAGATGATGGCAGATTCTTGCAGGTACCCCAGCACCAAAGAAAGAGCAGGTCAGAGCTGACCATACAATCTACCCTCCCTTGCCCTCCTCTCCATCAGGAAAAGCTCAGCTTGCCATGTTGCTCTACAATGGGCACAGGAAAGGGATTCTGAGAGGCTGCTGGTGGGAGAGGAGAGAAGGGACCCATGACTGGCAGCTCCATCAGCTTGGTTGGCAAGGGATGGATGACTTAAAATCTGGATGTGGCCCATGCAGCTGGGCTGGCTGAATTCACTAGAGTGTGTAGATTTGTGTCTTTTCTTTTCTTTTTTCTTTTTTTTTTTTTTTTTCCACACCAGCTGAACTGTTTAGCTTGGTGGGTCATGTTCTCAGCTGTGCTACAGCTGTATTCAGGGGAGCTTAGAAAAGAGGCTTTTAGCACCTGGGACTGCCACTGACTGCTTTCTCCTTTGATTTGTGCTGAAGTGGCCTCAGGACAGTTTTGAGTTTTGTAGGGCTGTGGTACTTAATGAAGGTTGCTAATGGGCCACGTGCCCTGCCACGCTGCTCTGTGTAATGCTGGCTCTCAAACCACCTTTGCCATACTGGTGAATTTTCAGCCTTTCACATTTTAGGCAGCTTTATAGCTTCTTTACGCTGCTGAAATGGGACAGAAGGACCAGGTTAGGAAAGGTCCTTTCTAAGTCTAGCACATGTGCTTTAAACCCAACCGATAAATTTGCTGTTCAGAGAAGTTTCTGACTGGCTCCTTTGGTCTCTGACTTCTAGCACTGAGAGGATTTATGTTTCACCCTGTGTACTGTAGTTCCAGATATTTAAATCAAGACTGAACTCGTCTAAGCTTCACAGGAAAGTATACTACTTCAGATAGAATTACGGCCCCCATCTTTATGTTTTTTTGTCACTTAAGCATTAAACAGCTCCGTGCTGCCTTGTATAATTCTCAAAACAGTCAGGCTTCTCAGATTAAATGCCAGTCTCACATTATGAAACAGGCTGTGTTCCTGAGAACTAAATCACAAAATAACAATGGTCCTAGGCGAAGAATTCATGTCTATTATTTTTGTACTCACCTTTTCCAGCATTTCCAGATTATAGGGTTTATGTTATCATGAACAGCCTTGGTCATGGTACCCCTTCAAAACAAGAATCGACGTCATTCTGAATCACAGATGAGATATAGCCCATCTATCAAAAAAACACCCAACGTGGCAGAAGTAATGCAAAATCTTTCCCACTTTATCTGCCACTTTATAAATCTGACTGCACTGGTCTGAATCTTTTTCCCTAAGGCTTGTTGAATTTCAGTAGATTTCTCCTTCATGTTGTGAACTGAATATGAAAAAACAAAGCAACCAAACTGATACTCAGCAAGCCTAAAATGCATAATAACACTGATTCAGAAGGTGAGCAAACCACAGCTTATTAGCATGATTTTTGAAGGAAAAGAGTAAGGAGGGAGAAGGAAAAAAAAAAAAAAGCCTCTTCAGGAGAGAAAGAAAGTGTCTCATATATCTTGAAAAGGAAAGAGGGATAAAAGACAGATGATTGATACAAGCAAAGATAAAAATGTAAAACACCCAGCAACTCCTTCTTCGACATTCCTCTTTGAAGGCAGTCTACTGCAGAGCAGAATATTCTAAAATAAATATTTTGGACTCCACTCTGCATCTAGTTCCACCAGTGTGACTCCACTGCTACTAGCAGGGCTGTGCCAGGGTCCCAGGTGGCAAGGATGAAAACAGAGATTCATTATGGAGTGAGAAATGTAAGAATGCTTTGGTGAAAGCACATTCCCTGCAGAGTGCCACACAAGTAAAAAGAACATTTAAATAATACTGGCCCTTGATCCTCTCAAAAGCTGAAAGCACATTTATTCAGCTTGAATTCCAAAAACCCAGCCACAGCTTATAAAATGTGCTTGATCCTTGTGTAAGACCCTTTGGCGTTTTCTTTCAGAAAAAAAGATCTCCAGATGTTATTTTTACAGTTCATCTTAAGCAAATGTATATGTTTAGCTAAACAAGCTTAAAAGAGCCACCTAAGAGAACAATGATGAAATGCTTGACTTGATTTATGGACCAACTGTCAAACCCTTGTTTATGAACATCTGGCTGGGAAGGTGATTTGAAAAGTTTTTTCTGTCAGCAAACATCAGGATCGTAAGCTCTTCTACTTAAAAGACAGCTGTAAATTGTAAATGTAATTAGTGGAGAAATGGCACCACAGTGTATGGCTGAAGTCACATTCATCTTATCCACGCACACAAAACATTCATTTTACAGCATTGCTAACATGTAATGTGTAATCACTTGTAACTTCTTCATTAAAAAATTGCCCAAAATACCGGGTTTGGAACCCAGAAGTTGTTTTCCCTAGAAGCTGCACAATCTAGTGTGTGGCTGTCTCTCAAGACAGACCTTCAGTGTAAGTTCATGCACCTTCCTAACAACTTCTCTACAACCACTGTGGAGTGGAACTGGTAGCCCAGCTTTCTTCCACACTCCTGTACCTGTTCCCTCTAGCTTTGTCACATAGGTCCAGCAGGAACTCCTGGAAGAGAGGAACCTCATCCATCCTCTGCCCACCTCCATCTGTTTCTTAGCACAGTTTCTTCAGTTTCCCATGAGCACAACAGCTTGCACGGGCCTAAATGCCACAGCAACATTCCTAATTCAAAGGCTGATATAATCTGAAATCTACAAAGCAAGGCTGATACCAGGAAAATTGAATTTTTCTCTTCTTATTCCCCTGTTTTGCGACAACATGACAACTCTGAAATGACACAATCCAGGAACCCTTTCTGTAATTCAATTCTATTTCTGCAGCAAAAGTCTACTTTCATCCTGGGTCTAATCTAATATTGGGGAATGATGAGGTTTTTTTGTGCGGAATTTCTTTGTTCACTGAGAAACAAAGCAGCAGCTTTATTGTAGGAATTCACTTTCAACTGAAATGAAGATGAAGTCAATCCAGGACCTCAGTACAGATTCAGAGAGATTCATATAACCCACACCAAAACAACTGACCATGGCACCTCGGACAGGAGCCTTTTCGGCTCCTCACATGGCCCATGGAAAAGGGGGAACGCTGTGTAGAGTGATTCAGTTCATCCACAGTAATCTCTGCATCCCTTGAAGTAGATTGCTGTCTCTTTCCAGAAGCTATAACAGACACCTACTGTCACCACACTTTCTTCAGCACCTCTGTTGCACATCCAGTAACAGGGAGTTACTAACTTGTATGTACTTCCTTGATATAAAGAAACTACTGGGAAATTACTGGAGTACCTCATTAAATCAACAACAACAAAAAGGAATTAAACTCAGCCTTGGCGGTAAGCTTACTGTGAACCAGGGAAGTGATTTAGAACAGCCTCATTTTGGTTAAGTCACATTAGAATAAAACTATAATATTTGTGAGTGGCTATGAGCACAGGCAACAGCAAAGACATTTACTGACAGGGATGGGATGTTCAGACATGCTTAAAACATTGAAGAGTTTCATCACACGAAAACTTCACAAAAACCGTTGACTAGAAAACTGTTGCAAAAGAGACAAGATGAAAAATGTGTGAGACCGAAGCGGAATGGTAGTCCATTTTGAATGAGGCAAAAGGGATTTAGGAGATAGGGAGCACAGAGAGAGAAGCTGGAGCTTTCTTTAAGACATTGTGGTTATAAATGATAAGAAAAATAAGTATGGAAGCAGCATATTTGTTTCAATTTCCAAAAGTATTTGACAAGTTTCCATAGGAGAGATTAATGACTGAGAGGCACAGAACAAGAATAAAGAAATAAAAAAGTCTTCTGTGTATAAGAACTAGCTCAAATTGTTGTTTTGCCCTTAGAAGAAGACTACCCCTCTCACACAAGAGATTTTTTCCTCACGGCCATAAATCGACTACTATCCTGCGGGTCTGGATTTGGAGGGCTACTTTAAGAATAATGCCACACATTTGTAATAGTATTGCTGTAGCTGTTACAGTCTAAAGTTATAAGCAAGACAGGCCAGTATAGTCAGAAAACAAAAGGGAAGCCCGTGTTCAGGTCTGAGATTGAAACAGTGAACTTCCAAGCTAAATGTAAGCAGGGAGCACATCCTTTCATTTTAATTACATACATTAAGTCAGGTAGACAAAAAAGCTGGTTGGCACCTGTAAAAGAGAAGGGAATATTAAAAGGGAAGTGGTAAGAGGGTGGTTATTCTGTAAAGGAATTGATAGGTAAGCCTGTGGCAGATGTAAAGATTAATAAAGGGAGGAAAATTATAATGTGCTGCAAAACTACTCCTTCCTTTGAATTCACCTTTTTTACTGTCTGCTATAATTAAAGTTCTAGTCTTCTGGTTGCCTCAGACCATCGGAGGGCTGGTGCATACTCTTCCAGCTACAGGACTTCGTCCAAGAAGCAATATACCTTTTACCCACAAATTTCGCCTCATGCAGAAGACAGGCAGGTGTACAGACTGCTCCTAGAAATGTGCAGCACTCAATTCCTTGCTCTGTGAGCAAATGTATATCGGAGAAACCCACTGTGACCCTGCTTCTTCTCCTCCCCTTTGCACTGGCAAAGCTTGATTTGTTATCAGCACAGGCTGTGAGTGGGCCTGGGCATTAAATAAGGAGGTTAATTATGTGTGATGAAAAAGACTTTGTTTCTTTGTTTGTTTTCTGGGTTTTCTAATCTAAAAGACAGATGAAGCCTGGTCTTTTATGTTCAGGTTCATTTTTCTTTATTTTACTAACATGAGGAAAAAAAAAACCATTACAACCTCATATTCCTGCTGGCTCCGCAGACTTGTACAAGTGGAAGAGGGAAACTGGGTCCTATTCTAGTCTGTATTATTGATGGAGGGGCTCTTTCCACCTAACCTTAGGATCACTCTCTCCTCTTATGCTCATCTCTGAAACTCCAGGGGGAACAATCAAGGCTCCAACCACAGTATTTGACCAGCAACATTTTACTACTGGATTTTCCTGATGACAGAGCAAAACAAGGTTTGTTACCCTTTAAATTCCCAAATGAGTTTGCAGAGCAAGTAGTACTTGCAAATCTGTAAACTCTATTTATATGCAGCCATCAAGTAACATGGACTTTCCTGATATTTTCAATCTATAACACAACCGTAAAAGAAAACTATGACAGGTTGTCATTTTTTGATCATAAAAGCATGGTGAGCAATAAAAATGTCCTCTGGAGGGCTTCTTTAGTTCATGCTTACTATATACATATGTGGATGAGGCATTAAATACAGTATCTCAAGGCTACAGATGAAACAAGTCTTGGAAGCACAATAAATAACAGGTCACGTAATCAGGTCTAGTGAGATGTGGCTCTCATGCAACGTGGCCCACAGAGGCCAGATGCCACTCTGCACTGGAAAATGTGAAATAATTGAGTTAGGATAAGGCAAACAGCCTTGGAAATGTGTGAAAACCCAAACTGACATTGAATTCTAAGAAGAAAACACTGAGAAAATATCACAAGATATGCAATCTGATGCCTGTTAGCAGTAAGAAGGGAGAATTACAGTAGAGTAACAGTGCACAGAATATGCAGATGTGTGATAATGTTCCCGTTACACAATCCTTAGAATAACGGGATCCCTCTGTTACTACTTGAGGTAGCTAAGAGACCTTAATGCCCATTAGTCGATATCTGTTGCATACAGAGATTGCATTCAAATCTATGCCGAATGCTTTGATGATGGAAAACCAGGGATAAGGCAAAAGAGGACGCACGGAGGCAGTAATATGACTGTCTGTTAAAGGAGCTGCTGTATAAAAGCCCTCCACTGAGAACTTGGGCCCCAAATCCCTAGATGAATAGTTGGAAGGATGATTAGCTCTCGTGTCCCTGATGAGATCAACTGCTGAGGTAAAACACTGGAAAAGAAGCAGTCCCTAAGGGACACCAAATGGTGTATATGAGTCATTAGATATCATCATTTTGTTTTCTTAGCACTGCACCTTTACATTTCTAAGGCGTGCACACGTGTAGAGACACATGTCACCCCATCAGGTAGTGCTGAACCAGTCTGTTATAGGGAAATATATGCTGGCATCCTTCATGGAGATATATTTTCCCTCTCGAGGCCCACTGCTAGAAACTTACATTCACATATAATAGCTCCCCTGCCTTCAAGAGGATATTCTCTGTCATGATGATTATATATTAAGACTGTTTCTGCAGAACTGTATGGTTTGAGTTTGTTTGATCTTAATTCCAGTTTAAATTCCACTCAGACAACAACAAAAACCAACATAAATGCAGGCTGTTTGCTCTTTTTGAAGGGAAAACATAGGACACTGGTTCCAAACCATATTTAGATTTTAAAGCTCTGAATTAACACCTTGAATTGCAGCCAGAAATATTCTCAGTCTTGAGGCTGAAAGTCCTTAGTCTTGGGAGTCAATAAATCAGTCATGACAAGACTGAACCAGCTATGGTTTATTATAAAATCAAGCTTGATTATCTACTTGAGGTAATTAGACAGACCAGAACAAAAGGACACAAAGTTTAAAGGCAACATATGTAGGAATAATTGGAAGAGATTTTTTACTTTACACAGGCTACTGAAAAGCAGGAATGAACATGTACTTGAGATTTTTTCATATACTGTATTCAGGATAATATTAAAAAGGGATGCCACAATATTTATAATAAGCATTTTATTAAATCATCTATTCTAGGAGCTGCTCAGCTGCAGATTCCCATTCCCTGCTACCTGCATACAGTCCTGAAATTCAGGTGCAGCATCTGAACTGTCTCCTCTCACAAGCCATGATCCTTCTCTAAGTACCTAAGAGGTTACAGAAGTAGTAAAAGCACAGTGAAGGAAAAAAAGGTTGCTACAACATTTTTAACGTTAAAGTGCAGCAGCTCAATGTTTGGGTATAAACACACCAAATATAAGGGAATTGGAAGAAAATAATATCTGGTCACTTTTGTCTTTCCTGTCCTCTTGATTTTGGTGACTTTATTGTTATATTTAAGGAATATTTCATTTATGGCGTTGTTTATTCTAGCAAATATAGTCATGGAACATTCTGCAATGTCTCAAATATTCTTCTAAAAAGCGTGCTTCAAGTGCCAAAATTGTTATCAAAAGGTCCCAGAAAAGAAGGTTTCAATGATTATTCCTGGAAAGGGCTTAGTCTTGGAAATCCAGTTATAGGCCTAGTCCTGAAACAGAAGGTATCTAATAGAAGGGTTAAATAGATTGGACGGATGCAGCTCAAAGTGGGGTAAAACTTAAACATTGAGGTTGGTTATAATATTCCACATTTATTTCTAGTAAAATGAACCATTTGAAATACAGATGTATCAGAAAGAAGAAAAACAGCTGGAGAATCATATAACTTGCCTTCTCTATCCACTGCTGTCTGGACATGCCTCTTCTGAAACGCAGCTTGTGCCGCCAGACCTTTACCAAAAAAAGGTAATAATAAGCACATCTGCACCTTCTCCCATGATGCTGTCTCCTCTAAATGCTCTTTCACTTCTCTTTTCCCAATCCTTCTCTAAGAATCTCAGCAGCATAGTCAAAGAAGATGAGCAGGAATTGTCTGCCTGTTTCTAATGTGCACAATAGAGTTGGCCTGTTTCTCAGAGCCTGACTCAGAATATCAGACAAAAAGAGTTAAACTGCTTTTACATTTACCACCACATTACTGCTGTGCCAAGAAGCCTATAAAAAAAAAGCTACACAATAGGCAGGCAGTTCCATAATCACTGCTGGTTTTCATGCCAATCAGTATTATCCCATTATTTCCATGCAGTCCCTTACTTACCTGGTTTATCTAAGTGAAAGAAAACAGACCATGTGCAATTTGGGCCAGGACTGACTCTTCAGTGTGCAGGCAGTGTTTAACTTACTGGAGCACCCTATCTCTAAGCTTTTCCTGAATAGAAATAACAAATAATTACTAAATAATGTAGGCATTGTGGTCAGGAGGAGGAGATTATTTATAAAGGAAAATCAGCTAGGGTCAAGAGAAGCAGTTTTTAAGGAAAAAAAAAAAAATCTGAATAGGAAGTGTGTCCATAAAGGAAAGGCAGATAAAGTGGTTACAGAAACAAATCTATTAAATTTCTGAACCCACAGAAAAATAATATCTTTAATATTTGTGCAGAACACAATCTGAATGCATGTCGCAGAGTAATAGAGCATATTGTATGTATTAAGTTTAATTATCTTTCACCTCCACGTCTACTAACAGAACTACTCCAGTGACCAGCTGCTTCCCATTACAAAGACATTACTCAGAGCTGATGATGTCATACACATCATTTGTTATCATCCGAGCATGGGAAGGCGCGGTAAACCCATTGTTTATCTGACCAAAGTGAATATTAGCAAAGTATTACTTTACCATCTCCCTCACACGTGCCCAGGGACTAGGCTCACTGAAGCCCAACTTTCTTCTTCAATGCAGACCATCAGAAGACATTTTTTCACATTGATTGCCTCTGCTGATATTTCACAGACAAACTCCCCGAGCGAAATGGATGTGCATCTTTATGCAATTCGTGAGATCTAATTCACATGCAATAAGCAAGGGGCATTTGAAAGAGGCATGGCAGAAAGGGAAGAAAACCATGCTTATGCCCTTCATCCCAAGGTTAAATGTAGAAAACAAGCTTCCCTTGCTTGCTCTCCAGGGGCCAAGCTTTAAACGTCAAGCTAGCCCATGCACACAGAGAGACAGTCTGACTATGGAAGAACAAAAGATTTTATAGCCCTTGATTTGGGGTGGCTGCCTGGGGATTCATCCATATTCAAGTCTTCCCCTCCCAAGGAAGTCTTGCTCAGCATCTCCCCCAGGCAGTGCCATCTGTGCCATCCCAATCACTGTGATCTCCTGAGAGCACTCTGCATGGACAGAGTTAACAGTCCTCTTGAGCCTGCTGTGCCCATCTCCTGCAGACCATCTACACAAACCTGTAAACAGCTTTGGTTTACAGGCTTTCAGTATCATGACCTACACATTGCCACCTAGACACCATGACTGTGTTCAGCAGACCACCTGCAAACACTCTGCCATTAAGAAGCCTTTTTTGCCCATGAAAATAGATAACCTGGTATTCATAGCTTGTCTTTGCGCAGTTAAAATGTTCAGTTTGCTCTTTCTGTTGATTTCTATCCACAATAGACCAATTTTGCCAGCAGCAAACTGTGCATCACACAGAGGTTTCACTGGATTCCCCATGTTGGCCAAGGAACCTGGGGACCTCGGATAGAGAGCCATGTGTGAAGGAAAAGTGCTGCAGATAGGCTCTGCTCCAGCAGAAGTGAATAGGCAGTAGCAAATGGTTCCCAACAGCCTGTTGGCTGACTTTATGCAGAGGGATGCTCATTACTTATGGGATTTCTTGTCTAGAATAAACAAACACATGGAAAATAGTGGGAATGGAGGCTTTCCAAAGTGAGATAAAAGATGGGAAAAACTTTAGCAAAAAATAAGTATTTCCTTATGTTACTTTACTGTAACTTCAAATGAAAACATTTGAAACAGAGTTTTCATGGTATAATTACCAACAGCCAGGAACTAAAAAAATAACCCCCAAACGACATGCCAAAACAGATAAACAATATGTCTTGCATAATAAAACTATTCTGGTATTTTGTGAGAGTTAAGAAGACAACACATACACCACACGTGTTGCACTGAGTAATTCCCTCTATGTGCTCCTGCTCCTCTCTGAGTCTTGTTTATTTGGGACATTCAGCCCCTCATGCCATCTTAAAAAGCAATAGTTTTCTTTAAGTGCCAAGCAGATTTTAATCATTATCTTCATCCATGGCCTCAATTAAGGTCTAATATAGAGGAGGCACTTGAATGACCTAAGAGGGACACTCAACCCTGAATAGTGTGTCAAAGGCACTTAGAGTTTCTGCCATGTTTCCTCTGGCCTCGAATCTCTCCTTTTTCTGTTGTAACCTGACTGTGTTTGTTCCTAGCACTTCAATGTCCCCTGGTGTGAAGTCTCCTTGAGTAACACTCACATGATAGAAAGTGTGATTAACTCTGCAGGCGCTTTTCAGGTCAATGAAAAAAACTACTTGTTAAACTAATATATAATACTTCTTTAGAGATGTTCCCAGTGGCTCTGAATATCGGGATTCCCACAGTACCCATTCTCTTTCACTCTTGCTGCTCTCCTGTGTCTTGATAATAAAAATACATAGTTTTATCTGGGTACAAGCCTGGCTTTAATCCTTTAGAGTATGTTTCACACTCTTTAATTATTCTGATTGGTCACTCAGATAATTTAATTGGCAAATCTTTTCCTCTTGATGAAAATGAATGTATGATTTTCTTCAGAGCATGCCTTACCACATTTCCCTTGCTCCACAGGCTGACTTTGTTAACAAAACACAATGCATAAAACAGGTTCGGAAGCCATGATAGCTGAAAAGATGCCTTCTGAAGATCCCTTGTAATCTTGAGGGGTCTGCAAAATCTATGGAAAACTCTGCAGATTTTATTAAGACTTTTTATATCTTCTTTAACCGCCAGACATCACTCCAGTGCAGAGTTCAGAGCAACTGTAAAAGTGCTGTACAGTGCCATGCCACCGGGCTGCTGAACTCTTCCAAGAGCTTTCAAGGGCCAGTGGATAAGAGTGTGTGCAGCACCTTCACCAGCCGCCTGTGCACTTCAGAGCTTACATATGGAGTGTGCTAAACTTTAGTCAGTAAATCTAGATACTCAAGCATTTTTTCCTAAAAAAAGTTACTATCTCCAGGTCATAATAGAAGTGACTCGCTTAAAAACTTTTGTGGATAGACCCTATAACCACTTAACAGGAGCTCGGTATTAATTACAGAAAAGGAAGCTGTGTTTCGTTAAGCGTGTCTTGGACAATACGAGTTATGTGCTCATTGGCACATTGGTTCAGCGGCTAAGCGATGAAGTGTAGAAAAAGGAAGCTTTAATAGGTAACAGGATAGCACGATTAAAAGAAAATGAGACTGCCAGATGGCTATCAATGGCTCCAAGCCTCCAGTAATGGAGATGCTGCAGAAGAAGAAGAAGAAGTATACACACGAGAGCTGGCAGAGTCTTCTGGCCAGCTGACTTCTTAAAGTCTTCAGCACTGCTTAATGTACAGTCTTTCTTTGGGGAATTGCTGAATATAATCAAATATACCTTGATTTCCTACTTTATTTGATTGTTCTTCATTAACATTAGAAAAAATAGTACACAACCAGAACAATGAGGGATATGTTTACAATTCAGTCAGTGTATGATGATCTGCAGTTGACAATAATTCATAAAGCATGCCTCATCTGTTTAATGGTAGAAAGACGCTGAAGCTTAAATATACTTTTCTAAAGCCAAGGCAGAGTTTTGAGGGAATTCTGAAATCTCAGCCCACCCTTGATTTTTTTCAAATAATCTCTAGGTCTTCTCCTCTGCATAGGAATCAATGACCTCTTGAGATACTGGTGTGAGAAGGAAAAGCCATCATGCTAGTTCCCCCCCTGATATGCTCATGACGTGGAAAAATGTTTGAGACTAATTGGAATATGAACATAGTGATTGCCTTTAGTTACAATCTTCATTTTGAAGAAAGAAAGAGTCTGAATAACACATCTCCAAACACATGGATGTCTTGAGCTACTAAAATTCTGGAAGGGATATTTACCCTTGTGTTTTGGGATATAGGAGTCTCTAGACTGAAATTTCACAATTTTTTCTGTTACCAAAATGTAAGCCTGAGGTTGCAGTTTCAGTTTATTGTTCCAGGTGCTGCTTCCAAAAGTGAAGTTTTGCTGAGTTATGACTTGATTTGAAATATAACCTCTAGGTTGGGGAATCCTATCCTATATATTAAAGATAAAGAAGAGAGCCCATCAGAGGGAGAAGCACTTCCGCGCTGATTTGCCTTGTATATCTCTCCCTGTGAAGTATCTGATACTCAACACTGTCAAAAGCACAATCTTGAGTGAAATGACCTGATTGGAACTGACAGCTCCAATGTTCCACTGAAATCAGGTCAAAAGACAAGTGTGTGGGGAAAGAAAAGACAAATGGAAAAAACAGAAAGGTTGATGTAAGTATCTAATATTTCACAACCTTTGGAGTCTAAAAAGTACATGCCTGAGGCCACAAAAATGGTGTATGTTTTTCTGTACCTTTTGGTAAGCGAGATGTTAGGCTTCAAAGCTTCCTAGTCTCTGATTTTACTAGGGTTTCCTACAAGTTGTCAAAGTCCTAACTTCAGCCAAAACAAGACTGGAGGCCACTGAAAATTTTAATACCTTGAGGCTGAGGCATGTCGACCAAACTCACACGGAAAAGTGTTCCTTAATATTTATCCTGTAAGTAGAAGGCATTAATTTTCAGGCATACCCTTGACTTCTGGGCACGTCTATAACTAACATCTTGGATGTATGCCCTTGTGGTTTGTTATTTTCTCTGTAAGAGCACAGATGTGTGTTACAGGGCATGAGCTTAACTAAGTCTAAAAGAATTGCCACTTACGTACCACTCTTCATGTTCATTTCTACCAGGGAACTTTTTGACACATACCATTTTTGCTTAACAAATGTTCACGTCGTCTAAATCATTTTGGAGGAAAGAACCTCAAAACTGCTTCATATTTTTCAGGACAACAGTTCATTAGTGAAAGGAGAACCAAACTGAATGATAGAAGTAAATAATTTTCCTGGTAGTATGTCTTCCTTTAGAAAACAGGTGACCTGGTGCCATTTGTTGAAACAAATGAAAGCATAAGAACACTGAATTCACCAATGCCAAAATTTCCTTTAAAAAGTACCAATGCAAAATTAAAATAAAACATTCTCCATTATCCTGAGGCCACTGAGTTTTTCTGCTCGTCCAAAAACTTAACAAAACAGCAGACTTGAATGTACTTGAAAGATGTGCTTGAATCAGTGTTGCCGGGTGAACAAAGAAGATTCAGATCTCAAAAAGGGAGTACAAACTATTCTTCTGCTCTCACCTGACCATTTTTCTCTAAGTCTCAAAG
Organism: Todiramphus chloris collaris; assembly: GCA_025345505.1. Classification (NCBI taxonomy): domain Eukaryota; kingdom Metazoa; phylum Chordata; class Aves; order Coraciiformes; family Alcedinidae; genus Todiramphus; species Todiramphus chloris. The sequence continues at coordinate 40,380,401 of JANVCC010000021.1, forward strand.
CATAGAAAACAGCAATTGTAAGACCTGCATAATTCAAGAACAGTTTAGAAGATTTTTCCAACCTTTCCAGAATTTTTTTTTCCTCTGGCCTGAGACCAACTGTGAGAAATTTCAGTCCAAAAGGCAATTTTGGGGAGGAAAAAAAATATAGCCTGCTGAAAGGGGAGGTGCAGAATGAAAATGCTTTTCATCCATAACCATTCCACATCAATCTTTAACACTATAACTAATGCATTATTAAATACAGTTTATTGTATGAATTATGTATATATAATGTATAAATGCATATATTAGTGTATATGTAATGCAGTAGCCAAATATTATGGGAAAAGGTAAGCTTTCTGAATAGCAATAAGCATAAGCAAACTATATGTAGAAACAAAGGAGATATTGTACAGCTATTAACAAGAATCCATCTTTACAAATGAAAGGCTCTGACATTTGCCCAGATCAAAAATCCAATTTTACAGGACTGGGAGATAAGGAATTAAATAGAGAGCAGATATCATCTAAACTGGTATTAAAAGGTTAGCAGTGCTTAAAATTGATTAGTTACCAAGACCAGACAGCCTATATCCGAGGCTGTGAGAATAATATTGGCCAATAGCTGTCATTTTAACTAACTCTTGGTCTAGGAAAGAGCTTCCCAGATTGGAATGTGGGGAGAATGACCCTGTTACAAGGCAGGCATCCCGGCATGTTAACACAGAAGCAAAGTTCAACAAAAATAACAACATGAAAAACCTTAAAAAACACTCCGTAGATCATATGGTCTCTATACCTAAAGGAAGAAAACCACCATGCAATTTAGGAATTAGGAACTGACTGATTTGGGGAAGGAAAGGCTTTGAATGGATAAGTCCTTTGGAAACTGAAAGATGAGAGAACTCAGAGATATGTGAGGATACAGATGACTACCATATACCAAATTTCAGACAATAGTAAGCTATGTAAAGATAGCCATGAAAGAACATGCTCTCTCCAAGATTAATCTGAACTGCTTCTAGCTTTAGCTGTCATCAAGGCAAGGAACCAAAAAAAAGGATAACATAAAACTTTAAAGAGAGACAAAAAGTTAGCACTGGGACATGGGTGTCTCGCTTTTGTCTCTGAGAAATGTCATAGATGACAGCAGCAAAAGCAATATGTGACTGCTGACAAAGATGAGTTCATTACTAAGATTAATAACAAAAAAAAAGAAAAAAAAAAGAAAAAAGTCAGAAAGGGCTAAGGACTAGTTAGATATTTGGTCAAACATAGCAATACAAACACTCACTGAATGCAAATACAGTAAATGTATTATAGCAAATAAATCTATAAGTCTTTTCATGGTAAATTGTGATTTTGCCATTATGGACTTGCCATGAAGAAAAAGTGTCAAAAAAATATAAATCAAGGAAATATAATGACGTGCAAAAGCACCTATTTAACTTAAAAATACAGTAAAAGCTCAACCAAAGGAAAGTAGAAGGAAATTAAAAAAAGGTATTCTGCACCTGTAGAGAAATCAGAAAGCAGTTCGGTAATTAATATTTATTACTTATGGCACCTTTCATATATTGAAAATGCTGAACAAATGCTGAACTGACCTGTACAACACTCCTACAATACGTGATACACATAATTTTGGAAATTACAGTAGGGAGCTGGCAATGAAACAAAGTCCCGGAGAGGCTCCCTTGTGGAGAAATGCATTGCACACAAGATGAGGCTGCCATGTAGGGATGGCATAGCACACCTGAGGACAGGGTTTACACCAGAACTGGAGAAGCAGAGGAACAGGGGACAATAAAAAGGTGGGCAAACCTCCACGGTATATGCAAGTGAGATGCTTATAAATGAAAGCAGTAGAAGCTGATTTTGATATGTGGCTGTTTTCAGGTTTGGAGGTAATTGAATTCTAGTTGAGAACAGCATCTGCCAGCAAAGGTCCACCAGAAAATGGAAAAAGCTGGTTCCCCACCAGCACTTAGCATCATAAACCACCCTGAACTGGAAGGGACCCACTACAATCATCAAGTCCAACTCCTAACTCCACACATGACAAGTAAATCCACGTACTGAAGAGTATTGTGCAAATGATTCTTGAACACCAATAGTCCTTGGGCCATGACCACCTCCTTGAGGAGCTTGTTCCAGCACTTGACCACTCTCACAGTGAAGAACTTTTCCCCAATACCAATCTGAACAACCTATGATGCAAGCCACTTCCTTGTGTCCTACAACTGGACATTAGAGAGATCAGCACTGCCCTCTCCACTCCTCCTCATAAGGAAGTTGTAGACAGCAATGAGGTCTCTCCTCAGTCTCTTCTTCTCTAAGCTGAATTAACCTAGTATCCTCAGCTGCTCCTCTTAAGCCTTTTCCACTAGTCCCTTCACCATCTTTGTTGCTTCCCTTTGGACACGCTCTAATTATAACCTCACATTGTGAAACCCCAGACTGCACACAGCAATCAAGGTGAGGCTGCACCACTGCTGAGTAATGTGGGACAATCACTTCATTTGACCAGTTAGCTACACTGCACTTAATTCATGCCAGGTTGGCCCTTTTGTCCACAAGGGCACATTGTTGATTCACACTGAGCTTCCCGTCAACCAAAAACCCCAGATCCTTTTCTGCAGGGCTGCACTCCAGCCTCTTGTCCTCAAATCCATATGTACATCCAGGATTACATCATCCCAGGTGCAGAATCCAGCATTTGTTCTGGTGAAATGTCATATGGCTGGCGAATGCCCAGTGCTTTAATCTAGCCAGATCTCTATGTTGGGCCTCTCTGTCCTCAAAGGAATCAACAGCCCCTCTGTCACGGTTTAGGGTCAGGGTGGCCCCTTAGACCTGTAACAGACACTCTCTGTTAACCCCTCTCCCTCCACAAAGTGGAAGAGAAAGGGAATAAGGGAGAGACACTTAGCAACTAGAAAAGGAAACTACAACAGCTTTAATAAAAAGGAAATTAAAAATGAAAAAAAAATGGAATATATACAAATATACTCTTATTCAGCTTGAGAAGGACCTTCTCCCTGCTCTGTTGCTGGACTTGGCTGTTTTGTTTGTTTATACAGAACCGGTATTGAACCCGACTCCCTGATGGTAATTACATCACTGTCACCACTGATGCTGTGGAGCAGGCACCAGGGGAGTCCCAGACTGGGATCCGCAGCAGACGGGAGCTGTGTTCAGGAGCTGGATTCTGGTACCGGGTTCGGGAACACACAGACTGGGATTGAAGGCAGAACAGACAGAGGCCTCCTTGGATGCTTCGGGGAAGGAACCAAAAGAGGACTGAGCCAAGCCAAGTTGTCAAAGTGCTCCTGGAGGGGAAAGAGCCACAGACCCTTCGGCTCCCTTGGCCTTGTACTGAATATGACACATATGGGCTGGAATCCCTCGTTGGTCAGTTTAGGGTCACCTGCACCTGTCCTGTCCGCTCCTCCCTGCAGGTGCAGCCTTTCACTTTCTGCACCCCCAGTGTGGTACCCAAGATCCAGCAGTGGCCTTGGTCTGCACACCCATCCTTGGCAGTGACTCTAACCATGGGCTGTTATCACTGCTAGCAGCAGACACTGCCTGTGAGAACAGGCTGCTGACTTCAGACAGTGCAGTTAGTTAGAAGAACTGAGCTGAAAAGGAAAATCATTGAACAGAATTAGTGCTGTTCTCACTCAAACCAGGACATCCTCCTAATTTAGCATCATCATCAAATTTAGTGTGGACTCAGCTCCTGCACCCAGGTCACTGATAAAGACATTGAAGAGAACTGACTCCCCAGGAGAGAATGGCTTTGCTTGTTTCTTTTAATCAGGAGCATAGGGTTAAAGAGAGACTGAGAATCAGTTCAAGGCCTCCACCGGCTAAACTCTCTGCTTGAGACTGATTCATTATAAATCAGTTTTCTTGCAGCTGAGTTTACCCGCCTGTAAAACAGGTAATTCAGAGCCAGATTGTCAGCTGTGAACTGGCACAGCTCCACTCAGTTCCCAGTCTCAGAAGGGGACATATTTGGCCAAAATTAAGTGTCACACATCCCTGGAGAGGCAGGCAGAGTGATTTACATCATGACCTGGCTCACTGCATCCGTGCCTATATGGACAGGCCAGACGTGACAGGATGCTGCTCTGATCCAGATGTTGAGCAGCTCTTCTTAAGCTGAACTGACAATGAAGATTCCAGAGGGGATCTGTCATATGCCTGGCATGTGGCTTGTGTCTAGAGGGCACCCACCCATATAAAAAGAATTTTTCTCTACCTCACAGAAGCAATGAAGTTTTATTAGTTCCAATTATCGGGCCTCTACTGTCAACAATGAAGTCTGATATGTCCAGGCTTGTCTGAAAGATTGCTCCTTTCAAAATACTATTTTTATTCTTGTTAGAATAAATGATCCCCTGCAATGCTCTCCCAAACTACGTTTGGGAAGTGACATGGCAAAATCAGTCAAGAACAACACCTTGAAATTCAGTTTATGGAGGCAGGAGAAAGCAAACAAGCACACACCTGATAGGAAAGCTTCACTTCACTAATATCAGTTGAGCATATGAATTGACAGGGCTTCATGATTTTCTGCCCAATTAACATAACTTCAAATCTTTCTTCAGTCAAGAGTTTCCAGCCCAGCGTATTCCTTGTCAGAACCTTAAAACATCCTACTTCAACAGAGGAACAGAAACAAACCTGTCTTTTATGTGCCCTCCCCTCCTGGTTTTGTCCCAGAATAAAGATCAATCATAGAATCATAGGATGGTAGGGGTGGGAAGAGACCTCTAGAGATCATCGAGTCCAACCCCCCACCAGTGCAGGAACACCCATGGCAGACCACACAGGCACAGATCCAGGTGAGTCTTTAAAGTCGCTAGAGAAGGAGACTTCATAACCTCTCCGGGCAGCCTGTTACAGTGCTCTGTCACTCTCACAGTGAAGAAGTATTTCCTCATGTTGAGGTGGAACTTCCTGTGTTTCACCTTGCTACCATTACCTCTCATCCCATCACAGGGCACAACTGAAAAGAAACTGTCCCCTTCTACTTGACACACACCCTTCAGATATTTGTAAACATTCATAAGATCCCCTTTCAGTCTTCTCTTTTTCAGGCTAAGCAGTCCCAGGTCTCTCAGCCTTTCCTCATAAGAGAGATGTTTCAGTCCTTTCAGCATCCTTGTAGCCTCTGTTGGACTCTCTCTAGTATTTCCCTCTCTCTTGAACTCAGAGTCCAGAACTGGACACAATATTCCAGATGTGGTGTCACTAGTGCAGAGTGGAGGGGGAGGAGAATCAACCTTGACCTGCTGGCCACACTTTTCTTTATGAACCCCAGGATACCATTGGCCTTCCTGGCCACAAGGGCACATTGCTGTTCCATGGATAACTTACTGTCCACCAGGACTCCAAGGTCCTTCTCCATGGAGCTGCTTTCCAGTGGCTCTACCCCTAACCTGTACTGGTACATGGTGTTGCTCCTCCCCAGGTGTAGGACTCTACACTTATCCTTCTTGAACTTCATTAGGTTTGTCTCTGCACAGAACTCCAGTTCGTCCAGATCTTGCTGGATGGCAGCACAGCCTTCCAGTGTATCAGCTACTCCTCACAGCTTAGTATTTTGAGCAAATATACTGAGGGTAAGTTGGTTACATTGTAAATGATGGTTTAGTTGTTTAGCTTCCTCAAAGAGTTTTAGCTTTTCCACAAGGTTAAAATATAACATGGATTATATACCTACTACAAGAAGAGACTAATACTCAGTATGTAATATTAATCATAGCTAATGTTTTCAGACTATAAAAATATAACATCCTTAGAAATCATTTCCATATGTTTTTAAAAGTACCTGAAGAATTCATGGGTGGTAGAAAGAGATCTCTTTAAAAATGTTACCTGTCACAAGCTGTTGTCCAGCTAGTCCTACCGGAACCATCCCCAGGTTATTCATAGCTGTAGCCCAAGCTGTTGGATCAGTGACTGACATGTTAAGTTGTGTGGTATCTATAGCTATACTTCCCAAACCATCAGCTGCTGCAAGAAAGGAAACACACTGTAAGGAGAAAAGTCAAAGCCAGGATTTTTAAACAAAACCTTCAGTGAAAATGAGATATCACAACCACTGCTCATTTTGGGTTTGTTTTGTTTCCTAATTACGATTCAACTTTTAGGTCACTGACAATAATGCTTGGTATTGTATTCCTAATCAGAATGAACTGTCCTGCAATCCTCTGATATAATTTAATTATATATAGTCTGTGGCAGGTTGTCAGAAAGCTGTGAAAACCAAACACACGTCAAGAAAAGACCTGTTTTCCATAAGGTGCAATTTTTTATTACTTTTTTTTTTTATAAAAGATTTAAGAATACATTATCCCCTAATTAAAAAGAGGTTAAACCAAATCTATTCACTATGGGAAATAAGTTCTGTTCTAAAAGCAAAAGAGAATTTTTATGAAAATGGTCAAAATGAGCACGGGCGTGGATTTTCCTTGGTTGGGGAAGGAAGAGTGGGTCAGATAGCTAAGGAATGCTACCTTTCTGGTACTGAATCCCCCAAACTGAATGTGTCATCACACATTTTTTCTTCCCCCCTCCCCAGTCACAGCTGAAACCAGCTCTTTCCAGCTATTTTCTTATGACGTTTGCAGACCTGAGATATTTACCGGCAGCCATTGCTTTTCCCCAGTTCCTTTTGCTCCTGTTAGACTTCTTCAGCTACAAATAATTAACTACTGTATTAGCAGCATCTTGAGACGGGACGTCACCAAATGCAGGGCCCCCACACAGCTCATTAGGCTCTGAAAGAGAAAAGATGAAATCAGCTATCACGTATCGATCGCAATGAGAACATACCCGCAAAACAACAGACCGCTTTGGGAATCCACTCAAAGCTCCTGCCCATTCCCACTGGATCACCAGCCTCAGTCTCCTTGCACACGTTTAGTGTCTGCTGTAGAGGTGTTTCAGCAAGCACTCATCCTTGCCTGCAGAACAAACAGTGCCACATATGAACCTGTCAGGCCACTGAAAAGCCCTTCACAAATTAGGTCTTATCAGTAGCTACACAGCCTCCTCGGCGTGAAGGCATCTACTGAAAGAACATATTAAGGGATAAATATGATTTATTTTTTTTTAACCGTTTGGAAATAACTGAAGTCGCAAGTTTCAAGGAAATAGTCTCCTGTTCTGAGATGAAAGGAGTGAAAAAACCCACCCACTCCACAATGACTTACAGAATGGACTGTGCAGAGACATGGAAAAATAAGAAAGCCTAACAAAGCTGAGGCTGATGCCTGATCCTTAACTAACACTGTATCTTTGTCTCGCAAAGGTTAGTTAGCTGGAAGCAAAGGTAGAGCATCTGCTGCAGTCTAAACTGCACCGCTTTCATCAGGTATCTGTCAGACCATGACTTTTACATAAGGGTAACTCCTTACTGTTGTTTTTGCTGTTTGTGAAGTTCACCATGTCAGAGTGTTCCTGGTCCAAAGGAGGATGAATGAGTGAAGGGGTAAGAGGTGTGACCAAAGTCTATGAGGTCCCAACTCTCACAGCAGAGAGCGCAAATGATGGTTGAAGATGATCAGAGATATATGCCCATGTTAGTCTTTGTACATTGTGTGATGATGTCACATGTGTGGATGTCATCCACCTGTGATGCTAGGCAAAGGAGGGGGCTGCGTTATTATTTTGCCTGGCCAGTAGCCTAAGGGCTCTGACCAATAGAGTTTGGTACTAGTGGCCAGCAACTGACTGCATACAAGCGTTCGGGGAGGTCATTAATGCTTTGCAGGTGCATCTCTGTGACTTGTGCAGACCTAAGGTATTTGCACCGTCTTAAAAAAAATACTTGAAAGACCTTAATTAAGAGGTTTCCAACCTGCAAACCCTAAGAATTCATGTTTAGAAAAGACATAATTAACATGATTATTTTAGCTTAGAACCTCCAAACATCCACTTGTTCATATGATTTGCATAAAATACAAGCCAGAAAGTTTTACATTATAGTTCCCTGACACTGTACAGATCAATTCATAAGAATGCATCAATAGCTGTAGAAGTGAAGAAACAGTCAGGATCAGACAATGCTGTACATATTCCTAGTATGTTATTGTCAAATAACCAGTATACTAGGTTAAAAAGCATTTTGTTCAAATCTACAGTGGGTCTATTTAAAAGTCAATACTTATAAACTCTTAATATTTGAATTTGCAATTCCAATTCTTATTTGATCTCCAGTATTCATTATACATAACATAAAATAATTTTATGATGAAATTAGCTTTTAAATAACATCTACAAACACCAAACTAACATTGAACAAAAGTCCTCTGCAGGGAGTATGACTAACATAAGACAAGACATCCAAGATTTATGTCATTTTTGAAAACCATGTGTCTCCTGTTCAGATCCTTAAGCTTGTACTTAGCTCTTTCCACTCAGGCTATAAACTTCTGACCACAAACATCTATTTCAAGGTTAGAGCTGGTTGAATTATTCTTCGTCAATAAGTTATTTCTCACAGAGTACAGCCTCCCTTGCTCTTTATGAATCATTCCCAAATCAATCCCGACTTACAAATATATGTTGAATATCCCAGAAGGGAGTGAGTGGTTCACTTCTTTCCACTACTGGGAGTCTTGTCTTGATGTAGGAAGGCATGTCTGAAAATCAGCAGTGGTGAAACGTGTGTCAGACTTGCTCTGCCACAACCTCTCCCTGTGTTTTACTGCCTTGTGAAGTGTGATATAACGAGGTCTGCTGCCAAACACTATGCTCTCTTCTTCCCCACTCAAACCCACATTGCAATTATACCAGTTGTGTTGGAAATGGGAACCGGTCCATAAAGAATCAGACACTAGGTTAGACAAATGCACCTCACCTTACAGGTAATTAATAACTGACATTTTTGGCATTTGCCTTCTGTTAGGTTGTCCACTTATTTCAAATTCTGGTACACTTTCATTAGCTGGCACAAGTATTTGTTAAAGTCCTTGCAGAGAAGGAAGAACAAAACACCACGAATATGAAAGAAAGCATAATCAGTGGATTAACTGGTCAAACTCCTGTTGTACAATGACACCAGCTCTGCCCAATGTGCCATGAAAGTCTTTGCTTGAAACATGCTGTTATAGCCCATGCTGGCTCTGGGCAGCTTTGCTTTCTCTCACCATCAAGTCTACTGTTTATCAGCAGGACTTGGATGCAGTGCAGGCTGAACCAGGGGAAAAAACCACAAAAGAGCACGTGAGAAGCCTAAAGTGGAACTAGTCCTATCTAACGAAGAACTGCTGCAGGCTATTTTGTCAGTGGAAGAGAGCTGAATAACAAGCATAAATGCACCTATGAACACTGAATAATTTGCAGCTAGCTGTAGGCAGAACTAATGCTACATCCTGAAGGACACAGCCTGTAGAAAGTATCTCTCGTAAAAAGAAAAATACTAAATGTGAACATCCCTTCTACTGACAACTCACTGGTTACATTAACACAGAGAATCATAATATGGCTAAAATAAGCTCACATGCATTTCACACCTGATTTAGACTAAAACATTAGCTTTTGTTTAAAAACTTTTGAAAATTCAGATGGAGAAGGTTTCATTAATGCTTAAAGTAAAATCAGCTCTGGGCAAATTTCAGTGGGTTTTTTTGTGTAGCCCAGACACTGCACTATTATACCCTTCATGACGCTGGAAACAAGCCAGGGAAACAAACAAACCCACTCACTAGGTTATATAAAAAGCAAAATGCTGTGTTTGATGAGAAATACATCTCCTAGCAAAGATTCTTGCTTTCTTAAAAATAAAAGGAATCACTGCAATGCTAGTTAAATAGTCAAGAAAGTGTAAGCTTATGCAGGGATCCTGTATCTTGAGCAGACATTAATCTACACTGTTTCACTGACATCACTACCTTTACATAGCATTCCTGATTTATAACTCCTGATATAATGCTCCTCTGAGCATTAATGACCTGAAGATACATGTAAAAGAAATTTGTGTTTATAAACACTTTTGCATGGGAGTAGCTTTATTCCAGGGGAGTAACTTCAGAAGCAAATAAAACCATACTCCTGATTTACAGGAGGTAATGTGTAAAGTCTTCTGGGCACTGCTGTTCCTTGAGGTTTGGGAGGGGCAGGGATGTTAATACAAACTTTCTTATTTGAGAGCTTCTGATTAACTAAATTTTAATGCTAAACACTTTGTCAAGCGTAACCATGTTACATTTGTCGTGGTCTCTCTTTTTGCAGACACAATGTAAGTGCCAGTCCTTGTATGGCGTAGTGTGGGAGACATTTAAGACTTTCCTCAGACAGGTTGTCAGGAAGATAAAGCACCCTCAAGTCCATACCAATAAGCACTTTGCCGTAATAGCAGATTGTACTTAGTACGCATATTTTATACCAGGCAATTAAATGTAGTTACCCAAATGAATACAGAAGTCGGTTATATATTGTGCATCAATTATCACAGGCAATGAATGCCATGAGACAAAGAAATTAACACAACATAAAACTAATTCAATAACACAGCAGATTGCTAAGTTAAAATCCTACCCTTTAGATATCCGTAACACCACAGACAATGAATTATGACATGGAGCGAAGCTGATTAAATGCACCACTATAATGAGGCTCTGTAGAGTGCCTGGGTCAGTGGCCAGCCCTGGGATGCAAGGAGGAGGTTCTCTGCCCAGCTCTGACACCAACCTGCTGTGTGACCTTTGGCCGTTTTACCTCTTTCTCTAATTTTAGTGATCACTAAGTCCTTCAAGGAAACCCCTCATACCATCAACCTTCTGAAATCTGGGACTATGAGTTGCAAAAACATTAGACTTTATTGGTGTCGGTACTTGAGACAAGTCGGATGGGAAGGAGCAATGTGGTATCTTGTGAACTGTTACATCCAAGCAAAATTTCCAGTTCTTAAAAGAACTGCGTGTGTGAAGAGTTTGTTACTGTTCAGTGTGATTCATAAGACAGTGGTCATTAGGTTGGTCACACTTCAACTGACCTGCCAAAGTACAGGTCATTTACCAGGCTAGCTCCAGCTGCCTTCTAAAATATATCAAGCATTTTGTACTGTTTTTCCCAATGCTTTTATTTCTCCAACTTCAGACAGGACTTCCAGTAAAGAAGGAAGAAAAAGTAGGGAAAGATAGACAAGGATTTGCTGTCAGTCACTATCCATTTCTTCCTGACCATCTTAGGAAAGCTGGGAGTAGCAACAATGAACATGACGCTTTTGTGCCGTAGCCATCCTACCTGGAGCACCCAAGAAAAAAGAACATTTCTGGTGACTCTGAAGATGGCTTTTGTTAATAATATCGCATGTGCACTGTTTCAAGAAGAGGCACTGTCCCATATTTTTGCACGGCTACTCTATGTTAACACATAGAAAAACTCACCTAAATTCTGAAGTTGAAAAAGAATTGAGGTAAAATGCACATTTCTTGCAACAGTTTGCAAAAAAAAGCCAAAACATTTACTAATTCAAATTAAAAATACATGAGGTACCGGAGGATTTCTTAAAAAGTGTCTTGTTTTCTAAGACGGGACCCTAAATTAGCTATCTAGCATATGCTTCACCCTCCTGCAGCTCTACTGAAGAGAGGCCAGTTGTTTTCCAGGGTTTTCAGAGTCACCCTGTTTACTTGGTTTTCTTTGTTGTGTCTCCTCTTCCATGAGGCCTTTGAAAGCAAAGATTGATTGTGAAGAAACTGGTAGTTTCCTTCAGAAAACAGCTTCATTAGGCACAAGCCAGTTAAGATAAGCAGAATCTTACCCTTAAGAGCCTAAATGGGAGTTATCTGTTCACTTACACAATTCTTCTGATTTTTTGTCTTATGAATAAATTATCTCACCTTTGCTCATTCTAGATTACGCCACTAAAAAAATATTTCTTGGTCTTATAAACTCACACAACATATGCTGCAGCATTAAGAGATTTCACTTGTCACAAGGTACACAGAATATGTAGATTTTTCCATAGTTACAAAGTATTCTTTACACCAATTTTCATTGAAAACCAGGTAATGAGTAAATCATGGCCATACTGATAGGACTAAGACAACTTAGAGAAAAATCACAATATATTCACAGTTGCCCTCTAAATTTAACAAAGACGATTTGCACAAACCACATTTTCTGGAAGAACTGCTCATTTGAGATGCTGCATTACTTTAATCCTTTGCCCCAGCACTTCTTGAAGATAACACATGGTACATGCAAAGGCCAAATTTCCCTTGGAAAGTAGAACACTGGAAGATTTCAACAATAAAAAAAAAAAAAAAGAAAGAAAACAAAGGTCTTCAAGATAAACAGGTGTTCTCTTGCGATGCTCCTCAAAAGGTCACCCGGTAATATTTCATGCTAAATCCCGAACTTCACTGACATCTCAGAGCAAAGTCTTAACAGGTTTCAAATGTGCTTTTTCTTTTGTGTGTATTTTAGCCGCTGCAGTCTGAATACGCTGAAGTCTATAAATAACAGAATCTGGAGGCACATTAAGCAAAGCATTACAGAAGTCCAGCTTAGTGATTGAAAAAGCATATACAGTTCTAAAATCATCTGGAAGGGGAAAAAAAAAAAAAGTAACTTTGCAGGCTAGGAATGTAGCACAGCCTTGATAAAAACAGCTCTGATTATTCCTTGAACACAAAACGCTGTTGTGAACTGATGATTGCGTCTCCATTTTTCACTCTGCCAAGATGGCTTCAATTGTGCATCACTTGCTTCCCATTTAAAAGGGCAGTGGCTTACTGACTAAATCAGACCATTCCTTCTTTTAAATCTCTGCAATTTAAGAAATTCTATTTAACAAAAACAACAACAACATTCTTAAATCTTTTAATTACTTACAGCAGTATTTTAATAGTAGGCCTTCTATTTACTGTTTTCTATTAAAGGCCATCAATCACTTCATAAACAGGACATTCCATACCACTGTATTTCAAACAACGGAGAAAGCACCCAAAGCAGGTCTTGAGCAAACACACTTCGGCAACTTCAGCTGAAGGCTGAATACTGAAATAAAAGGTGATGGAATGCCTCCTTGATACCATAAAGTACCTGGGCCAGTCATTATAAGTGATACATATGCACAGTATATGCATATACATAGCATACATATGCTATTTCTTACCTATCTGGGCCTGAGGAAGCACCTATATGAATACACTACATTTATCAAATACTTTCTCCCACTGTACTCTACAATGTCCTTACCTCATGTTTACTAAAGCTACTTGAAGCAGCTGCAATACAAGGGGTTGTTTGGTCGGGGGTTTTTTTAAGGAAAACAAGCAAAGTTAAAAAAAAAAGGCAAGAAAAAAAGAAGCCCTAAACAAGCTGGGACACACTTCCAGAAAGAGTACTTCAGCTTCCTGGTTAACCTAAAGCGAAATCACTCCCATGCCAGCTCCTGAAAACGTGAACATCTTGACAGGTAAGCCCTGTCTGAGGCAGAGCCCACGGGAAGGTATCATACAGTCCCTCAAAGGCAGGGGAGCCTTGCTATTGAATTTCCAAATGCACACAGACTGCTCTCTTCTAGCTCCAGAAGACCAGCAGACAGATGAGTTTCACATGGCAACATTATGTATGGAAAATCTATTTTAAGTAAATTTTTAGAAGTTTCTAAAATGCATTCATTATCATTTTTCTTCTCCTTCGAAGCTTGTGTAATTGAAGTCTTAGAGTTAAAGCAGCCTGTCTTTTCAAGAAAAGATTCACAGGGGGAAAAAAAAAGAATCCTTGTCAATCAAACTATTTTTCATATTTTTAAAATACCCTTTTATCATTGGACCAAACTGTTACAAGAGGTGACATCTAAGTGTCCTTGTTTAAGTATCTGGGTTATCCGCAGAGCACTTTTTTGAAGAGTATTGAAGCGATCTAAAGTCATATTGATCAAAATTTTATGCAAGACCATCAAGTATTTTCTCATTGATGGCTGCTAAGTGAAACTCTGGAAAAGAAGTTTAGGTTTCTTTTGTTTGTTTTATTCAAAGTTTCCGGTGATGAATTCTGCCGAAGAGAAAAACTCACTATCTCTTCTATCAACTTACATCTGTCCTCACTCTGTAAGCTGCCATCCCCTCTTAGCACATCACACTCAGGATCTTTTTCTCTACCTACAAGCTCTAAATTGGTAGTGTGCTCCCTGGCCTCATTTATCTTGCATTCTTTCCATTCCTCTTAGTATATCTCCTGTTCTTCTCCATTTACCTCACAATACTCTTTCCTGCTTTTCTCTGTATTTTTTTGTTTCCATCCATCGGCTCCATGCTTCCTCTTACAATAGAGGCACTTTTCTTGCCTTAGTCTGCCATGGGCCATTTCCTCATCCAAATATCTCTTCACAGCCCAGACAGTATTTTTATACTGTGCTGTTTTACTAGGGGAGGGAGGGCTTCATCTTACCTAACTTGAGCCAATGCAAACGTCTGTGTTTGAGCTTTTCTGCTGCCCTTGTTGCCAATGGGGAGAACCAGATACTTCTGACAGCCTGTTTCAGACACCTACCTGGGTAGGCAGTGAAACACACCTTGGACGTACACATCTCACTTCTCTGGCTAGCAGTCTACCCTTTAGTTTTGGATATGGACATTGGCTTTGTTAGACATGTAAGGCATAAGAGGAGCTCAGCTGAGTGAATTGTGCCTTGAGAACCCCATCACTGCTCAGCTACCTGTATGCCATATGAACCCTGCAAGATACTTGGTCCTGAGGGACTTTGCTCCCACTCCTATTCTTTGCCTGCTTGATAACTCCTGCATAGTGAACCTCAGGAGAACAGAAATCATGAGTCGGTTTTTGATAACTCATGAGAAAGTCTCCAAATATAGATACATATGGATATTTAGAGAGAGATGGTTTGCTTTCTGATTTTTTTCCTGACCATCCCCAGTGAATATACCAACATATGACTATTAGTGTTTGACAACAGGAGCTGCCCACTCAAACACATTTCCTACAACTGTGATGTCCTACATCTGCCTGTTCTCTGAAGAAAGAATTAATCCTGGACCTTTTCTTCCTACTTTCAAATGAATCCCATCTCCTCAGCCTCATTTCTTTAACAGACACTTTCCTTGCTTCTTGCAGCTCTCATTTTAAAGACCAGTGTTGACCACACAGCCTTTTCAGATACCATAGTCCCCTGTTTCTGACCATCAGCTTTGCTGAGGCTGCTACTGGCTTTCTTTATCCTTCATGCCATGCCTGGGGGAAGCATCTTATTTTGATTAGAAAGTGAGGACAGATACAGGGAGCTTCCCCTCTGTCCCTTCCCTTTTCTCAGGTTGTTTGCTGTGGGTAGATGAGGAGAACAAAGATTTCCCACCTCCTACAGGATGGAGCAGAGCTTCAGTAGAACAGCAATTACTGTACATCAGCTCTGATTAGGCAACAAAAATGATTTTGAGACTTCTCCTTTGTAACTAGCTGTCAGGGGGGCAGGGCAGAGGAGGCTTCAGCTGCAGATTATGGTGAATATAATGATGCTAAAAGCCTTCCCACCCTCCAGGTAGTACTGCTGTCCCTTTATCCAGCCAACAACCATTTCACTCTGTTTTCCCTGAAACGCTTCCTTGTATGTGCATTTACTTTCTCCAATTTCAATTATAATTCTTCATGGCAGGAAACCATGTGGATTTTCCACCAGGCAGTGCTAAAACCTACTAGAGACCAGGCACTCCTTGTGCTGTAATTGGCCTGATGCTGACTTTAGCCAGGAGCCTCCCGAGCAGGAATGTCAGCAAGCCAGTGATGCTCTGAGACCCAGGGGCAAAGTCACCCTCTGCCCAGGCTTCTGCACAGCCAGGCTTTCATCCCTTTGAGACTTTTAAGATGCTACTGTGATGTAAAATTAGGAACACTGATGGTGATAATATCCCCCTCTCTCCTCATGCAGGTGGAGGCACCCCTTTCACATAGTTAATAATCCTTTCACACCCCATCCCCACAAAGTGTTGTAGGCTTGTTTGTATTGTCTTATTTGAATTATAAACTCTTCAGGGCAGAGAATTTGCCTTTATCTGTGTTGGTAAAGCACAGTGTAAATTTACTACACTATATAAATATTTTCTAATAACAAGGGCAATAACAAGAATAATGTATTTACTTTACTGTAATACAGTATTTCCTGACTTCAAGATACAATCAGAAACAACTCAAAGTCAACAACAAGGCCACTAGATTTGCAGAACCTTTAACCGTGAAGCGGAAGCCATGAAGTCACCGTGTGAAAGTTTGGTAAATTAGTTACTTATATTCATAAATAGCAGTTGTTACTGCAGTAAAAATCCTTGCAAATTGGCCCTCTGGAAAATATAAAGCAGAATGTAACCAGTGTAAACCAGCAGAGCACTGCTTCACATGCGTATATAAGGGCCACAAATGGCCTTCTGGTTACTTTTTAAACAAATGCAATGTTAATACTTCCACTGCAACATTATGAATAAAGCATTTGGCCTGTAGCTATGAATATGGTAACTGACAGTTTTTGACTTGTTTGTTTATACAGTCATCCACTTCTCTCCCATGCTTTCTTGGGATTAAATCTTGACTTCACCCCCTGAATGTGCAGAGGACGTGGCCCATATAGAGTGCACTGGGTTGCAGCAGTTTCTTTTAGCTTCCCCCAGTGTCACTTGATGACCACCGCTCAACACTCTTCCTATAGCAGCAGGGAGCTCTTCTGGCACACAGCAGGGAGAACAGGGTGCCAGGGGCAGTGTCCATGCCTCTCTGGCACCACATTGTTAATGGTTTCCTTGCTTTTTAAAGCTCCAAAGTATCAATTTAATAAAAATTATTGTGATGATGCAAGGGATTAAATTGACAGGAGTATGAACTTCCCTTGTTTATCCAGGTGATACTACAGGAGGTACAATGGAGACACATGTAGGAAACAAAGCCCTGTCCATTGAATTTAAAGTCTGAATAGAAAACGTTTTGTGAGACTGGTGTATTTCTGTCTAAAATATATGGTTTAATTTAGGAGTGCCTGGGTGACACTAGTGGCCTGTGATATATAAGCGATCAGGTTAAACGACCTCAGTGTACCTTCTTGCCTGAAGCTCAGAGCAACAGCAAGTGGAGCAGTTTGAATGGGTCTCATTTATTATTCTTTTAATTGCCTGCTAATAATTCTTTCAGTGGGAAAGACTAATAGACCCCTTCTATCTTCAAATGTCTTCCAAGCTATCCAAAATTTTAGTTCAGCCAAAACAAATAAAGAGTCTTCATTTCTCTAGAAGTGGAAAAGTAACTGGATGGGCATCCAGGAGATTCCTGTTCTTTATATAGCTCTGCAGTAAACCTTGGGAAGTAATTTAAACAGATCCCTGCTGCCCCCCACCCCAAAAATAGTGTGATAATACTTTCTTTATCCCACAATTTATTAATCTTGCCTGATCAGACTGTTCTTTGCTAATGGGGTATGTCCAGAATCACAGGACCATGACTCGGACCTGCAGGTAACACAGGATTGCGTTGGGTTGAGGAATATATTTTTTCTAAGTAAAAGTCAAAATGAAAGCAGAGTAGAACAAAAAATACAATAATCGTCATTTCTTATGGAATCACTGTCAATCTGAATGTGGAGAAAACAGCAAGTTTCCTTTAAAAGGACTCACAATAAAATTCACACTCTTGTCAGGTGTAAATTACAGCCTGTATTTCATCTTGTTCTACCTACAGCTCCTTTCTTAGTCATGCATAGCAGCAATGTACAAAAATATTTCCTGCATGTGATCAAGTGAGTATGGGCACATAAAGTGAAAACAAAATATCAGACTGAAAAAAATGTTTACTGGTATGTTAAAAGAAAACTAAAAGTGTGTAACCATGCCCCTTCTCAATCAGACAGCTGATTTACTTGGGAACATAATTGTGCTTCAGAATACAATGCAAATCTATGATATATTTTCTTTAGGATGTTACAGGGAACTGAGATGGCTAAAAATAAATGAAAAAAAGTATTTTTTTTTTAAATCCCAGGAACATGATTATATCATCCAATCACAGATAGAGTAGATCACTTAAGTCCTGATCATAATAGAGCTGCTAAGTGGAATAGCACGGGACATAAGCTTTTCTTTTTTTTTTTTGTTACCCCAGTGTTTTATAAAAGAACTTCTGATTGCACATACTTTATGACATCTAATAGATTACTTCAGGCTAATATCTATACACATCTATCTATAAATGCTGCGGAAACCCAGTTTCATCTATGCTCATCTTTGAAACATTGAACTCCTCTCCTAGTCCCATGGGTTGGTGACACTGTGAAGTATGTCACTGACACACAGTGAAGTTCAGGCGGATTTGCCAGAGAGAGTTGTAGCACATTGTTGTGTTAGTCCATATTTCAGGGTGCAAACACCATTTCAGCCTTGGTAGAAATTCAGAGTTGGCAATCTTCTTTAGGACAACTGTGGCTAGGGGCAAGGGAACAGCATATTCAGTTTAATCATAAGACCAGAAATGCCTGAGCTAGGAAATTCTCTCTTTTAAGTCGGCAATTTCCTTTCATCCAGCAATAGTTTAAAAAGACTTAATTGTTAAGCTATCTATACAAAGTTTATACCTAAGCTTTACTATTTATTAGCTCTCTAAATGTTTGTCAGTTGGTGAAGATTTGGTACCTGCCACAGCTCAGAGGAGAAGCAATAATTTTCTAGATGATAATCAAACCCCTTCGTTGGGCACTCAAGTTAAAAATTTCCTTGTTTGAATAGTGTGTGAAGAAAACAGCTATGTATGGTTTCTCAGTGAATGAAAAGAGATGTCATACCTGCTATGAATGACTACAGCTCCTCTGAAGAACCTGTAGACAAGGTACCAGATTTTTCTGTTGTCTCCATCACAGTTTTTTCACTTTCCAGAGTAAGGCAATCAAGCTTTGATCCTTAGCTTCCTAGTAATCAACTTCTGGGTCAGTAAATTCAGCTTAATTGGAGTCCATGCATGTTTCTAAGGGGGCTTTAATGGTGGAAAGATTCATGCTCCATCTCTCCTCAGTGGTACTAAGATTCACGTATGCAGAACCATCACTGAGAATGGCCTTGCCTCTGTTATCATTAATTGAAGCATATTAAGATACTTGGCAGTAAAAAAAAAAAATCCAAATATGAAACGTCAAGAGACAGATCTATCTAGTTTCACATCCTGTTGTTATAATATACCTTAATTACAGTTAATTGGGAGATACTGTTCCTCGTGGAAGAGCATCTGACAGTTTTTGTGGGTGATTAAACACAGAACAGAATCCAATGCATTTGCTGAATGTGGAATTTGTTTATTACGACTGCACAAATCTATCTAGAGTATCATTCCTATTACATAACAAAACAAAGAAAAGTCACAGGCCAAAAATATTTCCCTTGATACTTTAATATTCCCTGCTGTCTTCTCAATTTTTCTGCCACTGGCCCTTTAGTACTCTAGCACATGATCCATCTCCCACTGAAGTTAATCAGAGGCTTCTCAGTTGGCTTCAGCTGAGACAACGCAGATCCTAAATGAACAGCAGATAGAGGAAAAGGCTGAGGGAAAAACAGTGTTACAGGGACTTACTTCTGTGGAAAAATAATGCAGTTGGACACAGTGTCAATGAGGGCTTCGATACCAATTATGAAAGAGTAAACTTGGATTTACTGGAGGAATGCTATTATCACAGAATCATAGAATGGTTTGGTTTGGAAGGGACTTTAAAGATCATTTAGTTCCACCCCCCCTGCCATGGACAGGGACATCTTGAACTAGATCAGGTTACTCAGAGCCCCATCCAGCCTGGCCTTGAACACTTCCAGGGAGGGGTCATCCATGACCTCTCTGAGCAACCTGTGCCAGTGTCTCACCGCCCTCACAGTAAAGAATTTCTTCCTAATCTAAATTTACCCTCTTTCAGTTTGAAATCATTACACTTCATCCTATCTTTACACTGCCTGATGAAGAGTCCTGCCAAGTTCCCTCTGGATGGCATCCCTGCCCTCCAGAGTGTTGACCCCACCACACAGCTTGGAGTCATTGGCAAAGTTGCTGAGGGTGCACTCGATCCCACTGTCCTTTCCTCATACAGTATAAAATACAAAGCTCACTGAAGACATGAGCTCAGCTTCTGCTGGTGTCAATAAGGTTTGTTCACGCTTATTGATATATGGCTGTATATGACCCTGAAATATGTTTTGCTGGACTGCCTGAGATCACTGTTTATACTTAGAATAGAAATGGCAGAATTGGTTTTATCACTGAAAAGTAAGCAGTGCATGTCTTCTGCCTGAAAAGCAACTAAATCATAGAATCATAGAATCATTTTGCGCAGAAGAGACCTATAAGATCATAAAGTCCAACAGTTAACCCAGCACTGTCAGGTCACCACTAAACCATGTCCCTAAGTACCACATCTACACATCTTTTAAATACCTCCAGGGATTATGGTGCCTGTCCCAGTGCTTGCAACCCTTTTGGTGAAGAAATTTTCCCTAATATCAAACCTAAACCTCAGCTGGTGCAAGTTGAGGCCATTTCCTCTTGTCCTAATGCATGTTACTTGGAAGAAGAAACTAACCCCCACCTCACTACAACCTCCTTTCAGGTAATTATAGAAAGTGATAAAGTCGCCCTCAGTCTTTTCTCCAGGCTGAACAACCCCAGTTCCCTCAGCCACTCCTCATAAGACTTGTGCTCTAGACCTGTCACCAGCTTCATTGCCCTTCTTTGGACACACTCCAGCATCTCAATGTCTTTCTTGTAGTGAGGGGCCCAGATCTGAACACTACTTGAGGTCTGGCCTCACCAGTGCCAAGTTCATCAGGACAATCACTTCTCTGGTCCTGCTGGACAAACTATTCTTGATACAGGCCAGTTGGCCTTCTTGGTCACCTGGGCACACTGCTGGCTCATATTCAGCTTGCTATTAACCAGAACCCCCAGGTCCTTTTCCACCAGGCAGCTTTCCAGCTGCTCTTCCCTAATCCTGTAGCATTGAAGGGGGTGGTTGTGGCTGAAGTGTGGGACCTGGCATTTGGCCCTGTTGAACCTCATACCATCAGCCTTGGCCCATCAATTCATCCTGTCCCAATTCCTCTGTAGACCCTCCCTTCACATTTGTGAAGTCATCTTTTTCCAGTTTTAAAAACAAAACAAAACAAACAAACCAAAAAACCCACAAAACAAACAAACAAACAAAAAGCAGCATTATCAGCTAGATTACTTACACTAGAAAAAGTCTGCTTTTCAGAAATCCTGTACACTGATTTTATAAATGCTCATTTACACTGAACTGCAGCAATTGTGATAAATCATTTGTTATTTACTCTTTAGTGCAACTACACACTTTGGGCAAAGATTTTTTAATTACTATTAATTTCTTTTTAAAAGCAAAACCACTCTTTTAAAACATTTTTTCCCATTCCCCGGGATGGATTTTATCTTTGATATGTGATCCAGCTATTTAACTACATCTCATCACTTCTCCCATGAATTGTTTATACAGCAACTTGGCAGCATAATTTGCATATCACAGGAAGGATCCCATTACATGTTCCCAGAGGTGTGGTTTCACCAGCTTTATCACTTTCTGCCACCTATGCATATCCCTGAAGCAGAGTGTCTGGTTAATCCAGAAAAGCACTTCTTGGCTGCCAATAGTAATAAAACATTAATGGTGCCATTCCAAAATTTTCAGTCACTCAAAACTTATCTCCCCATTGTCTTCGATAAATATAATACCTAAAAAAAAGATATTTATCTTTTCATACCACTGTTCCTCCTGCAGGAAGATCAGAGAGCATTACCTGTACGGTAATCTCTTCAGCTGTTGCAGACTTGACCTAAAATAATTAGACACGGAAGAAATGCACAAAGAAAGAAAAGTTGAAAAGAAGGGAAATGTGCTTAGAAGCAGAGAAACTCAATGTTCCACAGAAAAGTTAGAGAAGACTTGGAGCTGGATGCAGTATTTGGTCCCTGGACTCCTATTTAGTGACTGAAGTGGGCAATGGCTCTAACTGAGGGTTTCTTGGTGATGAAATGACCATGTTTGGGTGTATTCCAGCTTATTCTTCATCCATTGTATGAAACATACAAAAAATGACAGCAGCATTAACTTTCACGGAGAGGAACAGTTGCACCAAGAGCACTCTAGGAACATCAAAGCATAAAGCCACTGGGCTTCAGGGGACAAAAACTGAAGGGAAGCCAGATCCACACCACAGTCAAACACCAACAGATTTCCTTGCAGAAATCATTACTGCCTCCAGATGTTTTCCCAATAAGCAGACAAACAGTCCCATGCCATCAAATAGAGTTGTCTAACACATATTTGGGTAGAACAAAAAATTGCAGGTACCAAATCTTACTACCTTTGATTGTCCCCGTGCAAATACACCTTGCAGGAAACAGTACGCACATGAGATTTCAGTAATGCAAACTCAGTTTGGGTGAAATTTGGAATCTGAGATCTGGAGTAAACTTATTAACTAAAAAAGACGTCTCAGAAAACACCCCAGACAACCACAGTAACACCCCTCAATTGCAGACAGTGCAATAGCTACCCTGGCACCTCTCTCTCTAACAATATGACAAACCCACGAAATCCCTAATATTATGGAAGGCTGAAGAGAGAGAAGGGGCTGATTCACTGACAAAACTAAGGGATTATTGAGTCAGTAGCCTTTGAGTCAAAAAGTCAACCTCAGTGCACAGTGATTGAAACTTGTCCTCCCATAGCCCGAGAGCGCATTACATAGCGCAACTGCCAGCACCCGCAGTAACGGAGTGAATGGCAGATTAAGCAGAACTGTGTCCTCAAGTCCAGGGATAGACTGGTGGGCAGGAAGGAAAATCTGAACCGTTCCTGCCTGTTTGAAAAAGAGCATTTAGTTTTTGAGCCTGTCAGCATGATCCTTTTTGAACGCTTTGTGTTTACTGACATGCCACCCTGACATTTTGGTTTAGTAGTACAAAAAAAAAACCCCAAAACCAATAAACAAGAGGTAAGGTTATAAAATCAAATATGATGTTTTCTGCATGTTAAAAGAAGTATTGTTCCCACAGAGACCTGGAAGCTCAAACCGCTGCAACGTTGTGCCAGTACATGAAAACCAAAAAATGGAACTGACCTGGGTTTCACGGTTCAAGCGTGCCGTGGCAGGGATCCCAGCACTACTTCCAAATTCAACACTCGAATAAACACAGTTGTAGTTTCTTGAAGTGGATGCTTTTAATGCAGTCAGAAAAGGGTGAGAGAAAGGGCATACCCCTGAAGCCTATATTTCTTAGGTAGAAATAATTCTGCCTGGAGAAGCCCAGCTCATGACTGTTTGCTATTAGGATTGTATGGGAGAGAGGGAGCATCTTTGAGTTCACGTACTTAACGCTCAGTGGTGTGTCTGCAGAGTGGCAGGAAATAAACAGCAGCAAGGAGGGGTTAACCAGAGACCTGCTGTCTAAAATCTCTATGCCTGGAAACAGAAGAGAGAGGGCTGCAAGGTCAGCTACAGTTTAATTGTTTCTAATAGGAGGATCAGCCACAGAGCTACCAGGCACAAAGATGCCTATCACAAACTGTACCCACTTTCCATCTCCCCCCTAAACCCAAAACAGCAGTTGTACATGTCATGTCCATGTTTCTGAACGGACCTAGAATGTCCTTCTTGTCCCCAAATAGAACATCACTGCAAAGCACCTGTACAATAAATAGAAAGAGAGGACAGAGAGATTAAGTAAGCCACCTATGCATGGATCTCCATCAGAATACTTAAAACCTGTCAATCTCAGCCCAAGATATATTCTCCATCTTATTTCCTAAAACACTTGCATGTGTCCTGGAGAAATGCCATCATTCTGCCATAATCACATTAAAGGAATATCCATGCAGAATGCCATATGCAAGTAAAAAAGTCTGAGCCTCATATGAGATGGTAGAAAATCCCTTTACTTGGAGTCTGCCTACCAAAATTTCACGTCTGCTCCAATAGATTTGTCCTTTTGTCACAATCAACACAGCAGGCAGTAAGGAGAAGCACTTGTTGAAGTTATCAGTAGTGGCTGCAGATGCTAGAGTTGGACACAGAGCACAGCACAAGTCAGAAAGTTCAGATGTGGGAAAGGCTTGAGAGGAGGAGGGAGGGCATCTGCCCATGATGCTTGGAAATGTGGAGAGGAAGAATGAGCAAAGCTATACTTTAGATGAGCTTGTTCAGCTGCAAGATGTAAAGGATACAGAAGACATTTTCCAGAAGATCCATGGCAAGCACTGACATTGTCAGAAATCAGAAGTGGTAGAAGACAATCTTTGTAACTTCTCAGACTAAAACCTGGGCTACTGCCCTCTCCTCAAAAAAGAAACACAAACTGAGGAAACACCCATCATAATAGAGAAACAAGCTGTAAAGAATAACAAAGTACTGTGGTTGCATACATTTTTTTCTGTACAGAGTATTTGTAGATGCCAACTTGGGAAATTTCATATCTCTAGGTATTTACTCTATGCTTGTAAAATGAAATGGCATTTTTCATTCCATCCTGACTGGAAAAGAGAATACATTTAGGTTATAAATTGTTTAGAATTACTTGTTAATGCTATCGGCTTTTCTGTATCTGCTTGTAGAAGGAACAGGAGGCAGACGGATAATGCTTTACACATAAAACCATAGAGGAGAAAACCAGAAAAGAAGCTTTGTTTTCAATATGTTTAAACTGTTCAAATGACAGGAATCGGTTGCCTTGGAAGCAGATCTACAGCTGAATGAAACCCTTCACCTGTCCAACATATGAAATATTTATTATCTGAGGGTGGCTAGAGATTCAATAAAACCAGACACACAATGATGCAGAAAGCAGACCCTGGCTCATCACCTCCATGAATTTCACAGGTCCTGTGGCAGCCAGATTAGATTTTGTCACCAAGGAAGGGAATTGAGCTCAATTGCAGTATTAGGTGTAAGGAGGAATAAAACAAGGGGAAAGCAACATCTTAACTTTATATTCAATTGAACCAAGTTGGTTAAGACAAATGATGATGCTCCTCCTATACTGTATTTAGTAAGGCTGGAAAATGTTATGATTTACAATTAGAGAGAAAAGCCCACTCTCTCTTTAGATAATTACTTTTTCAATAAATTATTCTTGGCCACTTGTTTCCCTATAAAAATTGCCCAGTGTTTTTGTCTTGTAGAATTTGTTGTGGTTCTTTCCCCCCCTTCTCTTTTGTATGGGCTGGAATTAATTTATTAGAGGGAGGAAACTTGGCAGATATCCAGACACAGCAATCTGAAAAATGTTCATACTAAAATTCAATGATGAGATTCCTTGTTTATTTTATCTCAGAGCCTCCCTGAGAATTCAGTCCTGCAAAATGGAGCACAGTTGATGCACAAGTGGGCATGCAATCCAGTTCGCTAAAAAGACCATAGACATTTCTGTTGCTGCAGACACAAACCCAAGTATGAACAAAAGCCAGTGCCATTATTTTTAAAAGTGATATTTTTGCACAGTTGCTTTCAGCAATGAATCACACTTTGAAAGAACCTTGACATTCTTGCCCTTTATCACATTCATTTTTTCCTCAGATAATCTGGATTTTCAAGGCCTTTGGCATCCTTACCATTGCTAAACAGCTTTAATGTCTGCATTCAAGATGTGTTGAAACTGTCTTAATTGAGCTAAGAGGTAAAAATAAAGTCCAGTGTCATCGTATCCTAAATCATGCCACAATAAAGTATAGTACTTCTGTGAAGCCTTCGTATATGTGTGAAGCAACTGAGAAGTTGTAACGTACAACACCAAAATATGATCGCTCCTTTCAGTTCATGCCACTTCCTTATCACACTCCACTTGCAATTGCATGAGGATTTTAGCAGTAAATATTGGATCAGATAACACGATTCTGAGTCCAGATTGCAGGCTCTTGGGTGCTGCACAGAGCTGAACCTGCCCTAACAATTAAGGGTGAAGCGAGGTATGGACAAGATGTGGAAGTGAGAAGGGGATGAAGAAGGGAAGAAGAAAAGAGGCAATACTGTATCCGAGTGATGCCATTGTACAAACTATGCCACCACAGTTAGAAACCAATTCATACACTTCTGGAAAACAGGGATTCCTGGCTTCACAGTGGCAGGTAACATTTTTCTCTAGCCTCTTTCACAAAACAATAAGCCTTAAAATATTAACCTGTTCTCTGTTCCAGTTCTGCTGTTCTGGCACTAATCCTGTGCCTAAATAGAGTGCACCTCTGATCCTGGGCTGGAGCACTTCCCCATCCCTAGAACATAATACTAAGTTATACGCTCAGGAGAGCAGGTTTTTCCTAGATGCTGCTTTCATTTTTATTGCTTCTGTGCAAATTACTTCCTTCACGTCTGTTACAGTCCCGTTGCCCTCTCACAGAGCACTGTGCTTATGCTTTCCCAAGTTTGCCAGAGAGAGGTTGCCAGGCTCCGAGTGCATCAAAAAGGGCAGAACGTGCCTTCTTTCCTGCATTTCCATATGCCTGGAATACCCCCCTCCTTTCCCACTGTGGTACATCAAGTACCTTCCCTTTCTTTCAAAAAGCTGAGAATCCATCTGTTCGGCAAAGCACTCCATCTGCAACGACAGCGAGTCCAGTGATGTGCTGCCAATATTTCAACAAAGGGCTCCTCTAAACCCATTCCCCTGAGTCAGTAACACAGCCCACATACCCAGGGTAGGGATGCTCACAGACAGGAGGTGTATGGATCTGGCGGGCTCTATTCATTTGGTTTTCCCATTTCAACAAAATTCTTTCCCATATCCAAGGAAAGAAGCAGTAGCATTTGGCAAATGCGTTTCTATCATGTGCCTCCTACCAGAAGTGTTCATACTTGGGCCCTGGGAAAACAAAAAAAAAACCCCCCCCAAAAAAAACCCCACTCTGTTGAGAGAGTTGCAGAGTGTTCACCTGGAAAAAATACAAGGGATGAAGAGAGTAGGGAGGGATTTGAATCCCTTCCAGGGACTACTGAGGACCGTAACTGTGTCAAGCAAATTAGGGAAAGGGCCTCAGTTACAAAGAAGGAAATCATGCCAAATTTTCCTTTCAGCACAATGCTAGCAAAAGGGTGAGATTTGCAAACATGACTGGTGAGTCCGAGGACAGGGGTGAGGGAAGAGGTCTCAAGAGTTAAGGCAGGCAGTTTTTCAGAAGGTAAGCGTGCAGCACTGTTGCCATTTGCACTGCTGTGCCAGGTCGGAATAAGTATCATACATTACAAATACGTATGTGCATATGTACGTATAAATATATGTGTATTGGACGCTTGCTTTTTACAAACTTTGGCTGCTGCTTTTGCTTCATATGCTATCCTGTCTCAGGCGTTTTAAAAGTCCAGGCTTGGTAGTTTTCCATATATGATTTATACAGGAGTTGATACATGCAGGCTGGGACGCTTTGACTGCATGTACTTTGGATCGACCACTTTTCCTGTCGCTGTTTATCAGCTGCACAGCACGAGGTTTACAACATGTTGCAATCACCTATAAATAGCCAGTTATTACATTACATTAAACTCCCTAAGTTTTCGAAGGTGACAGTGTAATGTATTATTTGCTATTTTTTAAAATCAACAATTTCTTAAATCATTTGAGGCTCTTCTTAAGCAGGAGCACTCTCTGCATTGGAGCACATAACCTATACCACTTCAACTGTCTTATCTTGATATGCTTATTAAATTTTACATAACTTGGACACAACAATTCAGTATACCCTTCATCAGATGAGTTTTGCTGGTGTTGAAGACTAAAGAACACAAGATTAGCATCAGTGGCTGCCATCACTGTTTATCTTGGTAGCATTAGTCTAGCATACATGTGTAAATTATCACACTGAATAATCTGTATTTACACATCAGGAAGGAATTAAAAAAAAATATTTTCTAGTTTTGTCTATTTTGGATGACACATAGCACGGCATCAAGTCTCTTACCTAAAAACGCAGGCAGCACTAATGCATCTGTTCTATAGCAAACTCTTTTAGAGAGAAATACTGATCCTTATCTAGCAAAGCACAGAACATTTTGGAGCTCACCCATCTATAGCAAACCACTTTGGAACATGTTATGTTTAAAGCATTTGTAGAATAGGCAGAGATTAAGCACATGCTCAGTCAATCTGTTGAACTGGGGCCTGTCTTCGGCTTCCACGAGGCAATCTGGAACACTCAGAGTTGTCCCGCATATCCAACAAGCTGAACCCAGTTCTCTGGGTCTTCTGCAAAAGAAGTTCTACATGAAAGATAATGGAAGGCAAGTAGAGCCCAAATCCACACACCAGTGGAACTTTCCCTCTAAGCCAGGAAAGACAAAAGTCTCTGAAATGGAGGGCTGATATGTCCCCAGAGGTCCTGAACCCTGCTGACCCAAAGCACATATATAGCCCCAGAAATCTTATTGGCTAAATCAGTAAGGCAGGATGGCATGGGTAGAACATAAGGATCATTATTTCCTTTTTCTGGACAATAAAATGAGGCACGGACAAAAGGAAAAAAAAAACCAAAACCCAAAAAGTTACCTGCTACAGCAAAGCTATGACAGGAATTTGAAATTAATCCAGATGTGCTGAATTGAATTCTGATTTTCCAGCCACCAGACAAGCATCCCTCCTGGCTTTGAAATAAGCATTCAAAGCATAATTAAAGTAATTTATACGTCCACTGTGCTAGCCAGGCAAGGAATTAGAGTTGCTTTGCAAAGAATTGTCCCATTTACTCATCACAATGCAGACTAGCTGAACCAGTGAAGGTGGTGCAAGGTGCTTGTCAGCAACAAGAGCATTTTCCTCTTCCAAATAGGTGCAAGTTAATTGCCTTCTCATTTTTCTCTATTTTCTTCAAGATTTCTTAAAATCCCAGTAATGTCTCCAGCCCAGTTTCACTTGGTTTTGACAAAGTATCTTATCAGTCTTCTCCCTAATCTTTGCTCCCAAAGAGATTGCATGGCACAGAAAGCCAGCTAATTTTCCCAGGTCAAGCTCTTTATAATCTGTATGGCTCTAGTTAAAAGTATGTGAACAAGAATGCAACTTCCCATACAAAATGTCAGCTCACCTTTACTTTTGGAAAGAAAAGCTCCTACCTTTACTAATGTATGAGTGAACAGGAACACAAAGCCACCAGCCCTGACTTGAAAAGAGAGGGGTTGTTTTGGGCCATAAGTGGTCTAGTAAGTTTATGAGTGGGATGATTTACACTGTGCCATGACTTCTAAATATTCTGTATTTTCAGTCTTCTGAGCAAATATTCATCATATAAGCAAAGACGGAAAGCACATGAGAGAAACCAGCTGTGTTGTTTCCTCTAGCATTCACACTTCATCTCTCCTCCTCTAGTTCTGTCTGCTGCTGTGTCACTTTTTGGGCTCAGTGCACCATGTTTCCACTAATTTCCTCATGGTTTTTGTCTCCACAGTGAGAACCCTCTGCAGGAATGAAACCCAGTGATCTACTTGCAAGTTTCTGCTGGACCTTCGCTGTAACATCTCCCTTTGCAAACACTGCTTGCAAAGAGGAGGGAAGATGTCATCCAAATGCATGAGTGGAAGTATCTTGTACTAAAATTCTGTGGTGATCATGCTAGTCTGATCCTTTAAGCTGACCACAAGTCTGCAAACTGAGAACATAAGTGCTGCTGATAGGAGCAAGTTAGTAAGACAAGAAATATCCCAGTATGAGATCTGACAACTAAAGAGTGTCAAACTTCTCTCCTCCCTTCCTCTCTGAGAAAAAGACCTGTTTCCCAGAGGATGGATCCATTTCCAAAAGCACACATTAGCATTGAAGCTGGATGCCAACAGTGCACACAATTAAAGCACTGGCTGTAGCGCAATTTCATCTCCAACACGTACCTGAAAGACCCACCCTCCCCATTTTTTTCTACAATCTGTGAATATCCCATCACTCCAGTGCAGTATCTTTCAGTCAAGCCTATATAATCTGTCTCCTAATAAATACAGGCATGTGTGTGTGCAGACGCACATAACTAACAGATCAACCAATCAACTAACCAGCAAGATAACACTGCGTATTTATAATTAGCCTTCAGCTTGCTTGGTACCCTATTTTAAATTATCTTTCTTCAAATATTTTCTTCACATTCCCCCAAATTTTCTTAGTGCTTCAACTCTATGTACAGCTGCTTCTTCATGAGGCAATTTTGCTGCTCAGTTAACTATCATATTAATCAGGTGAATGTGTCTCCCCAGTATAACTAACAATTGCTCATTAAATCAGGTCTTCAATACTGTTGAAAATAATTAAAAACCTGTTTCCAATAAACAAGCTATAAAGGCATTAAGGATAAAATAATGTGTAGGAAATGTATTAGAAATGCAGGGACAGAAAATTCTGCCCAGGCGTAAGCTGCTCAGAATTAGCTGAATACCATATTAATTGCTAGTAGTGTCAGGCAAATAGTAAAAAGAAAGTTATAAATATTCACTTCATATTAACAATGAATTTACTGTGGCTGAACACAAGCTCCTTTTATATTTGCTTCCTACAAATAGTCATGCAAAGCAAATTTGAAGCTTGTACACTCCATGATTTGTTTCCAGAATAGGAGCTATAATTGATATGGGATTTACACAGGTTGACAAAGCAAGGGAGGCCAGGCTCCCAAAATCCTTTGGAGCCAGCACACAAAGGTAATTAAACAAACCGGTGAAGGAATTGGCTCCCTGCACCTTCTTCAGCTAGCACCATGCACAAGGATACCTAATTACAGTTTGTCGGCAACTGAGGTGATGAGAGAAATCTGCCATCAGGCAATTCAAACAAAAAATAAACTAGAGATAATAGTACTTCCATTGGAAGAACAAGAGACTGAATTTGTCTAGTAAATGATTCACTTTGCTTTAATTGCTACACACAGAGCAAAATGACACAGTGATATCTCAGTGACCGGATAAAATATGTCATCTTCTCACCACTCGGTGAACCATGCAGCACTGAACACATGAGTTGCCTTCCCCTGACTGCATTAAAGGAGAACAACTGGAAAAGATTTAAAATTCAGTTTGTAAGTCGAGCAATTTTAAATCAGCTCCCAGTCAATGACCCCATCTCCAAGTCAGTCACTGATGGCAGAGGCAACTTAGTAATAATGAGCATTTCTTCTGTATTGTGTTTAGTTAGGATAGTGGTGGTTAATCTATGGTTCTGCTTAATTAAATACTATTAAAATTATACTTCAAGCATCATCTCATATCTCGCTAGCACAATGACAATCTATAATTCTCCATCTTACATCAATCACTAATTTGCTGGCTGCCAGCATAATTCCTCCTTACAAAGTATTAATCTTTAAAAAGTCAAGGTGTGCCAAGTCTTCCTAGTGTTACAGCCACTCTCCCCAGAATGAAGAAGCAGTAGCTGTATTCCTCCAGAAAGCCATGGTGTTGGACCCTAGAAGGAATCCCATCTCACATGACCATTTTTTTTTTTTTCCCCTAGATATTGTTTTGCAGCTGCACTGAATTCACAAGTAAAGATTCTCCCTGATGACTTTTGGATAATTCTAGCCTCTTTGGAAGGCATACAAATAGATAAACATTATTTAAACACAGCATATACCTGTATATAAGCAAAAGCATGCATGAGTGCATCTCTTCTGAAGTTTGCTATGCAGTAATATGGGGGAAAGAAGCTTTTCAAAGGGGACCTAAATCCACTGCTTTTGGAAATTCCTTACGTCCTACTGATGAATAAGTGACAATCATTATCTGCCATACCTGCAAGATCTTCAGAATATTGTAATTCTGTACAGTGATTACACAGAGATTAAAGCATATTAGGTACTTAATATAATAGAAATTTCTAACAAAATATTTCTTGCTCAACAAGCAGGTAGAGGAAAAGCTATTGAAAATGAAACATGATTTAAAGCAGTCCTTGTCCAAGAGTAAGGTGTGTGTGTAAAATATCAACATTTTTGTCATGAAAATGGTTCAGAGAGCCTTCTTGTAAGAAGACAAATTGTTCCAGCGTCTCCAAAATTACAGTCTTGGATGCTTACAGTTAAACTACACAAAACAGTTTGTTTTGTGAAGCCAAAGCTTTATTCTTCAAACTTTATTCAGTAGTCAAGAAAGCCAATGTTCAGAAAGAAAGTAAGAGTGATACTTAACTAATCTGGTAAAAATTATTCCATTGTCTTTTAAAAGCATAGAACCATCTGTATATGGTACTGATAAACAACACTTCCTGGCTAAGTAAATAATACTGATGAAATCCATTTGGCCTTTACTGTAAACAATTCTTTCAAGAAACATCAGTTTACACAGATTTATTTTCCTTCTCCCCAGGAAGGCGGAACTGTGCAAGACCTGTCCCAAGTGACAATAAAATAAAATAAAATAAAATAAAAAATTACTAGTTATAAAAACAGATGTTTCAACAATAATCACAGGATGATTTAGTAGGCAGAAATAACCACGTACAGTATTGATGTTAAACTATTCTGGTTCTGTGCTAGTTTCTGCTCTGCTTTTCTGAAGACACAAACTTACTCAGATGTAACTAGCCTTAGAAAAAATTTTTGACCATCATTCACTTTACAGGTTGGTTTATATCTATAAGCAGTATTACTGGAGTGTCTCTCATGATTGAAATCCAGTTGAATCTACAGAATTAAGGAAGATGCATCTTTTTCCTTGATCAGACATGTTTGTCCTATCCCCAGACTTTCAGTACAGAACATATCTATCAAAGTCCATTGTTCTGGTTTTGGCTGGGATAGACTTGATTTTCTTCATAGCAGTTTGTATGGAGCTGTGCTTTGCACTTATGACCAAAACAGTGTTTTCAACAAACACACATTTTCAAATACCAGGTATTTTCATTACTACTGAGCAGTGCTTACACAGCATCAAGGCCTCTTCTGCTTCTCACCCGACCCTACCAGCAAGTAGGCTGGAGGTACACAAGGACACAGCTCAGACAGCTGACCCCAACTGACCAAACAGGTATTCCATACCATGTGACATCATGCTAAGCAATGAAAGCTGGAGGAAGAAGAAGGAAGTGGGGGACATTTGGAGTGATAGTATGTGTTACCATTATGCATGATGGTGCTTGGCTTTTCTGGAGGTGGTTGAATATCTGACTGACAATGGGAAATAGTGAATGAATTCCTTTCTCTGCTTGCACATAGCTTTTGCTTCACCTACTAAACTGTCTTTATCTCAGTACAGGATTTTCTCTTTTCTACCCTTCTGATTCTCTCCCCTGTCCCACTGAGGAGACTGACTGAGCAGCTGTGTGGACCCTAGCTGCTGGCTGGAGTTAAAATACAACATCCATACAAAACCTAGTTCTTCATATTCCACACGTACATATTCCATCCTTTGCTGTAATACACTATAAAACATATTGTGTGTTGGATAAGAGATAGTTCTCCCATGATAGAAAAAAAATTCTAATATGCAAAGTTTGTTTAACCAACCTAAACTGGGCCAAATTTATTGACCATAATCTTAAACATATTGCCGAACTGCAAAGAGAATTTCAGTTCATAAGATATTTCATGCTGAAGTTGTTTAAAAAGTTCATAAATTCTCTAGCCTAAAGTTAAAAAAAAATATTCCAAATAAAAATATATAACTTCTTCATTTGGAAAAGCACATATGGGATATTTCACTGGAAAACTGTTTAAAGCATTGTTATATTTCAAAGAACACCAGTTTTAATTGTTGGGTTTTTACAAAAAAGGTTTTAAAAGTCCTGACTTTAATAAATAGCCAAAGACAACCTTCTGTCACAATGGTACTGCAAAAGGCATACTTTCACGAAGATGCATATTATCTGAACAAGCAAGTAGTGATGCTTATATTTATATGGAAAAGACAATCTATCTGTGGAAATAATAATACTTATTAGACTAGAGCTTATTTTCAGGATGAATGCAGGCAAGTTTTAATATTCCAAACAACCATAGAATGCCTTTGTTTGCTTTGTTCATTAAAAAAGAAAACAAAAACAGAACCAAAAACAAAAACAGAGAAGAAAACATTGCAAATATATATTATTCATGGATACAGATATCTCAGCTTATAAAAGCAGTGTGCTCTCAGCACATATTTTCTACCTGGTATTATAAAACAAATGTATAAAATGCATGGTTCCAGAGAAGAGTACATGATTTTGCAGTTCACTGAGTCCTTTCTTTAACAACCTTTCCATTTCTTATTTTTATAAGCAAATGAGAGCAAACCCACTGGTTCCTGAAAACACACTGAACATTTCAACTTTAAGAGTCAGATGAAAACTGCATACTACATAAAAAGAAATTTATAGAAACACAGAACCACACAGGTTGGAGGGCACCTTTGGCAGTTGTTTGCTCTAAGAGTGGTCAACTTACACCTGGTTGCTCAAGACTGTCAGGTTTGAATACTTCCAAAAATGGAGTGTTCACAGCCTCTCTGTGCAACCTGCTCCAATACTTGACTATATTACTGTGGTTTTTTTATTTATTTTCCTAATGTCCAGATGAGATTTCACATGTTGCAACTTGTGCACATTCTCTCCCACCATTTTCCCTTTACAAGAAACATCTGGTTTCATCTTCATTATATCCCTATTAGACATCTGAAGAGAACATTTAGATCTTGAAGAGAACATTCAGATCTTTCCTCAGAATTCTCTTCCTGAGGCTGAATAGACTCAGTTGTCTTAGTCTTGTCTTGCATAGCAAGTGCTCCATCAACAACATTCAAGAAATCTCTGAAGTGTTTATTATAAAGACAAAACATACAGGTGCTGTCCAGACACTAGTCAAGACAGCTGACAGATAATCATGCATTTCAAAGGACTTTTGATCAAGTCCATGTTTCACATGTGCACTTGAATGAGCCATAAGAAAGGCAGGAGCAGGGGAAAGATCAATTATATCACAGAGCCGTTCAGTTTGAGTATCTCTATTTTGTGTTTAAAGGTTTTTCATCAGAATTGGTAATTGGAACTTAAGCATCTCATTTCTTATTATATCAGAGGCTATATACTTATGGCTTCAGAAGTATCTGAATGTCCTGATACATAATATGGCTTAAAATGAAATGGCACATTACACCTATATGTTCTACATCAGAGGAGGAAATCTTTAGATTTGATAAGCTGTCTTTTGTTCTTTCTTGGTTACTGCACTCAGCGACCCAAGTACACTGCGTACAAATAGCTGGTAAGTGGGAGAGAGCACATTGCTGGCAAAACACTGATCACTGAATTCTTATTAAAGTTCTAATGTTTAGATATGTCTTAACTTTCAGCACTGAAATTCATATATACCTCCGTGTACCTTTATTCTTTGGACATTTCATGATTTCCCTTGGGACTATAATGAAAAGGAAGTTGTTTATACACACATCAGATGCAGAAACTGATTCACTTTCTCAGGAGAAGCATGAACTAATAGGATGGTGAAATTGTGAATCACATATTCTGTGGCTTTAAGGCAATCTGATAAAGTCATAAAACGAAGCTCCCTGGAGACACTGAAACCCAACAGAGCATATTAGAGCATATTTTCTGAATAATTTCTTATTTTTTTGTCCAATGCAATGTATGTTTTGAGTCAAACTTCAAATGATGTGATCGTGTCTGTCATCATCATGTAGTGATTTGACTGCTTTTTACAGTCAGCCACCAGACAGGAAATTTGCAAGTATTTCTTCAAAAACAACACAAAGCCTTCCACCACCAAGCAAACTCCATATTTCATTGTTCCCATTCCCCTAAAGCAAGGCGTGAGTGCACTCACTGCTGTTTCAGTAGCTATTAGATATGAAATGCCTCTAAATCATTAGTATCTCACTTTTACAAGGATCCTTTTTTTTTCCCTTCAGTGTTTTGAAAGCAGTCAGCCAGCAACATTTGCTATGTGACAGACATCTGCAAGAAACGCGAACACATGCAAAATTCCAGCTTTCAGACAGCTCCAGCTAAATTACTAACTTGAAGCTTCAGTATAAGCTTGCTGCTGTATACAGTAAAGACATAGCACAAATAAAGGCAATCCTCTGTCCTAGAGATCATATTCTAATATGAATTAAATTAAATTAAAACAAGCTGCTCTTGAAGCAGGAAGTTCTCTTCTGCTGATTTCTCCATTTCTTTTATTAATTATTCCTTGGGTATGCTGCATTTTCTGCAATATTTTGATGGGATGAAAATTTGACTAATAAAAGGGTTTGAAAGTCTCCTGTAATTTCAATACATTTAGATCCAATGAGGGATACAAAGTGTATTTATTTGAATTTTAGGAAATAGACTGTGTGGCACTTGAGACTTGCAAAAGGAACAGAAAAGTGCATTGTTCTCTCTAGCACTCTTTCTGGACTATATCGTTGAGAAGACCTCATAACCATCCAGATCAAAAGGGAGATAACACCTTGAAAGTAAGAAAGAAAAATCTTAATGTGATTTCTCATGAAGAGAGCTTCTAGTCAAAGGAGAAGGTCTCAGAAGGCTGAGAAATGTAATTATGGTACCCGCAACTTTTGCTTGCAGTAAGAGACATATCCTTCACCTTTTAAAAGGTCTTAAGACCTTTGTTAGTTAAGGGTCCATGAACTTAAAAAAAATTTTGAACAACTGGAAAGCTGACCTGGGGAACTGGACTGTAGCAGACTCTCTGTGTAGACAGGAATTGCCATCTGACAACACCGAGAGCACATCAAGAAGTCAGAGCAGGTAATATGCTCAGAAGGATTACTTAACAGAGAGAAAAAGTGAACCAGACGCATGGTGCAGGATGAAATAAGACAAAACAAGCAAGAAGAAATAAATTCATGAGTTAAAAATGCAGATATGAGACAAGAAGCTCTCCAAACAAATGAGGTTACCCATGCCAAAGGTATGGAGGGAGGATCCCGTGTCCTGTGAGAGTTCAGCTGGCAGATGGGAGTGCGAGAAGCAGAATTTCAAAATGAGATGCAAGAATTATGAGAGAGGGAGGACACGACCATAAAAGCAAAGGGAGAAGAAAGGGTCGATAAGGCTGGAGTAAAATTAAACTGTAGCACTTCTGAATGTTGTTACAGTTATATGTTACATACTTTATTCACCATTTAGTGAGCTGCTTCAAGAACAACTGCATTACTGAAATCAATATAAAACTGCTGAGGTGCTCCACAAACACAAGCTTGGGTAACATACCTGCCCTGCAAAGTCTACCATTAAACTGAGCTTCACAAATCTCATCCATTCAACCACAAATAATAACTGCCCAAACCTCTACCAGATCGACACTATTTCCAAAATTCAGCTATATTTGCACACCCACAGTTAGCAGCTGACAAGCCATGTATGAGGGAAATTGCCTCACTCTAAAAAAGAGCTGCTGTCAGAGCTGTTCTGTTCCATGTGGAAAAAATTCAAAGAAGTTGTCACAGAACAGTAGCTATACTCAGAATAGTTACCACAATGGACATTTTTACACAACGTCTATTCCGGTACTTTTGCACTACTTTTGTTCAGCTACTGAGTTAAGTACCAGAGACAAGTTGTCTTTGATTTTTTAAAAATTCTTCATAACACCATAAGGCTAGCAGGAGAAAAAAAAGAGAAAAAAATAAAATAAAATAAAAAAGATTGAAAGAACCAGAAAACCAGAATAGAGTCAATGGGTCTACTGTGAACCAAACTCTTTCCTGACATCCAGGAAGTGTCATTAAGATAGACCTCCAGAAACAGGTAAGTGAGCATTCCTCTGGGATGGCCCCTGCCTACTTTATTGGTGCCTGATAAGCACTGTCAATGCCTGAAAAGATGGGGACAGGCCACTCTAACCTGAGTGATTTTACCCTGTGTCTTTGCACTGCAAAGCTGGTGGAGAAGGATAGGCATTTCCTTCCATTTTAGTAGCCACCACCCTCACACACAATTCTGGTAGCAACTGCAGCTCCTCCTCAAGGAGGCCTCTCTACACTTCCTTTTTCTAAATCTTTTTTCCTCTTCCTTCTTGGGAAGGCCAAGAAGGTGAGGAGCCATCTTTGGAGTTGAATGAGGAGGATAGGCTGACTTTTATGGGCTGGAGGAAAAATAAGACACTGGATGGTGACAAGACAGGTTCATACGTCCTAGGAGATGTGAGCTTAGAGAGTGATATTCCAAGGAGAGTAGGATGCAGAAAGAGAGGGGTTTTCTAAAGAGAAAAGAGAGGAAACCCCTGAAGTACCTACTAATAGCCTGCTACAGTCTCCTGCATTCAACCCTCAGTGCCACTGCCTCTGGAAAGCTCCTCATTCCTTTTCCCCAGCTGCTTATTCCTGCCTTGCCACATCCATTCCCTTTCTCCACCAAAAGCTGACCTCTCATCTGTCTAAGGCATCTCCTGGAGCCCAGCTATTGCCCCAGACCCCTCTCCCTTCTTTTCTGCATCTGGAGCCCACTCTGCTACTGCAGAGCCTCAGGCTTTGTCTACAGGGCGAGAAAACCTTGTCCTTCATATTGTTGGACATCTGAATGGCACACCCATCCCTCCTGTGGGCAGTATGAGATGAAGAAAAAGTGATGTGTCCTCCACATTCAGTGTGCATGGGAGATATTAAAATACAGTCCTACCAGCCAAAATGACACATTTTGTTTTCATTTTTTCAATGCAAATCCTAAATGGAAATCTTTATAGTTTTGCTTCGAAGGTAATTTAAGTTACTGCTTTATTCCCTTTCTAAGGTAAGTGAATAGCATAAAAGTCACAGTAATTTTAGTTACTTACAAAAACATTTGTGAAGATTTTAATATTATCTACTATATGTGAGCAGTATTGCCCAAAGTGAATCCATAAAGAACTGAGTTTTATTATATGGTAATATTAACCTTAGTGAAATCATCAGCATTCCTGAATCTCCACCAGTTTGGTTAATGGAGATACTTTCTCCAGACAAACCTAAGATAAAAAGATGATACGCAGCACTGAAGACACTGTATGAATTTGGGATAGATAACGGAGTTTTTGATCCACTGAAAACATTACAATGAAATGAAGTATACTTCTTCTTCATGTGCCAAATATTCTGTCTAGTTTTGTTTGGTTCATATAACAACCCAAATTTCAAGTGCCCATTCTTCTCAAAGCAGCACCTTACAATTTCAGACATTAAGAATGAAAAACTGACGTTATACCTATATATATATATATAGCCACACCAGCTTTTGGACTGCAATGTGCCACAAGTTATCACAGCTGTAAAACAGGCTGGATAAACTTGAAAAGAAAGCATAGGCAGAAATCCTGCTTTGTTGAACAGCATGTCCAATAATGTTCTCAGCGCTAACAAACGATGCCAACATCACAGGCTCTGCAAAATTCCCATCCCAATGCCACCAGCACCAGCCAGAGGAGTTCGTCAGGACATCGCACCCAAACTCTGTACTGGGAGCTATCTTCTGCAGTTTTATTAAGCTGTCTGCAAATGCTACATCTATGTAGCCTTCATCTGACTATAGGGTGGGAGAAAAGAGGGGAGACCAATTTATTTATTTATTTATTTGTTTATTCACTCATTCATTACAGATTGGCACCCCTCCTTCTACAAAGTATCCAGTGCCTGCCTTGGCTCACTCACAGGTTTCCTAAGCGGTGATAGAATGATATGGCCATAATCCTCAGCATTTTTTCACTGCTGTCCAAAATGTTCTCAACAGCAATAGTGAATATTGTCCAACATAATCAGACATTGAGTAATGTGAAGCTAAAATAAGACATAGGGACCAAACAATAATAGCCAAGGCTCCCCTCCACAAATGCAGCCAGCCCATGAACTGAACCAGATGTACAAAATGCTCTCACAACCAGCATCATGCAATAAATCGGCACCCTCCTGCCCCAGAGCTCTGGCAGGGTTTGTCTGTTGTGCATTCAGCAATCTCTCCCCAAATGTTTAGCTCCCTTGTCCATTTTCTCCTTCAAATGACAGCTAATAACGAGAAGCAAGCATGCCCACAGTGTGTGGACAGGAGTGGCTTTCAGCTGTCAGATTAAAACAAAGCGGTGCTCTTCCTTCTGTTTGGAGCTCTAAAATATGCACTTCTCCGGCTGTCTTGTTCTGACCACACTCCCAGCCAAGAAGTAAGCCAAGAAACACTCTTGGCAGGCTGCAATTAAAAAACAAACCACACAGCATTGTTAGTACCTGGGTAAACAGCCATTAATTATTTAGGCGTGCATGCCAGTTCCAGTCTACCTGGCTCTGAAAAGGGAACCAGGGTACATATTCTGGGCAGCACTTTAAATGGGAAGTGCTCAGTAATTTTACAGAAGGGTGACACATCCAAGAGCCTCAAATGTCAATACTGAAGGCTACACCAAAGTCTTTGTCAAGCTTTGAACACAGGCAGATCTGTTCTATAGCAGGGAATCTTGATCTGGGTATTTTGGAGGGTAATAGATAAATGACGTGATGATGTGCATCACCCTACAGGACACTGTCTATGAAAAGATGCATCATCATAGTACAGTTTAGACAAAATAGTTCTCCTCATCACAATGAGAGTGTGTTGACAAAACCTGAGATGAAGTCCGTTGAAATACACTTGGCTGCATGTGGAAACAAGGAATGAGTCATAAACACCTAAGCTTAAACCCACCACCAGATGAGCTGTGGTGAGACAGGAGATGCTCGCATCCCTCAGGCAGGTGCTTCAACTTTTGTAGCACATATGCTTGCCTTTTTTTCAGAGGCCAGGCACAGGCATGGAGCTATTGACTTAATCCTGTTAAGGGTGACCATTCTTTACAGAGCATCATAGAAAAAAAAGAATAATATGGGATAATATGGGAGGTGTCTGCTTTTGAAACCTCTATCACACTTCTTTTGGCTTATGCTTCCTGTAAATCAGAAAACAGCAAGCAAGCGCATAGTTGCATGTGGTTATTATTTTGTATCTATATAATTATTTTTTTTTTTTGCCTTTATTGTCTGCACAACATTTCTGTTGGAACTTCTTGATGCACATTTTAAGTCTAGCAAGTACCATAAAGTAGCTGAGACAAGTTGCCTCTTTCACTTAGACATTACGTCAGCACACCCTCTCCAGAAAAGATAAAATATTTATTATGATTAATACAAAAGGCATTACAGACAGAGCGTTTCAGGAACATCAGAACAGATTAAAATTTAAAATAATAACATACCTAATAGCTTTCTCTACTTCAGGATCTGAAGGGCTATACTAAGGGTCTTTTTTTACCAACTTAGAAATTAGATTAAAAGTCATTCTTATCCAATTTGCATTTAGGCCTAGTGTGAAGCCCAAGTGAAAAGTACACCAAATTCAGGTTATGATCTTTATAAACTCACCATGGGCAGGAAAAGTCAATGGCACATTTTGCATCAGCAAGCACTACCTGGGTAACCTGGAGACTTGCTTTTATTTTATTGATGTAATGAGAACTGTTTAGTAACGATCAGCAATCCTGCTTGATCAATGCCAGCTGAACTTGGTGTCGGTCAGCAGCAGCGTGGGAGGGAGTCATAAGCAGCCTCACTGGGACCCTCTCCCACATGGCTCAGCAGCTGTGATTGAACTTCACTCCCTGTGTGCATTAAATACTGCAGCCATGCTGTGCTGGGCCCTGTGCTGTGCTGGGGCACCACAGGGCTTTGCCTTGCTAGGGGAGGACATTCCCCTGCCCACCAGCTCCCCCTGCCCTGCAGAGCTGCCCTGGCACAGGGATGTTGTGGAGACTTTTATCCCATACTTCTGTAATGTCTTAGGCTCTCCACTCATCTCCCTTTTCCTTTGGTAAAGGCCAGCATATTATCAAACTAACAATTTCTGAAAGGCTGGACTGAAAAATATCAAATATGCCAGGTCCTGCACTTGGGTCACAACAACTCCATTGTTGTGCTACAGCACTGGAGAACGCTGACTAGTAAGCTGCCTAAAGAAAAAGGACCTGGTGGAGCTGGTCAACTGACAGAAGAATTTGAGCCACCAGTGTGCCCAGGTGGCTGAGAAGGCCAATAGCATCCTGGCTTGTATCAGAAATAAATGTGTCCAGCAGAACTAGGGAAGAGATCATCCTCTTGCACTCGACACTGGTGGGGCTGCACGTTGAGTATTGTGTTCAGTTTTACACCCCTCGGTACAAGAAAGACATGGAGGTTCTGGAGTGTATCCAAAGAAAGGCAATGGAGCTGGTGAAGGGTTTAGAGCTCAAGTCTTAGGAGATGTGGCTGAGGGAACTGGGGTTGTTCAGCCTACAAAAAAGACTGAGGGCGACCTTATCGCTTTCTATAATTACCTGAAAGGAGGTTGTAAGGAGGTAGGGGTCAATTTCTTCTCCCAAGTAACAAGTGATGGGATAAAATGAAATGGCCTCAAGTTTTGCCAGGGGAAATTTAGAGTGGACATTAGGAAAAAACTCTTCTCCGAAAAGGCTGTCAACATTGAACAGCCTGCCCAGCGAAGTGATGGAGTCACCAACCCTGGCGGTCTTTAAAATTTTTGTAGATGTGGCAATTAGGGACATGGTTTAGTGGTGGAATTGGTAGTGCACTTGATGATCCTAAAAGTCTTTTCCAACCTAAAAGATTCTATGATTCTATTTCATTTATCTCTTGAATTAAGCAGTTATATACACTGACCATAAACCAGTGAAATCTTTGATTTCCTGGGCTGACTGAGCAATAAAGCCAGGCTATGGTCACAGCCCTTGGGAAGGAGAAGTGTTGGCCAAACAGAAATGGCGAGGTCTTCCCATAACCTGTCCCGGTGCAATGGAAGGAGGAAGACAAAGCTGGGGTCATTTTGGAAGTAAGGCTGTGAAAGATAAACAGGGTGATATCTGTTCCAGACCACAAATGCGCTCATGAAAATGCTGACAAGGGATTTCTTAAGCATCTGTTTATACTGTGCAGGAGATAAATCTGAATTACCATGGAGGACTTTAATTTCAATAGAATATGCTGGAGGCTTTGTGCTGCCTTGAAATAAATAAAAAAAATAAAAACAATTCTATATAAGACATTTTTTTTTTAACTCAGTAAGAATTGCATTTAGCTTGCAGGAATTTTATATTATACCTAATCTTGAAAGATAACACAAAATTTACCACAGAACTAAAAACTAGCTGTTGCTTCTTTATGAATTACACCATTTGCTCATTATGTTTCTTATTCACAAACAGGATAACATG
Source organism: Todiramphus chloris collaris (assembly GCA_025345505.1). Taxonomy (NCBI): domain Eukaryota; kingdom Metazoa; phylum Chordata; class Aves; order Coraciiformes; family Alcedinidae; genus Todiramphus; species Todiramphus chloris. The sequence goes on from JANVCC010000021.1 coordinate 40,423,545, forward strand.
AAAACAAATATACCTGGTACCTTAAAATGATTCATTTTGCAATCCAAAGAACAAATAGGAGCAAATTCAGCTGGGAGAAACAGTTTATTTGGGAAAAAGATGAAAGCTGGGATCTACTTAAGAACATTTTACCAGAGACTAAAACAAAAGGATTATCAATGCAAAAAAAAAGGAATACTTGCCAGAATCATCACACTGACTTACTGAAGTAAAAATAGCTATAAAAAAGTAATCTACAGCAGGGAACAAAAGGAAATGGATTGCAATTAATATACATTAGATGACTGGGGGGAAGGGGAACAGAAGGAGAAAAATCAACATTATGCAGAGTAAAGGACAGTAAAAACTTTCTAACAATGGCAAACAGAGGAGGAATCTCACCAATGACATTCGTCCTTTGCTGGGCAAGAAATGACAGAAATGCCAATAAATACGCAGAAAAGCTAAACATGCTCAATAAGTAGATCGGTTCTGCCACTGCGGATGAGAAGAAGCTCATATGAGATTTACCCTTCCTCACCAAACATGTATCTCTGACAAATGCACTTCTTTATTCTAGTTTGGGCAAGATTAACAATAGCTTTATGGCTATTCTAGTCCATTTGGATTTTCAAGGGTTATTTTGATGATAATTTTTTAATTGTCCTATACAGTGTTTCTTTAGATTGAGCTTTTCTTCTTTGTGTTACCATTTGATAAGTGAACCTAAAATGACTCTACAAAGAAGTCATGTTGGTAGCATTCTTAGCAGATGCTTGAAATCTCTCCGCTGTTGCCCTTGACCCACCCTTGCCATAACACACAGGTCCAGTTTACTTAGTGTCTCTGATGTTTTAATTCATGCTCAGCTATGATAAATATTTTCTTTGCTGTCAGTAGCTTGGAAGTGTATTAAACAGCAGCTGTATCAGCACTTTTGTATAAAAAGCTGGCTTAGGAGGTTTTGAACCACCAGCATTGATTTTCAATTAATCTTAGACTACCAGAGAAATTCTAGAGCAGTGGAAGAAAGCTAAAATTATGTCAGTTTTTGTTAAAAGGTAAATAGGATGACTGAGGTTTGTACAGGTCTATCAGCCCTTCATCAATCCCAAACAAAAAAACAGGGTACTTGTTATCAGATTTCATGCCATAAAGCTATTGTTAATCTTGCCCAAACAAGCTTCACCAATGACGGGGATTTCCTGAACAGGACCACAGAAAAATCCTAATAGATTTGGTCGAAGCATAAAACATCCAGGGACTCAGACCAATTTGAAAAAAGGAAGAAAACAACCTTCAGACATTTAAAAATAACTAAACATATCCTTGAATTGCTTTGTTTCCCCACCCCCATAACATTACACTGCACTTTTCACTTAGATTTAAGTAGACTAAAGCAATAAAGAATATTAACTGAGTAATTACATAGCAAAGAAAAAAATCCCGTGTGATGCATTAGGATGTCTTCAAGAACACTGTTTTTATTTTTACAACATTTCTATATATGCTGGATCCTTTGTATACCTTTGGTTTGAATGGAACAAAACACACTGGGCTTTTTTCAACCGTAGTTCTTCATGAAGTCCAGAGCTTTTAGGTGTAGGGGGGAGGAAGGACGTTTGGTACGTTTCCTTGCAGATTGCTTTTATGTATTTGTTGTACATATTTCATATTCATCTAAGGAGCTAGAAAACCATCAAATGAATGAAGGCAAACAAAAATTTGTAAACTTGCAAAAAGCATGTTTTGTGGCAATATCTGGGTGTGTAGTGTCATTACTTGTTCGGTGAGGATTTTTTAGGAAAAGATGAAACTATCACTGTTGCAGAAAAGGAAGCTTCATACTTTACAGAGTGCTACTCATAGTTACACTAAGCTTTTGCAGTTCATATTTATATTAAGATAGATCATAACAAAGTTAACTAATGTATAAGATATCTTTTGGCTTTCTATGTTTTAGTATGCTGAACATTATTTTCTTTCCCAGCTGAAATCACCTGGCGCCTATTTATCAGTCATTCTAAAAGGTGACTCTCAGCATGTTCAAAGGCTCTGTTTAGGAAGCATTTTTTGCCCATAAGAGTCACAGACCACTAAGCAGATTTACAACCTTGTACGTAAGTTATCCTCACTAATCTTTGCTTAAGAGTAAGTCGAGTCTGATACGACAGCTAAGCAGCTTTTGGTATTGTATTGAGTTACGCTTCATTGCTCATAGTGGTATTCTTTTCTGCTAAATGATCAATCTCAATTTAGGTATTGGGGGGAAAAGAAAGATGAAAGAGGACAGAGAGAAGGCAGCCCTAGTCGTCTCTCGATCCTCTGAAAAGTACAATAATTTCCTGTGCCACTGATGGCTTCTGTGTTGAACTGGGCTGCAGAAAAGTTCAAGAGCCTTGCATGAGGACTTGAGCAAGGAGTGATTAATCATGTGCTTCACAGAAAAATGATTCTTGTGGATAAAAGCACCATACATTTATAATTCATATACTTCAAAGCATCTAGGATACTGCCCCATAACTGTGAAAGTCACTGAAAATTTAGATTATATATAATCAAATATCTCACCTTCTTTAATTATTCTTCAAAACTTCTCTCTTACAGAAAGGAAACACGAAGATCAAATTCTACTTTCCTGTTGCTAAGTATGCATGATGTGTAAAATTTTCATCATTGACTGGTCTATAAATTGAATTACAGTTGGCCTCTCTGTCAGGTGAACTCAGACTGCTACTCTTAGCAAGTTATTAAAAAAAAAAAAAAAAAGGGGGAAAAAGTACTAGTTTATCATTTTAAAAAGAATTCTGCTCCTTCTGGAAGAAAATAAAATAAAATAAATAATCTCCCTACCATTAGCTGCTCACCAAGAGAAAAAGTCTTATTAATGTCAGTACTACGGGACAAATCCCGAAGACAATATACCAGAAATTTTTACAGAAATACCTTTTTTTGTGTGTGTGTTTGATTATACACCCTGGAAATTTACACTGCATGGTACAACCACCATACATTCAGTTGCATATGTATGTGCATCCTGACAGTTGGTGGTGGACCCGCCAAAGTCCTGCCCCCTCAGCTAACATTTAACACACTGTGAGAGACCTTGAAATCAGAGCTGCTGTGCAGCTCAGCTTGCTGATAGCTGATATATATGCCATAGCATGACAAAATGTGAACAATAGTGCCTGACATCGTACATGTTATCACATGCCAGACATGTTTGGAGGGTGGAACAGAATGACATAAAAAGAAATTATGTGGAGAATACTTTTCTTTCCACACTAGGCAAGTGACATTGTTTTGGCAGCTCAGACTGACACAGTAAGTACAGTATCCTATATATTTTTTAATTTGAAGACATGCATCTAATATGACAGAAAAAAGTATTGACTTCCTTTTATTTCAGTTGGAGATGCATATATTTAAATGCAAAGTACACATAATTTATGTGTCTTTGCTCATAAATAATGTCATAGACTAAACCCCAGACTATCACACTTGTTTCTTTAAACAAGGTAGAAGACTTCATTCTCTTCTCCTGTATTTTCTTGGTACATTTCAAATAAACATGTATTAAAGCAAGAATACATATAATTATTTTTTTGTCATAAAACCATCAATTGACAAACATAAAGCTTTCTTCAAATCAACAACTGATAGCACTTTGCAGCCTTTCAGAGAAATAAGTGGCTAAAGCACACACATTGCAAACCCTCACTTGCCAGTGATCAATAGCTCTGGGATATGGCTTATGCACAGAAACAGCTTTGCTTCCCTCACCATTAGGGGCCTACCTACTCCAACAATTAGACTACAGAAAACAATGGAGGGTAAACAGAAAACAGTTTTCCTTTTCCCTAGGGAAAAAAATGTTTAGCTTTCCAGCTTTCCTTGGCAGAGCTAAAATCTTTCTTCCCCCATAGCCACCCTGAATTTCTCAGGTTTTAATTGTTTTGGGTCTGGTTTTTTTTTTTTTTTTGTTTTTTTTTTGGTTTTGGTTTGTTTTGTTGATGTTGTTGTTTTTGTTCTGGTTGGTTGGTTGGTTTGATGCTGTTTGTTTGGTTTGGTTTTCTTTTTTTTTTTCTTCCCCCCACTTCTTTTCCAGATACAACCTCTGTCTGAGAAAAATCTACAATTCTATCCAAATGGATATTTCCCTATCTAAACATAAGTCACCATCACCTTTCTCATGAGTTTTTGCTTCAGGTACTCTTCTCTGTATTTTCCCAAGGACTCCCTATTCTGCTCTTTTGCAGGAAACAAATCTTTCAAGATGAAATACATCAAGAGTGCTTCTTCCCAGCCGATGCTGTCAATAAATAGATGGTGTGCCACCCCTGACTGAGCTATGACTGCATTCTTTTTCAGCAGAAACAACAGCCATACATTCCCTTACCATGTATCTGCCTCTTTACCTATGCAATCGTAACGTCCAAACAACATACTAACTACATTGCAATGGATGAGCTGTGTACGCACTAACTCAGGAAGTCATTTGGTAAAATTAACATTTAGAAGCAGGCACCAGTAGTTATTTCACACATTATTAACTTATATTACAATTCAAATAAGCTTACAGCTGGCAAAAAAAGTCTCTTCTGTAAAGTGATCTCAAACATAATAGGCTTAATCAGAGATAAATTAAATTAGTCAGTCATGCATACTACAGCATATTAGCACTGAGTAGTTATTAAATACATTTTCTGTTATCAGTTGCGCAGGCAATATTGTAGGCAAACAAAGTGCATGAGAAACCAGTAAATAAACTTTATGTTTGGGAGGCTACATGTTTGACATTTCCTGGGTTTTATCAAAATGTTACATGATCTTTACTACTATAACTGGCACCAGGTTAAGTCCCTATAAATGATTCAACTTCACTCCCAGGCAATTAGCCAAAAGCAGAGCAGACAGAACTAATGAATACCTAGACAGCAGATGTTCAGCGTGGTTTTGTGTTTTGGAGGGGATTTCTTCCATGGCAATTTTCAGAAAGAAAAAAGCTTCCATGGATGAGTCATGGCTGGTACACAATTGATGAAGAGGAGATGGGCAACATTTCTATTTGTTATAAAATTAATCTTTGTGTTTAGGGCTTTTCAAAATTTATTTCCTCCTTTGCTTTCACTACTACAGTTTGAAAAGGTCTTGTAATTGTGTGCAAATATTGAAAAGCATTGCTCTTGCCTTGCTGCTATCATAACTTCCTTTTGTATTGCTGCTACAGCAGCCAGCAGCATTGCCTTCATCTCCAGCTAAAAAATTGTCTGAAAAGGAATACAACACAAAATCATTCATACTTGCTTTACAAGTGGAATCGTTACTTTTGTGATAGGATCCTAAAACCATACCTTGCTCTTTCATCCATCTTTCAGAAAAGTATCAGTACAGTACCTGGAAACATCATAACTTGCTGGGCCTGACCCAGAAGACTTGGGAGTGCATCTGACATTCTCTTACACTCTGCACATTTAAAACTCAATGTAAGGTGACAAGAACATTAAGCTGCCCACAGAGCAAAATGTGAAACTAATCAGTATCTGTTCTGAGCCACAGGTACAATAATTGGAAAATTAAAGTGCCTGTGAACTGCTAGGGCTGGCTGCATCAAAAAGCAACACCTTGAAATGATTAATGAAGACTAATGTATGCAACTATTTCTATTGACAACAACTTCAGATAATTGCAGACTAAAAGAATAACACTATAGTTCTCATTTATTTTCTCTAAAGCTCACCCCTTCCAAGAATCTGCTGTTAGGAAACCTGTAAGCACTCACTGGTTAAAAAAAGTTCTAACTGGAAGCTCCTTTAACTAAGAGATGTGGAAAACATAGATCCTTTGCTGCACCTACTGCAACCATTGCCTGCACCAGCTGTGGTATGAAGGGTACCAGTCAAACCAGAGGCACTCAACATCCAGCTCTTCACCTCAAAATGCTAAGGTGACCTGTAAAAGTAAAATGACTGAACTAATATGTGATGGCAGCACTGAACGGACCTCTTAAGAAAGTAATTCAAGGCAATACTGTTTCAAAATGTACCTTTCTTCTTTAGTGCTCCCACTGCATCCATCAGTGACGCGGCCAGTTCTCTCACTCAAACAGCCTGTCCTAACATGGACCATCGTGGATGGGGCTACTGCAGCTACTGCGGTGTTCCTGAACTGCATGAGGTAGAGAGTCCATTCCTTAGGTATGATAGGCAGTGGGACTAAATAAACTCTCTTAAAAAGTACGCACGCGCACGCACATACATATATATGTCTCTCCCAATGTGAATTTTTCAGGGTTCCTCTCCTTTAAAGTACTGATTAAAAAAAAAAAAAAAAAAGAAATCTCTGAGTCTTCTGGGACATTAGAATTGAATCCCGAGCAGAAAAGATTAATCAGTGTCTATTTTTAAAGGACAAGTATTGAATCTTATTGAGAGAATCCTGAGATCCAAGGCAAGCCGTGTTTTCACTCTCTCTCTTAGGACAAAGCACGTAACATGCCTGGGAGTCACACAGGAAAGAAAATTGGCACCCCAGGCAAGAAGTATCAGTCAGGTTTGGAGAAGAAAGGTTTCACCACTCCAAAGGCAATCTAAAATACCAGTGACCAACCAGTCCTGTATTCAGAGTAAGTTATGACTATGCAATGATACACATATTCAGAAGCTAGGAAATGCAACTAACTGCTGTGTCTTTACTGGGTGTGAATGTGTGTAGTTCTACTACCCATGGAGCTGTGTCCACTTCTACACTCTCCCCACACACTTCCCACCACCTTTTCTTAGCAAGGTTGTGCTCAGTCTGTTTCAGCGAGGCTTTTAACAAAAGCAGTATGAATAGTTTGCAGCAGAATTTCCTCACGTTTGTTTATTTCTATTTCCATTAGAACTGGTGTTTTGGATGGAAACACACTTGTGATGGTGCAGCTGTCCAAAGGCAGGATGTTCTCACGCATTACATTTTCTGTCCTCTTCAATTGCCCACAATGGAAAAACACAAAGGATTATTAAAAAATCGTAACACGTATTTAAAATACAGTTGGGAAAAAAGAGACTATGACAAAAAAAAGACCTGCAAATACAGGTTTACATTATAATTCTGTCCAGAAAAGATAGCAGAGACAGGAAGTTTAACATCTAAAACACAGGAAATCTTGTTTTGTTCTATAGCTGTACAAGAATTTTTTGCATGACCTTGGACAATGCAAGGAAAGCTTAAGCCACTGTGAGAAACTTTGCACAAGATTTCCAAGGATACTGAGAGTTCAGGAGAATTTGGTAGACTGAAAAATATCTGGATGGGTCTAGAGGGCTGTGATCAGTGGCACAAAGTCCAGCCGGAGGTTGGACACTTGTGGCGTACCCCAGGAGTCTGTACAAGGGCCGGTACTGTTCAGCATCTTCATTTATGATCTGGATGATGAGGCAGGTTGCACCCTCATCAAGTTTGCAGAGGATACAAAACTGGGAGGAGTAGCTGCTACATTAGAGGGTTGATCTGCCATCCAGAGGGATATGGACAGGCTGGAGAAATGGGCACACAAGAACTTCCTGCAGTTCAGCTAAGGAAACTTTGTAGAAAAGGACCTGGAGGACCTGAAGAATAGGTTGACTGTGAGCCAGTAATGCCCCCTTGCAGCAAAGGCCAACAGTCCCCGGCACTGCATTAGGCAGAAGGTCACCAGCAGGTTGAGGGAGGTAATTCTTCACCTCTGCATAGCACTGGTGAGGCACATCTCGAATGCTGGGTCCGGTGCTGGGATCCCCAGTACCAGAGAGACATGGGCATATAGAGTAAGTCCACCAAAAGGCCATAGAGATGATGAAGGTGTTGAATCATCTTTGGTATGAGAAGGTGCTGAGAGAGCTGGGACTGTTCAGCCTGCAGAGAAGAAGGCTCAAGGCATCTTACTAATATATATAAATACCTGATGGCAAGGAGAGTAAAGAAGATTGAACCAGACTGTTCCCAGTGGTGCCCAGTGGTGGGACAAGACACAAACTGAAATACAGAAAATTCCATAAAAACATAAGGAATTGTATTTATTTATTTATTTATTTATTTATTTAACTGTGAGCATGGTAAAACACTGGCACAGGACACCCAGAGAGGTTGTGGCACCACCACCCTTGGATATATTTAACATTCAGGGGGGCATGGTCCTGGGTTGTGTACTATAGTTGACCTATTCTGAGCAAGGGGTTGGACTATATGATCTCCAGAGAAGTCTGCCAGCCTTACCCTTCCTGTGAATCTGTGAGGATCTACTGATAGCAAACATTTATGGAAATGAGGTCCAAGTGATTCCAAGTTCAAGTATTTAAAATGAAGGTAATCTCAATTACCAAACTTGAGTGTCATAGAATCACAGAACGGTTTAGTTTGCAAATGACCATTAAGATCATCAAGTCCAACCATTAACCCTGAACTGACAAGTCCACCACTAAATCGTATCCCTAATCACCATGTCTACTCATCTTTTAAATACCTCCAGGGATGATAACTCAAAGACTTCCCTGAGCAGTTTGTTTTAATTCTTGATGACCCTTTTGGGAAAGGAAGTTTTCCTTGTGTCCAGTTTAAGCCTCTGCTGGCACAACTTGAGGCCATTTCCTCTTATCCCATCACTTTTTACTTGGGAGAAGAGATGAACCCCTGCCTCCCTACACACTCCTTTCTGGTAGTCGTAGAGTTCAATAAGGTCTCTCCTGAGCCTCCTTTTCTCCAGGATGAGCTACCCCAGTTCCCTCAGTTGCTTCTCATAAGACTTGTGCTCTAGACTCTTCACCAGATTTGTTGCCCTTCTTTGGACATGCTCGAGCACCTCAATGTCATTCTTGTAGTGAGGGGCCCAAATCTGAACACAGTACTTAGAGGTGTGGCCTCACTGGTGCCAAGTACAGGGGAATGATCTCTTCCCTAGTCCTGCTGGCCACACTATTTCTGACACAGGCAAGGATGCCATTGGCCTTCTTAGCCACCTGAGGACACTGATGGCTTAAATTCAGCTGGCTGTTGACCAGAACCCCCAGGTGCTTATCCACGAGACAGATTTCTAGTCACTCTTCCCTAGTGCTGTAGCATTGCATGGAGTTGTTGTGATCCAAGAGCAGGATCTGGCACTTGGCCTTGTTGAACAGCATGCCATTGGCCTTGGTCCATCAATTGAGTCTGTCCAGTAGCTCCCTCTGCAGACTCTTCCTACCCTCAAGCGGGTCAACACCTCCACCCAACTTGGTGTCATCTGCAAACTTACTGAGGGTGCGCTTGATCCCCTCATCCAGATCACTGATCAAGGTATTAAACAGAACTGGCCCCAATACTGAGCCCTGGGGAACACCACTTGTGTCTGGATGCAAACTGGATTTAATTCAATTCACCATCACTCTTCGGGCCCAGTCATGCAGACAATTTTTTACCCAGCAAAGAATACATCCATCCAAGCCATCAGCAGCCAATTCCTCCAGGAGGATGCTGTAGGGAACAGTGTCAAAACCTTTACTGAAATCTAGGTAAAAACCATTCACAGCCTATCCCTCATCCACTAAGTGGGTCACCTTAACATAGAAGATCAGGTTAGTGAAGCAGGACCTGTCTTTCATAAACCCATGCTGGCTGGGCCTGATCACCTGGTTGTCCTGTATATGGTGCGTAATGGCACTCAAAATTATCTGCTCCACAACCTTCCCCAGCATTGAGGTCAGACTGACAGGCCTGTAATTCTCCAGATCCTCCTTCTGGCTTTTCTTGCAGATGGGCATCACATTTGCTAACCTCCAGCCAACTGCGAACTCCCTGGTCAGACAGGAAAGTTGGTAAATGATGGAAAGTGGCTTGGGACCACTTCCGCCAGTGCCCTCAATGCCCTTGGGTAGATCCCACCCATCCTCATAGACTTATGTGTGTCTAAGTGGTGTAGTAGGTCACTGATCATTTCCCCTTGGATTATAGGGGCTTCATTGTGCTCCCCATCCCCGTCTTCCAGCTCAGTGGACTGGATATCCAAGAACGGTGAGAGTCTTGGTCTTACTATAAAATACTGAGGCAAAGGTGGCATTAAGTACCTTGGTGTTTTCCTCATCCTTTGTCCCTGTCTTTCCTCCTACATCCAATAAAGGATGGAGATTCACCTAAGCCCTCCTTTGCTGGTAATGTATTTACAGAAACCTCCCCAGCAGGCTGCAGAAGATGGCACAGTTCTCACCTATACCCATCATGTCCTCACCCTGCTGTCTTTACCTTGACTTACACCTTTTCCTTGCAGAGAACTAAAAATGGCAGAGAGCATCTGATAGTTTGAGAGATACTGGTTCTCTAGTTCACAATAGGTGTGAAAGAAGCCCTGTTACCTCTTGTTTCCCTTGCAGTCTTGGGGTATTTGAGAGATACTGCTTCTCTAGTACACAATAGGTGTGAAAGAAGACCTGTTACCTCTCATTTCCCTTGCAGTTCCCATTACTATTTTTTTTCTTTACATGATAGTAAAAAAGCCTAGCTTCCTCCTTCTCTCTGATGGCTCGGGAGCAGGGAAACTAGTAATCTTTATTGCTTAACTGGTTTACATCCTCTATCTCTTCTGTCTGGGAATATGAAAGAAAAGACACAAGGCTTTCCCCTCTGCCCAGTACAGGAAGTGAAAGCAGTGATCAGAGAGCAGTGAGCAGGTATTTCCCTCATGTATTTTGTGCAGGCATTTACGCAATGTAATTGTAAAAAAAAACCCACGAAAAGTAAGATTGAGTTAGTGGGAAAGGAGAAAGTTATGTGACAGAAGAGGGGTAAAAACAAAAACCAGGACGTAGTGAAGGTAGGCGTGAAGGGAGCAACATGAAAAGAGCACACTCAAAAGTAAAACATGCACTTTTAACATCTCTTCCACTTAAAGAAAAACACAGAGTACAGGAAGACTGGCTGGCTTTTATCATACCCTTTTCTAGAGCATCCACACACCAAAGAGTTAGGTATTCTGAGGTGCAATTTCATAAGGTCTGTCAAATGCACCACATTCACAAAATCATGATGTACAGAGTTTAAACTACAGTTTGTTCCATTTCAAAGCTTGGTAATAAAGGGCACATTCACAAGTACACAGACACAACCTCTCAGCCACCACTGCCACATGGTTTCCATTAAGTAGCATATGAACAAAAAAATCTCACCACAAAAAAGGAAAACCACATCCCTCAAAATTCATCCCGAAACTCACATCATCACTACAGCTCTAATGTCCTACTCGGAGTTGAATAACAAGTAATAGATTAAAAAAGTTCTGAATATGCACTTGATACCCTCCTCTTCCATTACTCTGCTGCACTCACACTACTCTTTTCCCATCCTTAGTCATAGGATAAGACTAACGGGAAGACATTCTTCTCCCACACAGACAGTGCAAACCCAGTATCCTGACTTCCATTATTCAGTTTGATTCCTGTCTCCTCTCTCCATCCATCCTCACTGAAACACACATTTCTTAACATCCATTCCCCAAATGTAACTCGCTCATTATTCACAGGCATATTACTGGCTTCATTTTGCACATGTTCTGTCTCTCCTATCCGAGCTAAAACCTCTTTTAAAGAATACCTTCTCTTCTCGCGCCTTAAATTTTTTCTTTACCCTAGAGCAGCATTTCTTGTTATTAGCTATGATATATTTTTCAAAACCACCTGAAATACTCCTCAAAACCTCACGTTCCACATTTCCTTTTTTATGTCTTACACATCTCTACTCTTAGATTCAAGAATTATAGAGTACCCCAGGGTTCAGATAAGAAGCATTCATTGAAATACTGTATGAACACTGCAGGATAAAAAATATACTATATAAACAGGATATGGACAGTTCATCAAAACTATAAATATCACACATTTTCTTAGCATAACCAGTAAGTAAACTGCCCTATGCATACAGGTTTTACTGTCTGCTTCCAATGACTCTATCTTATTTTCACTATCAATAAAAAATATTGATTTGGGGAGGTATAAACTTGAGTTTAATGAAGAAATTTTAAAACTCTCATAAAATGATGCATCTACTAAGCAAATGCATTGATTTTGAATGAAGTGAAACAGCAACATCTCTACAATGCCCATGAACATACGAAAGGTAATGCCAGGATTTCCCCTAACTGGTTTCAGAATTTGGCCTGCAGACTCTCACTGTAGATAGTATTTCTCAAAGAATACTTCATTCAGCCTGGGAATATTTTCTTGCTACAAATAAATTTTCAAAACGAATTAAATCTGGGTCGTTTTTATGTAGTTAACAGTGCAAAGGGCATTTTCTATGCTTGTTAGTTGTCTTCAAAAAAAAGGGCTTTGACTTTTACAAATATGAAACCTGGCAAGTGATAGATCCATAGAACTTCACAGTCAAATCACTTAGGGTGTTCTGAAGGCAAACTCAGTTAAAAATAATCAAAGCTACTGAGGCCCCAGAGGAAGTCAGGATAGAGGAGGAGACTTCCTTGGATGATGAGGACTGGGTTAGGATCAACTGAGCAACCTGGATCTACAGAAGTCCATGGGCCTCGATGGGATGCAGCCATGAGTGCTGAGGGAGCTGGCGGAAGTCATTGCTAGGCCACTCTCAATCATCTTTGATAAGTCATGAAAAACAGGAGAGGTGCCTGAGGACTGGAAGAAAGCAAATGTCACTCCAGCCTTCAAAAAGGGCAAGAAGGAGTACCTGGGTAACTACAGACCAGTCAGCCTCACCTCCATCCCCGGAAAGATGATGGAGCAACTTATCCTTGGCACTGTCTCTAGGCATATCAAGGACAAGGGGGTCGTCAGAAGCAGTCAACATGGTTTTATCAAGGGGAAGTCATGTTTGACCAACCTTCTATGATAGCCTTCTATGAAGAAATAACCAGGTGGATAGATGATGGTAGTGCAGTGGATGAGATCTATCTTGATTTCAGTAAAGCATTTGACACCATCTCCCACAGCATCCTTGCAGGTAAACTGAGGCAGTGTGGTCTGGATGATCAGGTAGTGAGGTGGGTTGTGAACTGGTTGAAGGGAAGAAGTCAGAGAGTTGTGGTCAATGGGGCATAGTCTAGTTGGAGGCCTGTGTATAGAGGAGTCCCTCAGGACTCCATACTGGGACCAGTACTGGGACTGTACTGGGACCAGTACTATTCAATATATTCATCACTGACCTGGATGAAGGAACTGAGTGCACAGTCAGCAAGTTTGCTGATGATAGAAAACTGAGAGGAGTGGCTGACACACCAGCAGGCTGTGCTGCCATCCAGCAAGACCTGGACAGGATGGAGAGTTGGGCAGGAAGAACTCCAATGAAATACAATAAGGGCAAGTGTAGAGTCTTGCATCTGGGAAAGAACAACCCCATGTACCACTATAAGTTGGAGATTGACTTGTTAGAGAGTAGCATGGGGGAAAGAGACCTGGGGGTCCTGGTTGACAGCAGGATGACCATGAGCCAGCAATGTGCCCTCGTGGCCAAGAAAGCCAATGGCATCCTGGGGTGGATTAGAAGGGGTGTGGTTAGTAGGTCGAGAGAGGTTCTCGTGCCTCTCTACTCTGTCCTAGTGAGACCTCATCTGGAATGTTGTGTCCAGTTCTGTGCCTCTCAGTTCAAGAAGGACAGGGAACTGATTGAAAGAGTCCAGTGCAGAGCCACAAAGGTGATTAAAGGAGTGGAGCATCTCCCTTATGAGGAAAGGCTGAGGGAGCTGAGTCTCTTTGGCTTGGAGAAGAGGAGACTGAAGGGTGACCTCATTAATGTTTTTTAATACGTAAAGGGCAAGTGTCAGGAGGATGAAGCCAGGCTCTTCTCTGTTATGTCCAATGACAGGACAAGGGGCAATGGGTGTAAGCTGGAGCATAAGAGGTTTTACAGAAACATAAGGGAAAACTTTTTCACTCTGAGGGTGACAGAGCACTGGAACAGGCTGCCCAGAGGGGCTGTGGAGTCTCCTTCTCAGGAGACATTTAAAACCCACCTGGATGTGTTCCTGTGTGACCTGCTGTAGGTGGTCCTGCTCTGTCAGGGGGGTTGGACTGGATGATCTTTTGAGGTCCCTTCCAACCCTTAACATTCTGTGATTCTGTGACTTAGTGACCTGGTTTTTGTAAGCAATATATACAGTTCTTTCTATATGTGAGGCTTTCCAAAGTTATCCCCTTTCTCCAAAAGAGATTTAAAGCATGTTTTAGAATACTTTTTAGCACACTGTCCTTTAGCAATGCTGCGTCTGTAAAGGTGCATTAGAGTGGTGACACCGGACAAAAATGACCATCAACATCCCAGCCCATTGCTTTGCTAATCTGCATTGACAAACTAACATCTGTTGAGTACTAAGAAAGGGCCACTTTAATATCTGTGTTTAGGCTCACCCCTGCTGTCTACCAGTGGCTTCACATGAATTGTCTCATGTTAAATGCAAAAAAATGGTGAGAGGATTAATTTCCAGCTCTGAGTAATCAGAATGGGATCTGAAAAGGAGAGGGATATTTCTCTACCTGCATCTTTACTAGTATCAAAGGACTGGCAAACAAAATCAGGCCACTATTTATACTTTAACTACCCTGCTGATTTCAAAATCCGTAGTTTCTTCAACAGCTGTGCACACTTCCTGTCTTCAGCATATTTGCATAGATGATCACGATTTAAATGCAATAAACTGAAAGAGGGTAGATATACATTAGAGATAAGGAAGAAATTCTTCCTGAATGATCCTCACCATCCTTAGATGGTGAGGCACTGGAACAGGTTGCCCAGAGAAGTTGTGGATGCCACATCCCCAGAAATGTTCAAGGCCAGGTTGGATGGGGCTCTGAGCAAGCTGGTCTAGTGGAAGGTGTCCCTGCCCATGGCAGGGAGGTTGAAACAAAATGATCTTTTAAGGTCTCTTCCATCCAAAACCATTCTATGATTCTATGATGCTATTGCAGGACAGGAGAAAGAATCCAGTTGTTGCACTCCTCCTATGCACTTCGTAAGAATAAAAAGCCTGAATTTCCTGTAGACACTGAAATAGAGCAGATGTGACTCTACAGAAAGAAGGAAAAGACCTCTTGTAAAGTATATCCAAATATATATCCAAATTGCTGGCTCCTGATTGCAAAATGTTGGTTGATTCCTTATACTACTGTTGTTACTGTCCTTTTTTCCTGCATTGCTCTATAGCAGAGGTAGCAGAAGGGGACATGTGCTTATACCTGATTTCCTCAATACTCATCTTACCCATAATATCACATAACTGCCTCCTCTGTTGGTACAAGCTAAAGTGCCAGCCTCTGTGTTGAGGCTAATCAGGTATAAGCACATGATTCCTCTTCTGCTGCTCTTTACTTCAAGGACAGTGACCTCACAGAGTTATTATTGAATTACCAAGCAATAATTCAATATTGAAAGGTCTTAAACTGATGCAAATTAGACCTACCAGAGCTTATTTGTCTGCAAGGTCTGAACTCTGAAGTCTTTTGTAGGGATGGCTTTTAAGAAAGTATAGTAATTCTGCTGTGATGAAGGGAGCCTGAAGCCATAGAAGAAGTATCCAGGTACAGCTGTGTTTCCATTTAAGTAGTGTGCCAAACTGGTTGTCATCAAGAGGAAAATGTGATACCAGAGAGGGTTCTAGCAGCTTGAAGGACCCACAACCACCACCAGACACCAGCAGTCCTTAAGATTTCTCTGTCAGTTTGACTCTAGGGAGGGAGGGAGGGAACGTGGAACTGTGAGATTCGGGCATAGCTCTGGGATTCTGTGACAGCTCTGATGACTAGGAGGACAGATGCATATGGTTAAATACATTCCACAAAAGGCATCTGCAGCTCCAAGTGGATCCTCTGGTGGTTGGTAGTGAAATATTTAGTTGATGCCTTTAAGAGTAAGAACTGTCTCTGTACAGAAATGGGGTACTTGGTTATTTTGGAAGAGCTAGTTGTCATGCCCTTTGAAAAAACCAAGCTTCTAAGACGCTGGCTGTCATTGACTGCTTTCCAGTGTCACATGAAGGATTAATCTTTCTGGTGAGGTTGGACTGGATTAGGTGGTTTGTTCAGGGTTGGCAGGAGTGTTTTCATAACTAGTGCCAAGGCTCGAATAAATTGGAGCACAGCTATATTGATATGAATTAAAATGCCCAGATATCCAGGAATTCAAGCAGCCTTCTGGGACTTGTGTTATCACAAAATATACTTCAGTAACAATTTTTACAAGCATTAGGAGAAACAGCTTTGAGGACAGATATTTCTTAATGTATCTAAAATAACATCATTTAAATGTTAAATTTTATCTCTAGTCTGTACTGAGCAGTATTTAATACCTGTAAGAGAAAGGGCTCATTTAGGAATGTGTCATTTTGTTATAACTAGTTGTACAAACATACAAGGAATCACATGAAATGCCCAGCGAGGTGGTAGATGTCCCATCCCTGGAAACACTCGAGGTCAAGTTGAATGGGGCTCTGAGCAACCTGGTTGAGTTGAAAATGTCCGTCCTCACTGCAGGGGTATTGGACTAGATGACCTTTAAAGGTCCCTACCAGCTCAAAACCTTCTTTCATTCTGTGAATTACAGAGGTCTACATCTAAATGGTGATACAGCCTTCTGAGACTACAATTACTCATTTAAAAAAAAATAATTCATACTAATGTAGTGCTTATACCATTAATGTGCAATTTAGTGCAGGATATTCACAGATACATTAATTAGTGGGAATAATTGATCTAAATTTGAAGGGGTGCCCATTACTTGCAACTCTCATAAACTTCAGTGTTGAGATATGGAAGTTAAACACCTGCAGAAGGCAGGGAATAGTGCTTTGGGCAGTTAGTTTCAGTGTTCATATATGATATGAACTGCAAAATGAGAATAGACAACTAAAAATATCTTAATACGGCACAATGCCAAAAACGATGAGACAGAAGCATTTTTCTGGTGAGGTTACTTTAGAGTTATTTAAAAGGAATAGTTTAAAAAGTAGAAAGAAATTAATGATTGTAGGGAAGTTATGTTGCAAATGTGCTTTTCCTTAGCAAGCTGTCACTGTATACAGAGGTGAAATATACACATGCAAGTAAACAAAATACATGCCTATATTTTTAAATATTATGTTTATATTTTATTATATCCTATTTTTCAAATGCTGTTAAAATTATCTAGCATAAAACTAATATTTATTCCTCTATTATGAGTACCAAGCTACGCTGCAAAACCAAGACTTACAGCTATACAAACACGTCTTATTTCATGTACACAAGGAGATATAGGTCTTCTTGATAATTGCTGGGAATGCAGTCCAAGTGTGTGGTCATCAAGCTTTAAATCAGAGACTAACATAAAGATGTATGTACAATATTTAATCTATTATTATAATTTCTTAAATTATTTGTCAGTAGCATTTTTTTTTTCACTTCTGCTATTCTGCCACTTGTGGAGGTGCACTGCTTTGTGCTCAGTCATTTTTAAAAGTAAATAAGTAAGCAAATAAATAAAAAAACCCTCATTCTAGAAGTGGTGAATTGTTAGGGAGAGACAGAATATAACCAAGAGAACCAGACTAGAGAACATTTGCCCTCTCCATAATGAATCTCCAGATCCTAGGCAACTGCAATCACAGTACCCTTCCATAGCAGGAACTCCTGTTGTTGATACCTTTTATAGTCCATGTCATGGAGACTCCCAGAAGGTTTGATATTTCAAGAGCAAAGGAGGATGGATTGAAAATAGAAGCAGGTTGAAAAGCCAGACATTTCTGCTTGCCTCCCCTTAGAAACCACTTCCAACATGTCAAGATGTGAAGAACATGGGGAAAGTAAGTTAGGACAGTGGTCTGCTTAAGCTGATAAAACCAATCCCATTTGAAAATACAGATTCTATTCTTACATCTTGGATTGCAGTGACAGAAAACTATACATTATTTTACCTAAACCACTCTAGAGGCATGTATATTTAATTCCATGCCATAGAACTGTAATTGAAGTTTAGAAGTTCATCACCTATGAAGGCTGAAGTTTTCCATGTGATGTAACTGCCTGGGGTTGTTCTCCCTCACCTATCCTGTCCTGTCACCTTGTTCCCAGAAGATCAAACATGAAAATCAATTTGAGCTAGTTCATCTAAACAGTTGGGTTGTTCATGAGAACAAAGTTGACAGAGATTTTTTTTTTGGGTACATTTTGTACATTTTCTTTTGGTAAAATATTCTACTGGCTCCAGAAAAACATACACATTGAGCAGGGTCAAGCAAGGCTACGTTTACTACACTTGTGAGAGTCTATTCAAATTTGTCTGCATAGAGCTGGGGTCTAAGAAATGTTTTTTGCCTGTCTTCGGCAGAGAATTTATACATATTCATACATATAGACATTTGGTAGTACCGAATTCTCCATAGATGATGTATGCACTTGAGTGTGCCCCAGCCCATGAAGCTCCTGTCCTCCAACTGTAAATCCATGTATTAAACTGACCTTACTCCAGGACCACCCCTACTGATCATGTGCACTACCTCTAAGACCACAAAGAATCTTTTACTTTCTGTCCACTCTCTTCCCTGCATTAATGTCCAGTTACTGTAGGAGAAAAGGAACCTCTACATAGTAATCATGGGCCCTAGCTTTTGCTTCCTAAAAAAGGAGACATCCAGGTCTGAAATAAATCCCTTACAGTCAATGGAAAAAAAGAGGATCTTCTTAAGGGCTATCTGATAGTAGATGTATATTTCTGATATATCTGATCTCAGCTGTGTATTTTATGATGGTATGAGTTGACCACGGAAAGGCTTATTTCTCTTCAGAGAATATAGAGGAAGCCCTGTGAAACTAGCTCAAATGTCAATGTCTATGTTTCAGATGATTTAAATTGAGCAGACTAAACCTACTCATCCTGATTGTGTGCTAAGAAGTAAATAGTGGATGGAAGAGGGACCAGGTGCAGAAAGAAAAAAAGAAATAAAGAGGGTTGGGGAGGAAATGTTTGAGTGGCAGAATTATCATCAGCTTGGAAGCTATAAAAATCAAACAAGTCTGTAACAGTTACATGTTTCTCCTCAGAGTCTGGGATTGATCCTAGAGAGCTTGAGTTCTCACTTCCTCCATTTTTACAAAATACTTATGAAATTAACAAGGAAAATGTCTGTCTTAGTCCTTCTTTAATGTCTGGTGTCCACAGGGAACAGACAGCTTATTAGTACCATCAGTTGCTCCACTAACTCAAATGGTTGAGATATGAACTTTGAATCTGGACATTTCAACCTATGGTTAGCCTGTGAGCAGCAGTGTATATACACCTCTTCTTAGTTTTCATTTTAAAAGAAGATACATGAAAGAAGCTCTCAGAAGCTAAGTAATACAACAACATCAGCAATTTTTATTAGATACCCTATAATTATGTTATAGATTATGCATAGGACTGTATGTTAATGTCTGCTGCATTCAGCAGTTCAGCATATGTTATTTTTATTGACTAGGTTTAGGCTGCAAAGTGAAGACAATTTTATTTCCTGCAGGACTTGCAGCTAGTTAGCTGTAGAAGACCAGAGATATTTTAGGAATAGGTTGTGGAACTACAATAAAAAGACCGTCTGTAAAGACTGGGATTTCAGCAGGGAAATCCAGTTTCTGCATTTGGCTGTTACAAGTTCTCTCTGGGGTGTTGAATGAGCTACACAAATCAGATTATTTCATTATGAGTTGGGGGTGACATGGCAGGAGCACAGCTGTAGATTGAAATCATCATCCATTGTGTTTGGAACATAAAAAATGCTATGAAATGCTATGAAATGTCCTGTACTCTGAAACATCAAAAATACCCCAAAAAATCAATATCTTAGCCTGGACACCAAAAATAGGTCAATATATTTGGTAAAGCTCAACTGGGACAGAGAGATTTTGGGAATTTCTGTGTTTCAGAGCTCCCATTAACCTCAGGGATGTTTAATTGCCAGATGACTGAAAACAGGTTTAACATCTGTTAGCCATGCCTTTATTTCCAACCCGCAAAAGACATAAAATCTTGCCCTTGTTACACTCTTCTTCTGCCATGTCTGATGTGACAGTGTTTTTTTTTTAAAGCAGAAACTTTGTATCTCAGCAGCACTTACGATCTCTCCTATTGCTTAATATGCTTTGCTAATCAATATCTGTGAGACAGTATGAGTGCGGTTCATCTTGCTGAACACTGGATATTTGCAAAGCAGATATTTACAATTGAGGTAATTGTCTGAGGCTTTTTTTTTACAGGCACAAGAGAGAAGTGAGTGGGTTTTGGCAGTCAGCTCATCTGACCTATTTTAGGCATGCCCATTTCTGTCCTCTAGCTATGACGAGAACTTCAGGCAAGTACAGTCATTGTGGACATCTGCATTGGAAAGGTCCAAATGTGGGCAAAATGAAACCCACCTGTCCCCCCTTCAAAGAGAGAGACCAAAATCACTAAAATTAAATGGGTTTACACAGAAGTAAATTTGTCTCAGGATTTTTCACATTTTCATACACCTTGCAATTTTCTACTCCTTTTTCCTTGTTGTCCTTATCTTAGACAGATTTAGGATATTGAACATGCACAGATAAGCCTCCATGACTACCTACTTTGACAGATACACAGATAAGAATACACTGTTAAAGTGATTTAGCAAGGTTGAGGTATTTAGGAACAGCTTTAAAGGTGCTTCGAAAGTGGGTTAGTACCACAAAGCCATCATTAAAGCATTTATAGTTTTTTCTGCTTCTTAAGGGGGGCTTGGGGTGGAAAAGAAAGGAAGCAAGGAAGAAAGGGGATTTAAATATAAAACCTCAGCATTAACTCAATGCCAAAAATAAGAAATTAAGCATGGGATTCTGCCCAGGAAATTTCCAGTGTAATTATTATTAATACACATCTATAATTTCTGTAATTACTTTTTCTACTATAATTTATTTTCCTCTAAAAATGTAATCCCTTAAACTTTGTTATTTTCTGTATACTATTAAGAGGTTTGTGTAATCTAGACAATTAAATGTTGAGAAACACTTTATTTTTTCTCCCCAGCTTCCTAATTGAGTGATGAGATTGTCACCACAATTGCTATATTAGTAAAGATTGAGGATCTTGAGATGTTTTTAAGCAACATCTTTAAAGAAACAAAGATTATCAGTGCACTGGGGCAGCTAAGCTGTCTACACACACACAAAAAAAAAAAATCTCCAAATACCAAAAAACCAATCAGGATTGCATATTATTAAAAAAGCTCCGAAGTTACATAGAGCTTGGCAGATACACATTATTTTCTTTCTTTAAGGACCAAGCTGCTCTGATTTTGCAGTATGTCAATTTTAATTGTCCTTTGAAGGACACACAAATGCAAAACATTCTTGGTATTTCACTTTACCTTCTGACTGAAGGTTTCTTCCTTCTTGCTTCAGTCACTACTATCTGCTGAGAGAGCTTACAGAAGGACCACTTCAGGCCAGACTGAGGAAGCAGTTCATCATATACCATTTAGTGCATTGTACTTTTTACTAAGCCTTATCATTTCAAACAGAGAACACTGTACAATGCAAAACTGAAAAGAGATGTTCCTTTGTTTCTTCTGAACAGCACCCTCAAGGCTTCTCCTATTGCATGACCTCTGCAAATAGCTCCCAGAAAGGATAGCTTGAAAAATGTGTACCGCTTATCCACAACATGAATACGTTTAGAGAGTGCTGGTATGACAGATGGAAATTTTATTTCATATATATATATATTTCATATATACTTGTGGGTTTTTATAAAGTTCTCTTTATGGCAGAAGTCCTTGAACAGACAAAAAGTGAAAGAAGTCTAGCAAACTTGAGTTACTCTAACTTTTCTCATGTATCTTTCATTTTGGTCCACAACATACCTGCGTCTCAGCCAGAGAAGATGAATCAGGTATTAAACACAATTACATGCCCAGTAACTGCTTGTGAACACTGAGGGTAGTTATTTTTTAAAGACACTCCCATCAGATTATAGGAAATAGCTTTTTCAAATATGATATTTTTTCTTTAATTGATAGAATACAACTTGTATTCACTTAGAAACTGTTCCTACTTCTGTGAAAGACATGCAGCATTTGAAGCAGTAGCTTAAAATAATTGATATTCTGTTTTATGCATAAAAATTACTGTTACAAATATGCAGATGTCAAATTTCTAATTCAACCACTGTCAGTGTCTTAACTACAAAAGACTCAATGAGAATTTGTAAAATCTTTTGTAATAAAAGCTCAAAAACTTAAAAATGTTAATCCCTGGGATGAAAAATAAATCTGAGTACCACAAGTCATAACTGTGCTTATTTATGGCTATGCAAACATGATGCACCTACACATAAAATGCTTAAGAGAAGAGAGGCTATTCTGTTAGTCTTGAGTAGATGACTACAGTCACTGTATGTCTGATGTGACTGTATGGTTGAGATTTTCATATCTTCTGTGAGGCTAACTAATCACAGGTGATGCAAAAGTCAACATTTATTTTTACAGGCTACCAGGAGTCATATACTAATGCATATATAAGGAACGTAAGAGATACACTTAGAATTTATTTCTTTCACCATGAAAGTAGGGCAAAATTTTGTTTGGGTTTTTTTTTTATGATGCAAGGCAGTTATTAATTTTTTTCTATAACATTGCAGAAAAAAAGGTACAGACAGAGTCCATAAAAGTTTTATGAATACTCTTATTGACACTGTGCTTAAAAAGAAACAACATCTGTGACTGCTTTATAGTTTCTTTGTTTGCAGACTAAATTTATCTACTTTATGGGTTGCTCCTGAAAAACAGCTGAAACATAAAAATTCATCAGAGCACCACGTTCAGTATTTGCCCTTTTGCTAATGCACACCTGGTTAGGCTAAAGCAATTGAAGAGGATCACAGTTCTTCAAGACAGTAATGGAAAAGCATGGAGGCAAGATTTAAAATGTGAGAAAATTAATTTTCGTAAGACCTGACAGTAATAGATCGTCACTTACTTGTGCAGTGGCTGCAGTTCCTAAAGACATATTGTATGAGTTACTCCTAGGTTGCTGTGCTGGAGGTCTCAGTACAAAGCCTGGGACAATCAACTGACCACTGTGGAGGTGTCCTCCGTGCTCTTGTGTTCCTAAACTGGTGGTGCACAAGTCAGGATCAATCAATCCAACCCCAGAAAATCCTAATGCCACCCAGATTCAGTGCGTTGCAGGATTGGACTAAGAGGCCACAGAAGACCTTGTGTTCATCATGGGTCAAAGAACAGTGCCTGCTCTGCAAAAAAAACAGTTTTCTCCGTGTCTGTATACCCATGCATATACACATACCCACACTAGAGCTTGTAGCTTCCCAGCAGTAAATCCTTGATAAACAGTGTCAGCACTGCAGCTGGTCCCCACTTCACTTCTCCCTTTGATGCAATAACACAGTAATAGGTAAATGGAACAACTCCACTACTTCAATAAATTTGTTACCAGACGCACATTTCTGGGAGAAACTACTTAAGCACCTGAAACCTTATCAAACTTTTTCCTTGATGCTGGGATCTTACCAGCCAACTCACAGCACACTTTGAATAGTGAATAAAAGCCACTTTGTTACATTTTTCAGTTGTAATCTTTACCCACGCATTAAGAAAGGTTTGGAACATGTTACAAAACATGCAAGTGTCTGGAAAGCCTAAGAACAAGAAGCATCTACACATGATGACAGATGTATTTTCATGAAAGACTTGACATTTGGAGTAAAAGGGCAACACAGGTTGGGAAAGGGATAAATACAAAATGGCATAGCTCATCGCTGCATTTAGATGAGCAGTCAAATCAGATGCTCTGAAGCCATAGGGGACAGATGACAACATGAGGTTTGCTGCGCTGTAAAAATGGTAGTGAGATTTTTGCCCTTGATGAGGTTTTGGCGTATATTGTTTTTCTAAAGGAGCAAGTATATATACACCCCCAAAAAACTGATGGCTGCACTGAGATGAGTGAGATGTGTTTCAGTCACTCAAATTGTTTATTGCTGAACAATCTGAAAGCCCAAAAATTGCCAGTTGTACTTCATTAGAGATTTCAGAGGAGTAAAGTCGAGATGATCTGTGCTTTGCAATGGATGTCGCTCAGGCCTGGGGATGCGATGATGTGTCCCAGGATGCCAACAGGGATGTTCTACCTACAAAGTAATCCCGGTGACAAGGGACATGAACTCTTCTCTCAGTACTCTGTCAAATTTTCACTGGGTTTTGACAGGGAGTCCTAATTAATAAAATCACATTTCACCATTAAGGGTTGTTCAATATATTTATCTGCAGATACCAGAACCATTGTTTTTCCCTGGAAATGGACTTCAGTACAGAAGTCTCCTTCCTTTTCTATTGATCTTTCTTACTCTTGAAGAATGCCTTTATTTGCCCCCATTAATGCAGGTGGGGTTTAAAACCTTTTATGCCTCTGATAATAGTGGTAGCATGTACCATGTTTTTGTTAGGACATCATCCATGAATCTGCATAGCTGCATCTTGAAAATATACTCCTATCTCTTTACCTGCCCCTAGAAATCTTCTTCAGTCACCTGGGATGGATGCAACTGAGTCTAGCCTTATCAGAAAAGAAAGAAGCAACATAAAGTGTGCTGGACATTTTTGGTTTGTTTCCTTATCTGACAGCACAAAAACTTTCTTTAAATATTATCAATGTGATTACCTTCCATAGACTTCAGTTGAACGTATCAATTCAGCAGCTTAGGAAATACCACAAAACCCTTCCTTTCTTTCCTGTTTCTTAGGAATAGGGTGCTTCATATTCAGTATGCCAAGTTCTGCATTTATTGTTCCATTCCCAGATAAGTCCAAGGCAACAGGACCAGTAAGTTTTCTAGAACTATGTTTAATTTGCTGAATGATTCCTGTGTGTTGCTCTCAGACATACTCCCTGTATGACTCCATTAAACACACTCTTGACTCCAGATCATGCACATGTTCAAAAGCTTTGGAACAAGGTGGGTTTTGCTTGGCTTCCATGTCTCTATAATGGAGTCAGAAACCATGACACATGTCTGAGTTCCTTGATTATGCACTTCTTGGACAGGAAATGTTGAAATCTTCTCTAGATCATAGCACTAAAGCCACAAATCATGGCAGATTTGATGTTCTCAGTCAGGATGAGGATTGCTGCTCCTAAAGATGATCAAACCCTCTGTGTTCCAGGTGAAAGATTTCCAGCCTTTTGCTCTTCACCCTGCCTTGGCTGTGCAATAGCCAGTGCATTGGCACACAATGCAGATGATTTTGGCTTTGTAAACAGAACATGCTGAACTACTCTATTGACAGGTGAAAAGGAATAAAGAACTTGTGTTTAGTGATGTTGGCTGTGCTGTGCTAACACAAATAAAATACAAGGGGGGGGGGAATCCTTTATTTTTATTGTTAGCATTTGAAGATAGCATACTGAATACGCTCTGGGATTAGATCTCCTGAGTCAAATAGCAATGTATTTACCAACACTTTTCAGAGAAGAACAGTCTTTTAAGTGATGCTTAGCAACATGAATCCTCCATTCTGTTCTGTGTATTACTTTTAACACTTTTCACATTTACCATTCGTTTGAGTACAAAATACACAGGAGAAGAATTTCATTCATACTCTGAATGCCAGCATGTTCAGATGTATAGCACTAGGCACAGGAAGCCCTACTGCAACGCTGACATTGCATTCAAAGTCTTTCCGGACCAAAACTCCAAACCCCACAGTTTATGTCAGTCACCTTTAAATGGATGTACTTTTCAGTGCTATTAGTTACCTTACACTTCTTCCCTAAACAGATGGCTTTTGGACTGAAGGATGGACAACAAGCTTCAAAAGATCAGAGTAAACCCAGCCTATGAGATGTTATGCATCCACATATCCCACAGAAGTAGAGAGAGCTGTGCTGATGGAAGCCTCTTAGGACTGAATCTGTACTTGATGGACTTCAGAAACACAGCAAGGAACATGAGGTTTAATCTTGCAAAAAGATAATCACATCCAGCTAATGCACTTGTATCTAGAAATGGCATAGTGGCAGACACCACCATGGATGTGAACAGTGAAAACAAAATTCTTCCTCCACTGAAGTTTTAAGTATTTTCATTTTTATTCCTTACTATATAACTGGACTTGTGTTATTACAAAGCATGTTTATTAGGACTGTCATGTGAGTCTGCTGTGTGTTTTAATACAATTCTCTACCAGATAAACTAAAACATCAACTACTTTGATCAGGATTAAACCATGAAATCAGAGCTCACACATAATACTTAACCTAAATAAAGAATTCATGGGAAACAGAATCTCGCTATCATAATATTTATTGGAAAAGTATACAGGAAGAAAAAATCCATACATGCTTTTCAGAAAAGCATAATTTCCCAATGGATACTGCTCTATTTGACTTGAATCTAAACTAACGCTGTAGATTCTAATAGCACTTGGCAAGCTGCAGACACATCATTTTTTAACTTAGGCTTATATTTGAATTACCTGGAACTCAAATTTCCAATGTGACCTTTTCAGGGCTTTGTTTAGGAACAAAATGAGTTCTCACTAGAGAAAGAAAATACCTTTTAGAGAACAAGATATATTGTTGAGGGTGGAGGCTAAAATAGTACAGTGCTGCTGCTAGTCTAGAATTAGAGAAAACAATGACTATGTATGTAAGCTTTGTTACCTTCAGCTGACAAGGGAATGTAATTTTTTTTTACATTTAAAACCAAATTTCTCATCTTTTGTACTGTGCTTTCAAGTACGTATTTATTCCTCCTATGCCCGAAGCTTATAAAATGCAGGAAGGTGGGGTTTTTTCTGCCTACAATTATGGGCACATTAAAGATGCCCATGCCAAACAGAATGCCTTTATTTGCGTGTTCAGTTCTGCCGGGAGTTGTGTACCAAAGAATCAATGAAAGCCAAAGCATTTCTCACCTCTCAAGACAGAAGCTGGAGTCTTTAATGACCATCTAAAATTCCAGCATATTAAGATCTATGGCCACTAGATTTTTTATCATACACACCCTTCTTCCCCAGTTTGCTTTTAGGAGAAGTGCAGAAAATCTGACTTGCAAAGTGCTGTGCAACCACATCTATACTGGAGCTATAGACTGTTCTTGTTCCTCATTTCATTTATCCTCCAGTAAACTGCATAGACTGGCTTTTAAGCTGCCTTTTCACTGCCAAGTTCAGAAATATACAGCAGGAAATTTCAACACAGAAAAAAGTGGAAAGCTTGGGGGAGCCAAACGCAGCTTTGAGTCTTTTTGTAGCGTGCTCAAAGCCACAAGTGGGGAAAAAAGCCAAAATAGATATGGTATCTAATTGCTAAATATTTACTTAATGCAATCATCATTTATTGAGGAAGATGAAGAATAGTTCAAATATTTACTACAGATTATAGCATTATTTGCTATAGATGGGGGTTAGCACTAATTTTGGGGAAGAAGACTGCTACATCAGATAAAGATCAGTTTACTTTATTTGAAATAGTCACGCCCTTAATTTCCCACAAAGGCACATTTCAAAATATACCACAGTACTTCCCCTGAGCTAGTCCTTTCCCTTTTGTTCTTCTTCTGCCTGTTTTATTTCTGGATACAATGCCTGAGTGAGTGGTCCACAGTTCAACATGTGTCATTCTGATCTAAATGTCAAAAGATAGTCTTTCCTCTGCTGGACCACAGCAGAAGCACGCCAAAAGGGCAGAAAAATCACTACATTCAGATTCACTCCCCCTACCGCTTGTGAGCCTGAAAACTTCTCTGCACAGGCTTGGAGCAAGTACGAACTTCAATGAAAGGAGATACCTCACCTCTTATCTCCAGGCACCTGATGGACTCCATTTGGAAATTCACACAGGCAATAAAAACACTGACCTCAGAAAGAAGCTCAATGATCCTTGAGGTTTTGAAAGGTTATTTTTCCAATCTATTAGGGCTTTGCCTGGGAAGGGAAAATTTAGGTAGGTGTACCATTCATAATACAAGGTACATGACATGGAAAAATTTGGAAAATGAAGAAGAGCTACCAGCATGTGCTCAGAGTGGCTGCAGAAATTAGAGAAAATGACAATTAGTAGTGGATGCCTATGAAACATCACTTTTGTCCTATTTAATGGATCTAATTTATATGAAGTGTATTCAAAACATCACTTAAGGTTATTACCACATCTCTGAAATAATTTAATTCAACTGAATAACTGAAACACTTTATGTACCTTTTATTAATGCATAAACATGATTAACTTGCACTTTACCTATCTGAAATATTAAAATGTTAAAAGGAGCATAAAACCAGAAAATTACTGGACATTTCCTGGTTGTTGCTAAGTGAGACAGGCAGGTAGAATGAACCATGACCAACCTGTGAACCTTCTCCTCATTACTAATGCCTCTAATGAAATCTGATGTCAATCAGAAACCCTTATCAAAACATCCTCATCATTTGCCATCAGTCCCTTAGAACAACATAACAACCTGGAAACTGAATAGGAAAGAAGTGTTTTGTTAAAGATTATCCCAGAAAAGTGACTGTCTTTATTATCTATAGCACATTTATATGGCTAATGCTACATCTGCTTTTTGTTGACTACAGTCAGATTAAATTTAAATCTAAAATGAGGTACATACTGCTATACAGTCATCTCCAGCTGCTATACCATGCAGCGTTGTTCCAAACATACTACTTTTCCAAAGATGCAGTGTGAAGGCAATGCTATAATGCTCTAACACAACTGAAACTTCTCTCTCCCTTCCCAACAATTTTTTTCAAACACTGCAGTAATAAGAATTACACTAATTCTCTTTGGACCAGAACAGAGTGCTTGAAGAATAAGCAGTATGAACTCAAGAAATCTACTCCAAATTATTAAAAGAAACAAAAAGGGAAACATTTGAGGATGGAAAAAAAAATATTTCAAACAATTTAAAAAAAAAAATAGAAAGAAAGAGTAAAGTAAATTTCATATTAGCATTGATGAGGCCATAATATCGTTAAAAGCAGGTTTGCACTGTCCCATCTGGAGGTTCTGGGATTACACTGCCTTCAATTCTCTTGGCTTTTAATTGGCCTCTTGTCTGAATATATGTAAATGATCCTTTACTTACTGTTTCTTCAATTCTTACATGCTTTAGTACATGATACACCCACAACTATAAGCAAACTGCTCATCAGCAGATCACATGGATTTGTTATTTTGCCACATCATCTCTTTTTTAATAATAACATAAACACGTTTAAACGATGTATGCTACTCTATGGCAGTAAAAGTGTTCAGATAGGACACCCTCAGATCCTTTCAAGTTGCTGAAAAGACTCATTCTGAGCACTGAAAAAACATCAAGTGGTATACCAAGGCCATCCATGGAATGAATATTAAGCTTCCTGGGAAAGAAAGTTGTTAGCGTGCAAAAGAATATATGCACTCATTTAGAGACTTTTGTACCACCAAAATCTTGATTTCACATCTGATATTTTACTGGTTATGGGCAATGCCAGATGAAGAGTCTCTGTCATTCCAGCCTTGTTTCTGCAGAAAAACAGCATCAGCTGCTTTCAGGTTGAGTAACACTCCCATAGACTTGCCTTCTTAGAAGAATAGGAAAAACACGGATATTTAATCTCAGGAGAGTGTTTATTGAATAGTACTTGTGTTTTAACAACTGCTCTCTCAAAAGGCACTGTGGGCTCCTGAATGCTAGCAGTGGAAAGTAACCACCAGTCTGCAAATGGATTTTGAAGTGCCGTTATCTCTAGACAGCTCCTGGGCATCCGTGCCAGGAACCACTAAAGCAACGGACAAATCCTGCACAAAGATAACAGCAGATGGGACCAGCGTGCCCTGAAGGCTATGCTTGAACACCTTGTGATGACCTGAGAGGGGAGAACAGCAGACACAAAGACTCAGTTTCCCTGATCTGTGCTGAGCTAGAACTATCCCTAACGCAAGCAGGGAGTAAGCAGACAAGGTCTCTCTCATTGACACCCCTTGAGTGGTAGTTGAAAGGGTAAGAGACTCAGTGGAGTCCTCTCCCAACCACTCTATTGATATCTACAAAGAGAGCACAAAAAATAGCAGGTGCCTAAGCCTGTTTGTACTGCAAGAGAGATGTGGGGGAGCGTGCCTTCTGCCTGCTGACAGCACGTCTGCGGTCCCCTTGCAGCGCACATCCTCTGAATTCTGTCCAAGCATTGCAGTATTGTCTTTGCAGCACAGACTTTGGTTTAATAGTCATATTCTGGCGCTCAATTTGCAGAATAGCTGGCTGTCTGGCACTCTCTGCACCAGATGTTATCTTGCAAACTAAATGCACAATAAAAGAATAATCAGGGTTAGCACTTTATCCTGTGATTCAAAGTTAATAATATTTAATATTTATAAATATGTGACAGAAGTGTGTTAATTCCATAAGTGTGCTAAACTAAAAAAGGCACGCAGTTCAGGAATGAATCAAACTGTGTCATAAATACATCTAACAATAAAGATTTAATTTATTAGCAGTTTTGGCAGAAACCTCCAAAGCTGATTGTGCTTGAGAAGCACGTTTATCATTTCACAAAGGAGAGGTTGTTACTTAGTATAATAACAACACTAAGTTTATTTTCTTTTAAGTATTCAAAAAAAGTCTTCCTGGCATATTCTCCAGATTAGATTGTTTGTCTCTCATCTCAAGGCAGACTTCACATCACTAGTTAGAAGAGCTGAACAGACCAGACACCAAGGAGCACTGCATCAACAAACCTGTTATATTTATGAGGCCAGTCACAGCTTCACCAGTAATGAGAAGTTTCGTGGAAGAAGGAGGAGTACTCAGACCCCTGTTTGATAGAAGGATGACCAGGGCACTTAATTTTCCTTATTTTTACTCCTTCACTATGGCTACTTCTATCCTAAGTATGATAGATGTGAACAACTAGACATCAAAATAACAAAAGGTAAACTAATTGTGTATCATCACACACCATCAATTTATGTATTTATCCTACTCTGCATATCTAAAGTTGAATAAAGTGCCTGGAGGTTTTTGGTTGAGCAGACTGATGAAAGCAATTTCATAAAATAAAATATAAGCATTGTCAAGAGTTCTTAAATAGAAGTCCAGCAAGATTAGTTTCCATCTCAAAAAGAGCAGAAAATTGGTTTCTTCATATCCCCAATCAAATGCGCCAATAAGTGAAATTTTGCCTATTGAAACGGAAAAAGAGAGTATGGAGAAATGTGATAATCCTGCAAGTTAAAAAGGTTTTATATCATAATCACTGCTGTCACCACAAGGTTAGTGAGACAGTTTATATTAACTACACCAGCTTGTACATCACTCCTCAACATCGTATTTGTTCAAGACCAGTCCCTGTTTTTCTTTCCCACTAAAACAAGCATCAAAGATCAGTTACTGATTATGCCAGTTTTTGAAGGATATACCATTGTCTCAAACTCATGTACTTCTCTTTCCTGCTTTTGGCAACTTCTTTTTCATTGAAAAAGATTAATATAAAGCAGATCCAGAAATATTCATCCTGAGTATTCAAATTCACAGAACAACTACAGGAAAGAGGTAAGATTTTTTTTTTTAATTTATTTTAAAATTATTTTTAAAGAAAGACTCTAAGTATTAGTTACAGTAATAGAAGAGAGCTGGCAAGAAATGGTACATATGAAGATCTCGAAGAAAAATGCATCCATACTTAGTGAAGTTCGTCTAATATCTTGACTCCAGAACTGCACAGTATCTGCCATTAAAAAGAAGTAGATTTTTTTTAACATCCTCTTTCCCAGTGCAAGTTAGTAACGTGCTTAGGGGAAGGGGAACACACACATTTCCCTGTATACCTTGTAGTCTTAGCTGCCTCAGAGGCTTACAGGGACCACTGATGTCTAGCATAAAACATAATAATCTTCATGCCGTCTAATGTGAACCAGAAGGTTAATGCTTCCATGCAATAGGACATGGGAATAAAAATCATGCTTTCTTACCAAATATTCCCTGCTGAAGACATTTCTCAGAAATTAACAACTGAAAGTCTTCTGCCATTGACTGTGATAATTGAATTAAAATTGCATGATGTAGTTGCCAGAGAGCTGGAAGCAGGTGAACATAAAATAATTCCCAGGTGACAGGACAACAGAAAAACAGGGTGTAAAGGAACATTCAGAAAAGTAGAAAAACTAATATACTTTTTATTCATCTACACTCACTGTGAAGGAATTTTAGGAAGCTCTCATGGTGGAAATTTTCAAGTGCTGCACTCAAAGGATGTGTCCCCATATTACATGCAAGTCAAATGTATAGAAAGAAATATATCAGTAATTGGAAGGTGGCATTCAACCATGAGTTCAAAAGACAGTGGAAGTTAAAGTGGCACAACTATTAATTGCAGGATGTAAGTATTCGCTACAGACCGTACTGGTACCAGAGGACTGAACTGTGAAAAATGTAAGGCCAATTCTTTTAAAGGATCTGACAAGGGATCTTGGGAACTGTATGTCCAAAAGCAACAAATTGGTAAAGATTATAAAAAAGAACTGACTTAGTGAGCACATGGATAAAAATTCATAGAGTCAACACAGTTTCTGTAAAGATGAAGTCATACCTCACTGTGACACTGGCAGTCCTTGAAGGAACTACTGTGCATACGGATAAGGCAAATTTGGATAATATAGTCAGGAATTCAGCAAAATCTCTCATCCAAAGGGTTTAAAAAATCCAGGCACCTACAGAATAATATTTAAGTCCTCGATAAAGGATGCAAGTTTGATTTAATGAAAGGAAACAGAATGTACATATCAATTTTCACAATTAAGAGAGGTCACCAGTGATGTTGGAGGGCAGTCATGTGATGACCCCAGATATTGAACATATTTATTAGTGAAGTTGAAAATCAGCAACTGGTATGGTAACAAAGCTTGTAGATTACGCTTATTTGCTCTGGCTAGTAAAGATGAGGGCAACTGGTGAAGTACTGCAACAGGACTTGAAGCCATGTCAAAACTAAGAAGAATGGAGGATCAAGAGGAGTAAATCTGTACAGTAAAAAAGTTGCTGCTGAAGACCACACATGATGCACATTTCAGGATTGTTTTGCCTTTTTGGGTTTTTTAAAATATATTTAATTTGTTCTCATTTCAGTCTGTTCCATAGATTGAACATGTGAGAACAGGGCACTCAAGTCAACCTTCTGGAGCTTATCTTTTGGTTTAATTACATCTGAAAGAAGTCAAGTCAATGGGCTCTCAGATCATCTGCAGTGAGTACAAATGCACAGTTAGTAGAGATGATTAGGAGACTTGCTTCAAAGCAGTCTCCTGCTCCTATGCCCCCAACAGAGGTGTATGCTATGAGGCTCAGGGACCAAACAATAAAATAGCAGGTGAAAATGAGGACAGATAAATTTAGAATGCTGGACATGTGGAACAGGCCAACCATCATGACTTTGTACACAGGGCAATGAAGGCTCAGTACACTATTATCGGGCACAAATTAGATCTCAGAGTCACTATAGTCAGCCCTATGAACAGCTCAGCTCAGCGCTCCTGAAAGTACATCAAATTACTCAGAAAGGAGGCGAAAACAAACACAAATATCATTCTCTCATTGTAAACATTTCAGTCTCATTTCCCGGTTTCTCCACTCTAAAAAGACATGGCAAAATTGAATAGACCGCTAGGAGGGTGGCAAGTACACCAAATGGCATGGAACAGTTTCCAGGTGAAAATAAGTACGCAGAGAGGTGCTTTTCAGCCTGGGAAAGAGATGACTGAGGATGGGATGTGACAGACATTGACAGAATCATTAGAAGAATGAAGATGGTAGAAAGGAACAACCACCTGTTAAGTACCTCTGAAGATACAGAGAAAAACTGGGACATATCGCATGAAACCAACATGTGCTGTATTCAGAACCAGCAAAAAGATGTGGCCCTTCCTACAGCACATCGTTAAATTGCGTGCAAGTCCCTGCCAGAGGAAGCTGTAACAGTGAGAAGTTTACGTGCTCTGAAAAGCTGACTAGACCAATTCATAGGAACAATAACCTGTCAAGGGCTATCACCTCTGGCTAGTATTCGAGCAACAACACGTGGCAATACAAAGAATTTTTTTTAAATTACCATACCTGCCTGCCCTCTTCTTGTACTCTTTCCTAGGCATTCATTCCAGAGATGAAGACTGAGTACTGGGTTAGACCGACTTTTGCTCTGACCCAGTGTGGCTGTTCCTTCACTTCCATTAGCCTTTCAGTCACTAGTTGATGGTACTAGTCCACTAAACAAAAAAATCAAAAGTTGACTCTGAACAGAAAAAAAGAGGTTGACTCGATAGGAATTTGATTTTTTTTTTTATTATTTATTTACTCTGGAACATGATATTGGAGACTTAGATTTATAACTCAAATTTGTGCTGGGAAAAGAGTTTACACATCGCAGTCCTATATGAAGATGATGGAAAACTGTAAATGTCACAGAAAATACATTTCTGGAAGTCTAAAGTTGCCTTCAGCATTCAGAATTTAAATTTATCAATGTATTTATTCCTTCCAAATGAAATTTCATAGCAAATGATCATGCTCATAGTAAGCTAAGAACAATTTGATTAAAATTTCATGTACGTGATGGAAAAAGAAATATGTCAGTAAAGCATATCAGTTATTAATGACAAGCTCTAAATTATGGTAGGCTGAATGTTCTCAGCAGGCTGGAGGATTTGATTGTAGTGGTTTGAGTCTGTCTTACAGAAGTACACATTTTGTCTTTTGGACAATATTTATTATGCCTCATATAGAAAAACCTAAAAAAACACAAACATTTAATCGTAGTTACTCCTTTTTTTTTTTTTTTTCCCTTTACAAATGATCCCCTGTTTTGGGTCTTTCCCTATTCCTTTCTCCTATCAAAGGTGAATTTGGGAACAGGTTACACACATTCTGCTTTCCTTCAGCCCCTTGAAACCCACATGGTAACTACCCTTATCTAAAATTATCCAGTTTGTAATGTGCTCATTTACGGCTCCAAATAAAATATTGATATTTGGTGCCAGGGATGAGTTACTAAAAAACCCATTTGTTCGCTGTATTTTGCAAACTGTGACTTTTTTTCACATTTATAACGGATTCCAAAAGACTGCATATGTTGGCTGGGTGTCACTAATGACAATAAGTATTGCTCCCAGCTGTTTTTTCTTTAAACACAGGACACAGCTGAAATAAGATCTGCATCTGCCACCATTTGGCTTCCCGACTTTTGAGAGGAAATCATATACAACCTGATTTACTGTGAACATGATTACTTTAGTCAACAAGTCCCCTACATGAACAAGGAAAACATAATTAATAAATGATGACCGTATCTTAATGAAAGTGGTTATTTCAAGTAAACTGAGGCCTCCTGGGTTATTTTTTTTCCTACCTTCTTAACCATTACCACTAACTAAAATGCTAGTTTCATAGAGTGTCTATGAACAAGCTGTTAATAAGGCAGCTGTCTATGGCTTCAGCTGCTCTGTGTAAACTAAGCTATTATTTTGGAAGTGATGACATAACTTAAAAGTTAAAGGTGATTAATCCATCACATAAACTAGGACACTTCAGACTATAAGTATAAATGTGCATTATTCATTTGATCCAATTATCATTCCAGGTATTGCTACAGCAGAGACTTTCAATTATTTTTTTTCAAATTGGAATTTAAAGCTTTGCAGGAAAAAAAAAAAGGAGGAAAAGAGGGAAACAACCCAACAAATCAGAGGTGCAGCCAGACTATACAAAAAAACTCTGAAAGGGCATTATGGGTGCCATTCAATGCTATGTCTCACCACCTTTGCCAACTGTGGAAGATACATGTACCATCAAACAAGTGACATTAATTACATAATAACAATTACATCTTGCTCAACCACAAGCACAGGAAAGACCAAGTCATGCCCTGCATTAGACTCAGCCTTGCTAGTTCCTAAGGACAGGTTTTGTATCTACCTCTGGGATGCCCCATCCCTCCTCACTCAGATGATACCCTGTCCTGACTTGGGTCTTGGACTACT
The DNA here is from genome assembly GCA_025345505.1 of Todiramphus chloris collaris. Taxonomy (NCBI): domain Eukaryota; kingdom Metazoa; phylum Chordata; class Aves; order Coraciiformes; family Alcedinidae; genus Todiramphus; species Todiramphus chloris. Next base: position 40,459,523 of record JANVCC010000021.1, read on the forward strand.
ACTGGGTTACAGATGGTGCTGTGGCAGCAGTTTTGGGCCCCAAAGATGACTCATGCCACAGTGAAGTCCCTTCCTTACTCCCTGATGCATCCCTTGGGCACAGCCTGCAGGGGAAGGCACCTGTCCTGCTCGTTTTAGCCTGTGTGAGAAAATCACCATTATTTTACCTTTGGCTTCCATCCTACTATTGACTAGGTGAAAAGAAATGGTTTGGGTCCAAACATATGCTTGCAGTGACACTATGTCAGTGATCTAATTGCTTTGCATCCCAAAGCAAGAACTGAGTTATAGTATCACTTCTATACTGAGTCTATAGGTGTAAGTATCTCACTGCTCTCTGGCCAAGCAGCCAGCTACTCATCACTGCTTGAAAGGTTTAAATGGTGGTAAACTAAACACAGGTTAGTTTAGAAGCTGTAATCACATGCAAGCAAGTTGCAAGCAAGTTCTGGAAATCTTGTCTGAGAAAGCCTCAGGAATGTGCAGTGCTGTACTTATAACACATATAGAGATGCAGATAAAATCATAGCTGCGTATTAAGCACTTAGAGATTTGCTGCAGCCCTCACATTATAGGATGGGCGCACCTTACACAGAAGTCTTACTCTTCATTGCCATGACTTGCTGTACTCTTCAGCAAGACAGAGTTAGATCCTGAATTGTGGCTAAGTCCAACATACTCCCTCACACCAGAAATCCTATGTCATACAGGCTCCCTGTATCATCCAGGCCTCTTTACCGGTTCTACTTTTCTATGAGACATTGAAAAGAGGCCCCTGAAGGAACTAAACCAGAAGTCTGAATTGATCACTTCACTACTTTGGAACAGCAAATCCTGTACTTGAGTCTGGAAATGATATCTTAGGCACAATCAGAAGTAAAGTATGAAAAATGAAAGAACTCTTTAAACAGAGATGTTGCCCCAGCTTTTACTAAGTATCCATTTGCAGAGGATTCATTGTTAACACATATGCAGTTCTTAAATATACGTGCTATTTATATTTCACAAAAACAGGATTTGGAGTTTTGTTCACATCAAAAGAATGATAACAAAGAAACAGGAGACTGAGTTTATGAAAAAAGTAGACACATTCATTTTCTTTTCCAAAGCAAAGCACCATAAGAAAACCACACTACGGCTGCTGAAGTTATTCAGTGATGAAGAATTTAGATTAGCATGCAAATAAGAAAATGTTTGACTACATAAAAGATAACCTGAGTACCAGGACTATATTTTATGCAGAAACTAGTTGTAAAACTACTGCATAAATGATCCCCATAGGGATAATTTAAGGAAAATAATCTGAGATATTTACGTACCTGAGAAATATTCAAGACTCTAGGAGATTTTTCTGCTGTTTATATGCCCACAGTCTAAGCCCACGATGCTTGGCCATGTTGCCCAAGGTCACACTGACCATAGCAGCCAGTCTTGGCACTGGGAGCAGCCTGGTTATGTGAGAAGGGTTAATCAGCCCAGGTGGAATATCACACTACACCAGCCTCCCAGTGCCATGGCTAGTGTGTTCACACAGCTCAGGTGTTATTGCAGTCTGCCATAGAGACGTATCCTAGGGTGCTAAAGCTAGTGGAACAGCTGGCCTCTGAACTATGTATATTAACATTTCATCCGAGCAACATTTCATCAGCATCAAATGAGCAAGCCCATTTCAAAATGTTCACAGCCCAAAGGATGTATCACCCCCAGCTTCACATTTTGTGCCATACACCTCTCCAAAATATTGCTTCAACCTTACCAGCCTCCCTCCTTCCCTCCTATTGCACATCTCCCTGCTGAAATACCATGTCCTACCTTATTCCTGAATCCTCAGTCTGGAGCTCCTGCTGGCACAGTGGAATACACAGCAGAGCTGAACGCTGCTGCTTCATACTAGAAGCATCACACATATCAGAGCATTGATCCTGTACCCATTTATTCTATTTTCTTACCTTGTAGGGCTGGCAAGACGCTTCTCTTGCAGTTTGGGTAGCAGCACTAACACTGGATAATCAGCAAAAGAGACACATTTCAAGGGCTTATGAGCCACGTGCATTTTGCAAGCTGGAGTTTGGCCATCATCATTACAAAATGAAAATGGACCAGGTGTAGAAAAAGGCTGCAAAAATCAGTTTGGAGAAAGATGACTTTTTTTTTTCTTGAAGGGAGATTAGAGGAGCTTAGGTTGTTTGGACTAGCAAAATGAAGAGGAACAGCTAAGGGGAAAGGTGAGAGAGGATATGTTTGCTCTCTATTAAATATTAATTAATACTCTATTAATTATTAATAAAGAACTATTCAAGATAAAAGGTAATGGTGTCAGAAAACAAATGGATAAAGGTTGTTCATGAATATATTTAGGCTAGGAATGCAAATAAAGTTCCCAGTCACTAACTGGGTTTAGAATCAGTCTTCCAGTGAGAAAAGTGAAAGGAAAAGGCCTCAATCACTTTTAAAATGAAGCTTTATGAAGAAACTGTATGTCCCTGAACTTCATGCACCAAGAAATGGTTCAAGTCTTATATCCCAAATCTGTTCTTCTTTCATCTCCCTGCTAAAAGAAGATGCTAAGCCGTAGTTTTTCATGTCATTTCCTAAATCTTGGGCAAAGAAAAGTCAGAGTATTTCCTTTTCTAAATAAAGGGAGAAAAAAAACCCCACAGTCTCAGGTGATTTTCATAAGTGCTATTTCTGTTTTATATGATGAAGTCCCTTTTCAGTATGAGCTGGAATGAGACATCTATGTGGTCACCTGACCTGCTGTCAGATGTTCATGGTATTTCACAGCCAACACCCTGGCCTGACTTTGAAGCTTATTTTCAATCTCTGCAACTGCACAGTTCTCCTAAGATGAACCTCAAATACATGGATCTACCACCAAAAGCAGAAAAAGAGATATGCAATTACAATGGCAGTGAGGGATGCTCCAAAGTTTTCAAGAGGAAATTATTTAAATCTCAGCTGTAGTACTACACTAACAACCTTGCCTAATGAATTATGTTGTGGTCAGTACTCTCTCATAAACACACAATTGATACCTGTAATACAGATGCAACATTTAATATTTACACAAAAACATACACACTACAAAAAGTTGCTTCCTGATATCAGTCAGCCAGCATGAAGTAGGGATTTATTCTGAATGTTGGGTCAAATGCACTGGGATATATCATCATGTCAAAATATACTGGTTTTACTTCTTCTGTGACCTGTTGGAATAGCATTTAATTTTTGTGTGTGAAGTAAGATAGAGAAGTCAAAGACATTTGGAATAGAAGGGGGAAGTACACCAGAAAGATCAAAGAAGAGATCAAAAAGAAAAGTCAGGTTTTCACCAATAAAAAAGAATGTTAAGAAAATAAATGTGGGTATAGGCACATAGCAAACGGTCTATGGAATGTAGGGAATTTTAAAGACTGAATCTTGCACTTGATCCCATTTAGAAAAATATTTCTGTCTAATAGCAGTTTCATAAACCTCTTAGAAATTTTAGTAAGGTTCCCAGTGAGAAAAAAATCCACAGAATGAGCCAATATGTGTCATTTATGCGATAGTATTATCAAAAGGCTCATATACTCAGACAGAGCCTTGCAATTGCAGCTACACCATCCCCACAAGTGGTTCTTTCAAAACAGGGCTGAGGTGGACCATTTCACGGTCAAGAACAATTTGCCCATATCCTCCCCTTCAGTTACATTTACTTTCTGATTCAGCAACTGACCACAAATCCTACATACAATTTAAATGTACTACAGAAACCCACAAACAAATCCCAGCTTTCCAGGTTAGCCATGCTGATCCCTTGCTCTTCAGTTGTTGTGACTTAAATTCAGTTTGGTCATGCCACTTTCAAGTCAATCAAAATAATTTACACATTTTGTTTTCCCACTGAAATAGGTTCTTTCCTATTTTCTTTGCTCAATGTGAATATACACATAGTTACACAGGGTCAGCAGCTCGAATTAGTGAGATACTAGTCTCATCTATGGAAAGGGAACTGTTAGTCTTTCCATCTCCTCATACTGTTCCTGGTGTCCAGAAATTTGAACAGCTGTAACTGGAACTTTTATGGAATAACTGATGAATACTAGGTAAGAAAAACAAATTGAAAAAAGAAAACCAAAAGCCCACAATGCTAGAAAATACACAGACTATTCTAGTTTCATAATTTTCAAGGTTTGGGGCTTTTTTTTGTTTACATTTATTCTGTGTATAGGTCCTACAGGAGTATTACTCACTATAAATAACAAAAAACTAACCCCTGCTTCTAAACCAGCATTTTCATACTGGGATTTCTGACCAAAAAAGATGATGCGTATACAAAATGAATGCAGTAAGTTGTTAAACTCTCCTTTACAAGCCTGTTCCCCACAGAAACCACAGATGTGTATTGAGATGGGCAGGTTCAGCAGGCAGGATAGAAATCCAAGGTCTGTAGAGCCTTCATACATTCAAACAATCTTACTTACATACGACTGCATAGTGAAGTGAATGAGACTAAATGTCTTAACCCTTTCAATACTTTTCTCTGTTGAATTACAATTTCTTACTACACAGAAGAGGGTTAGGAAGATTTTTCACTTTGTGAAGAAAACTGATGTGACGACAACTCTACTCCACTACCAGGGGATGTGCAACTGACTGTTGCCACGATTGATTGATTTTGATTGTTTGATTTAATTATCTTCCTTTGAATGCCTGATTGTGACTTCATGTCAAGGTACTCAGAAATTAATGTGATGATCATGTACTACCTTCACTTATAGAGTGACCAGCACTGAGAATGCATTGAGAAATGAAAGGGAAAAGGGGAAAAGAAAGAGCAGCTGCAACAAGACAAATGGAGCAGGACCTGATCCTCTAAGGAGCTGGGTACCTTGTAATTCCCAGTGTGACAAACTGGGAGCAGAGGCATCTCACCAGATCAGCAGATACTTGAAAATAAAAAGAAAAATTTAGCCACCTGCCAGATATTCCTGACAGCCTATAGAAGGAATATTGATCTCCCTTATTTACAAACCATAAGTTAAACTAAAATACTGTATCAAGAAGAGTTTCCAGTCAGGAATGAATGTAATTGCAAACTGTCTACTGTTTGTTTTTAAATGACTAAAATGCCAAAGTAATCTCAGGAAGTCCTCTGGAAAATGGGATTTATAATGAAAAATACTTGCTGACCCATAGAAAAATGAGGGTACAGCTTGTGTTCTCATTTGTCTTTTATGGAGCTTGACAAATTGACACACAATTATTAATTATGGGCACTGAGCACCACATGATTATGCATAAAATATTCCAGCTGATTGGAGCATAAGTCCAGTAGCAGTTGCAGGAAATTACGCAGCATTCTTACAGATACTGGAGCCTATGAATTTTGAGTTATGACACAATTAAATTTCTGAAGCATATATTCAAAATATTCTTAATTTTTTTGTTAGCATTTACCAATGTCACAACCTGCGAGTGCTCTCCAGAGAAATGGTTTGAATGCAGACTTAACAGCCACTGCATGACACAAATCTGCACGTTACTGAAAATTATTCAAGAGTCTAATCTTTGACATTTATTTGTGTACAGTATTTTCTGAATTTTTCTCTAAAATGGAAAAAGAGTGAAAAGTCAGTTCTCACTTTAGGAGTGTCAAAAAAAAAAAAAAAAAAGGGGGAACAACCAATATGTTTGGGATGAAACTGCCACAACAACACAGCCAGAATTGGAGAAGGCCACACACAATGACAACTTTTTTCTTTATTAAAAGAGGCAGCAACGTGTCCCTGACCTCCTTTTCCTTACCAGAGGCATGCTGGACTTGTGTCCTTTCTCTGGGCAGCTGCAGTCCCTGTGCTGGCACTGTCTGCTCCCAGGCAAGATAATGATGGAGAGGGTCACTTACAGGTGTGATGCTTAGTGTGGAGGGAGCTCATTGGCACTGGGTTTTCAACCTCCATCTCCTCTGTGGTGCTGCTCTATGTGTCAGGATCAGCACGGTTCAACAGAGATAGTTTAAAATCCATTATATATAAAGACATAAAAAATTCTGTGTGTTGGGGACAAGCTTCAGAAGACAAATACTGTTGTATAATTGTGAGAGGGCAAGAGGCAAAGAAGTGTGTTAAAAAGGAAAAGAGTGATTGAACCCAAAGATACAGAAAAAACAAAAAAAAAAAAAAAAAAAAAAAAAGATGTAATTGTAACCTTAAAGGAAAAGTGTCTTCTGAAATGAAAGTCCAAAATGGAAAAACAAAGGAAAAAGTGTAAACTTGTCAGAGATTTACTTCCTCCACATGACATTTCACTTCTGTAAAGTAAAAGGAATACACACTGTGTTTCATATGTTAATTGTAAACTAAATATATTACTAATCTACATAATTTTCTTAGTTCTGGAAGGTCCCAGTTGTTCCTTCAGCTTTGGCATGCCAGCTCAAAAACACCAATTCAAAGGGTGACCCACACATTATGGGGCAGACAAAACGGTGCACTGGAATGTCTGTGCCTTGGAAAGTCACTTGAAATTCACAATTTATCTAGTTCCTTACTCCAGAAAGAAGGATAACTCCACCTGCCCATTCTAGAAGGCTGTTGCAGAAATTTGCCAGTGGCCACCAAAATCCTTAGGTCTAAGAAGTACAAAAGAGGATTTCTATTCATCTAGAAATGTGCACACAGTCTTGTTTGCCAAGTATTGTTCAGCTCTGAGAAGTAGGCGACTCTGCTAACAACACATTTTCAGAAAGAACAAATACAGATAAGCTGCTCAACACAGTCAAGGGCCTTATATTCAGTACAGTAGATGCTTCTAGTTCAGGCTAAAGATATAATTCAACAGCGTTAAGATAAAATCTCACATGGAAACAAATATTTTAATATTCAGCTGTAGATAATGTTCCTTGTGGGTCCTGAACTCACTCTGCCTTGAGACAGCTGCAAAGGATCCTTGCCAGGTTCGTTTTGCGCTGAGTGCTGCCTACACTACTGATCAGCTATGGCCTCAATGACTTGATCTTGCTGAAGCACACAGATTTTCAGTGCACTCCAGGAGTGGCTGGGAGATAGTGAGCTTGTTAAAGTGACTGGAAATCCTCCAAAATAAACCACAGAGGCACAAAGGTACCTCCCCTCTACACTCACCCCTTCCATGGAAGCTCCATTCCCATCACAATGTTGATAAAGCATTTTAATACTCACCATCATGTTCTCAGGTGCTCGTCACCCACAAACATGGGCTTTCAAAAGAGCTCAGTCCCTTCCTCAGTGCGTTTTACGAATTAAAGTATCATCTTTCAACACAGCAGAGCTCCCCACAGCTCCTTCATCAATATTTATAGAGAGGATTTCTGGATAGCTTAACCTTCTCCATCTCATCCTTTTGAAACCCCCCGGGTGCGCACTCGGGGCTCAGGATGGAATCTGAAACTTTCTGAAAAATGCCTCCTGCTGTGACCTCTGGGCGTATTAGAAAACAGGCAGGTAATTAGATATCTCCTCATTGAAGCCAGTGAAAGCACTGCCATCTATTTCAGTGGAGGGAAGATATGGAAAGCAATGAGTGTTTGGGATGGAAACAAAAAATATTCTACTTCCCAAGGAGTTTGGTTTTAGCGGGTAACTAGGATTTTAACAACTACTTGCGACCACTTTTGACATACAAGTGTAGAGCACTGGATATATTATAGTCTATATTGTTTAGCACCTGTAGTATTCTATTAACAGAACTTGAGCAGATAATTAATGTTTAGGACAACATCAGAAGGAGATTGTTCAAAATGGACACAAGCCGGGAGCAGAAGGGAGAAAGAAAACTTTCCAAGCCTGGTGAGGGCTTGGTGGGAAAAGGGGAGAAAGATGAAGGAAAGAGAGAGGATGCATGAAAAGTGGATGTAGACACGCAATTCAAGATCAGAACACAGGTTGTGGTTAATAGTTTGGAAAAATTATGTAGTGCTAATGCCTTCTGCCCACACCCCTTCCCCCCCACCTTCTTTCCTTCCCTGTTCTATTTGAGACCACTGAATTACTAAAATAAATAGACTTCTAAAAATGCTTGTTTAGCCTGCAGCCAGTTTAGATCACTGTATGGCTCACCCATCCAGGGTGACACAGGCAAGCATTAATGAGTGGTTTGCAAAATACAGCGTCAATTTGTGAGCACAGGTTCAGAGGGAATTGGGCTCAAGAACAACACAGACACCATGTGTGAATAGTTGCCCAGCAGGCACTTCCACTCCATCCTGCATCAAGAAGAATTAAATTCTGGTAACATTTAATCCATCAAATTTACTTGGTTGAGTCAGATTTTTTAATCTTCAGGTATTTTTAAAGGCGTGTACACAGCTGAAGGAATTCTCAGCATGCAATACAAATATTTATAAACAAAAGTCATGCTGCCTCCACGCTTCAGTTAATTTTTCATTGCAATTTTAAAAAACTGTGAGAAACATTTTATCTACTTGTAGCAAACTCAGAGACTTCTATTTTTTTCTGTAGCCAGTTCAACATAGCTTCATTTTCTCTCATCCTACAGGGCTGGATTATAACAAAATCCATCATTTCTCCACTTGCTGTAAGAGTAAAGGAAAAAAACTCAAACCTCCAAAAATCCATCAATCCTCAGCCCATTTCCAAGGACAGAGTTCTGTGATTCCTACTCAATATGACTGATCTCTTGATTTGGAGCTTGCAGATCCCTTCCTCCCCTAGCTAACAGAGCTTTTCAGTGCTAGCCTGCATGGCAGACCCTCAGGGTCTAAAGCCAAGAAGACTCTTTTTTAGCCAAGCCCCCCCGGTCAGTCATGTAGACATGAGAGAAATAATTGCTCTGCATGCAGAGAAAAACTTAGCAAATTGAAAGTGAAATAGGTGAAGCACAGGGTAAAAAAAAAAAAAAAGACCTTCACAAAAGAGAATTTCACTTTGCTCTCCAACCTACAGGGTAAAATATCTCCTAATAAATTTGTTTTTACATTTTAGTCTGTTTCCCCCTAAGGTTAACTACGTTCTTCCCACATGAGGCACTACCTCGGAATCTCATGTATTTATTTCCTCCTGTTGCTGTCCAGACTGTCTCAGATGAACATCTATCACCGTGGGATCTGCACGCACTTTGGTCCATCATGGGAAATGGCATTTATGAAAGACACTGAGGCTTTCTACCATGAAAATGTCTACAGCACTACATACAGTAGAATTACGACTTCTATAAAGAAAGGGAAAAAAATAACCCAGACAGGATATGAGGAACATCTGTTTATATGAACACCCTTAGGATCTGCAGTCTGAGCATGAGAACCTACAATATATAGCAGACAAAAGGAGAGGCACTCATAGAGCTGAAGAAGAAATGAGACCTGAAAGGTAACATTTTTAAATAAATTGTTTCTTCCTAGATCTAAATTAAACCCATATGATCACTTTAAGTTAATATAGCAGCATCATGTAAAAATGATTCAACCTTTAATTGCCATAATATTATCATTTACAAAAACTACAAATGATTGGTAAATCGGATTTTGTGTACGCCCTGAACAAGCCAATTAGTACACAGACTATCTTCTGCAATCACTCTCTAGCCAATTGCTTCCCATCATTTTTTTTCATAAAAATCGTCTGTACTCATGCTTCTTAATGAAGCAGGTAACTAGTTTTGCATTTCAGTAATTTGCTTCCTTCATGTAGAAAAGTTTACACATTTCAGTTCACCCAATCTTCTGCTGATTTACTTCCATGCAGATCAAAATGTAAATTCTACTAAACCATGTTTATTGCTAGGAGAATAGGCACTTAATATGCACATGGCATTTAGACATCAGTGAAAAGTATAACACTGTTTACAGACAGTATCAATAAAACCCTCTTGTTTTTAACTTTTAAAATGCTGTAGAGCATGATCATTATTACACTTGTGATCATACGCACTAAGATGGCTGAATCCCCAATAAAAATTGTCAGAATAACCAACTTTCTCCACACATTTTTCTGAAAGTGGAGAAATAGATTCATTTGGACTGTTTTGCTAATTTCTTTTCAGTGTGCTTTTTCCCAAATCTTAAAAAAAAATAATTTTGTGGCTGGAATTCTAAAATGATTCTGCAGAAGTCTTATAGAAAACACATTTTGATTTTTGCACATTAATTTACCCCAGAGGTCATTAAATCATATTCATCTAGGAGACTAAAACCAGTACCATATATCCAATTAAAAAAAGCAAAACCAATACGCTTTGAGTAACTTGTTGTATAAGTGATTAAAGTTCATGAGAAATTCAGCAGTCACATTTGTTTATTTATGTATTCATGTGTCAAATTCTGAAAAACAAACAGCACTGCTGAAATTACGATCTGTTCATAGATAAATGACAAAGAAAAAAAATTGGGCCAATCTAATAAATTATTTGTTCACTGCATACAATTCACCCTCTTCTGCCGTGTCCTCAAGCAAATATCCCATTGCTTTCATCCAGAGAACAGCTGTTGAACTACCTCCTGGCTGTTTGCAGGAAGTTTGCTTGAATAAGGAGCAAGAATTAAGGACAAATTTCAAAACAAGAGGAAAAAAAGTAACTACGTCACTATTTAAAGAATCCTGGACTCATTTTAGTAAACTACAATAAATCACTTTTTCTTTGCATGGTGAATCTTCCATTTAAGAACTGCCCCATTTAGCATTATTATGAAACGAGACTTCATGGCTTTTAATTGGTTTCCTTATCAGCCCCAGAAAAACAGTTTTTAATAAAGTGGGAATGGACTAACTCATTCTGCTAATTTCCAATCCATGCTTTACAGAGTAGAACTCAGATATAATGTGACTTCCTTCAGCTTAGGCAGGAATGAGGGAGACAGAAGAGAGGGAAATAAATGCAAAACAAAAAAAAAAAGAAAATAAAAGGCACTAAAAGAAAAGGATTCTTGCTAAAAAATATAAAATGCCTGCAAAGGGGACAAAATTGTACCACGTTCTTCATCTAGTACAATGTCTCAGGGACATTTGGGATTGAGCAGAGCCAGGAGAGGTGTGACGACTAGCTCAATCTCTCCCATCATGTGCCTTGCACCATGGTAGGGCAGTGACGCCTCTGCCCTGGGACACGCTGGAGAAGGAACAGCAACTGCTCACACACGCTGGGGCAACTGTGGGCAGACATGACTCTTTGCGCCTTGTAATCATTGCCACATTCACCTCCTGTGCCATCCATGCTCTGCTGTGTCAGTGAGGAGGTGAACAGGGCTCTTCATTGGTTTTCCTCCTCAGCTGCAAGCCATTTCTGGAGACCAGGACCTCTGCACTCACTACACTGAGTCATGTACCTTCAAACATACACCTGCTCTCAGCATTTTGGGTGTAACTGGGAGTAAAACCACAAGGATCCAGGCTTTGCTAAGTCCTACCTCATGTTATACAAGCCTGTCAGCAGGATCTATGTCTGCATTCGTGTTCAGGCTCTATGCAATCATCTGTATAATGGTCAATTCCTGTTTTGAACGTCTCACTGATTGACATATTATCCGTGCACAAGCCGAAAGGATTATGTTAGGAGAAGAGATGGCAGTGGGAAGCAGAGCTTGCTGAATGTAATTTTTAAAAGCCACTACAAGAACCAGAGCATAGCAGCATGGTCCTGGCTCCAAGCATGCAACAAGCATAACCTGGATGAGGCTGGCATTTAGGTGCTGCAATTCTGCAAACCTGGACCCTTAGAGTACCACTTGTATTGCCCGGGCATAATGATAAATGTTTTTTTTTTTTCTGCAGCAACTATCCTACTTAGTAAAACAAACAAAAAAAAAGCATCAAAATATAACAGATTTCTAAATACACAGGAAGGGTCTCACTCTTCCAGCCCTATTTCCTTGTATCACAGGGTTTTAATGTGCCCTTGTTAACACAGTTTAGGGCCACTGTTAACACAGTTTTACCCATTAATTTCAGCTGTTTTGGCGTACAGCTCCAGCCTTCACTTACCAAGGTATTAAATCTGTTGAAGACCAGAAACATCAGAGTTTTTTAACTCTATATATCTATCTATATAACTGTATTTAAGAAATCTGTGGTTTCTGGCTATTTCAGTAGATTTTAAATAAATACAGAAAGCCCAGGGTTATTATTAACGAGAAGCTTCTGGGCACTGTATTCTTTAATATAATTTATTATACTTTGCTGGGTCATGATGGTGGACTCAAAAGATAAGAACTCTGCAATCTGTCAGTGTCCTGGGTTTTCCAGGTGTTTTTTGTTTTGGTTTTCTTTAAGTCAGGCTTGGCTTTTAATGTTTACACTTGTTTCCTTCAGCTTGGAAAATGGCCTTCATTTAGGGACATACTATCATCTTTACACAGAGTATCTGCACCGGGTTCAAATTTTTTTGTTCAACTCTCAAGAGTCAATTTTCTATCCTCATGGTGTATCCAAAATAAGAGGTGGACAGAGGGAGAAGAGGTGTGAAAAACTGGTTTTCTTAGAAGAGACCTATATTAGGTTCCTACTCTGTTTCTGGCTTCTTTACACAACTCAAGGCAGAAGAGTACTGCAATAGGGATCAGATACCTTTGGGAGGGACTGCTCTGCAGTGCAGCACTGGGGAGATTTCCTACAGTGCTGATGTTTGAGGTACAGTGGGATAGACCCACCATGCCAAGTCCGTGCTGGGACTTCAGCTAGCAGAGGACAGGCAATGCACTCGTGTAATTTAAAAGATACTTTCAGGCTCAGTTCCAGCAGACACCAATTAATTCCCCCAGAGCAAATCAAAACTGAGACAGCGCAGCAAGGACTGAGGATGCTGTGTTATTACCTTTACCCATTCTTTCCATTCTTTCTTGTTAACAAAATATCAAACCAAACCAAAATATCAGAAGCAGTACAACAAACACACATTTTACCAAGAGCAGCACAGCAAATAAATGACATAATCCAGTTATCAAAATGTGTGCATGTGTATGCCAACCATACACATTTGGTTTTGCTAGCTTGCTAAATGCAATGGCATAGGACAAGTCTAGCAGAATGAAATTTAATTTTTCCCTGACATGTAAAGCTGCCAGAGCTTAAGACAAATAATACCACTTGGTGACAACTGACTCTTATATTTGGAATCACAAAGAATTTATCAGACTTCATCCTGTATTTGGTTTGGGTTTCCTTTTTTTTTTTTTCTTTAAGACTTAGGGCAAAACTAAATGCTGCTGAGTCTTAGCTTTAAAAAGTAAAAATGTCAAGGTTGAGAGTGAAGTCCACATCTATTGCCAAAGTTTCAGAACTGTAGGGCAAGAGAAAAATGTAAAAGAAAAAACATAGAAACATTATCCTGAAGCAGAAACACCAAATATCTCTCCCCTAAAACACTAACACCAGAAAAGAGCTGGGGTCTCTTTGCTTTTAAAACAGAAAGCTACATGCGAATTTCATTATAATCCATTTATGTTATCAGCTGGAATTTCATCACCCTTGTGGAATGCATAGCTCAGGGATTAGAAAGAGCTTTAATTGTGTGTTTCTTATAGGACAGACATTCTGGTAAGTATTAATGAGAAAAATTATTTGGTGGTCTCTGTCTAGTTTTCACTGACACGTACTTGCACCACAATAAAAAGATCATGGCTAAAGAACTGAACAGCCAAGGTTATCGTCTCATATTAGAGGGAATTTCCCTGCATGAGATTTTAACATGTTACTGAGAAGTGATGCAAAACATGTACCAACCACATCATCCCACTGCACTAAAGCATAAAGCCTGACAAATTATCCATTACCAGGATTTCTCTGCTTCAATAAAAAGCTCTGTTAGCATCATGGAAAGAGGGAAACTGGTTCATCCAAGGCACTAACCTTAAAACCTGATGACATCTGTGATCCCACCCACCACTACAAACATCCTCACCAACAAATGTTACTAGTGTCACAGCAGATTAATTCAAATTTAAATGTCATGGGTGACATTTCTCACGCTGCTGCATCCGTCTGCTCCCACTGATTTTTTTTCTACATGCTCACTTTGAAAGGTATTAGAGCATAAGCTTTATTATGGCTCCCTAGAAACTGTACTTAGAAGTACCAAGGTTAATTCAAAGTTTCAGACTTCTTTGAAAAATAATCCATGGCAGATGTAACAAGAATTTCTGAATGATGATTTTTTTCCCTATGAGAAATCCACTGTCTTAGTCATAGGTCTAATGCTTCTACCTTTGTACAAATCCTCATGTTTAGCATGTGTGCCACATATGTTCAGAAGAATCTAAAATAATTCCTGTGCCACTATAAGCAAAAAACAAATATTAACCCCATGGTCACATTTATGGTCTGTCATTGTAAGGCAGCACTCATTCCTTAGCAGATGCCGCTTTTCTCTGTTCGAGGAGGATCATGATTTCAGCTGGCATGGTGGGTAAAGCTCAGCCCTGCGCACCTTGAAGCCAAATGACTTAAAGTCATTCGCAGAACTCCCGCTTCCAATGAGAGTAGGCTTGTGCCTTTCCCTCCCCCCAAAGCATTGTGCCGCTTATATGAAAATGAAACAAATTAGCCTCAGGAAAGAGCATGTGACAAATTTTAATAAGTGACTTGGAAAGAAGACTTGAAGCTAAATTACAGCTACTGGGAAATAGTGACTATGTTACACTGTACTGCTTCCCCTTCGCCTCCCAGTCTAACGTCCTACAGGACTGCGATCATTTTTTCCACCTTTGGCAGTACTTTAGTTTGATTTTACTGTTTGCCTTGGGGAGATGAGGTTGTTTGGGTCTTGTTTTTAATTTCCTGCACACAGTTCTTCAACTGGCCAAATTCTGTCTTCTAGAATTTGAAAGCATCCCTAGTTTTTCAGTTTTCTTCAGCATTTACCAGTGCCACGCTAGTGACTTCAGTATCAAGAGAAAGAAAGGGAATGTGCAGGAAACCACAAGATCGGAGACACTGCCAATCCCTAGTACTTGGAACCCCAACTATATGTGTGCACACAGGCCACAGACCCCAGGAAAAAAAAAAAACAAAACAAAACAATGTAAACCCAAAAAGGAAGAACTTCATAGAGCTTCAGAAGATTCTTTTTTAACCCTGAAGAGATGTGGAGCACGCAAGCAGAGAGAGTAGTGAAATCCAGTGGTGACAGCAGCTGAACTCATAATAGACCATTTGAGTACAGCTAGCCCACATCTAAGCCGACATCACTGCACCTTCCCTGCCTCTAGTTGTTGGGCTGTTTAGACAAAACCTTCTGCAAGGTGATCCTGACAAGCTGCAGTCAGAGCCCTGTCTGCTCTGAGAACACACCCAGGATTTTGCAGATTCCTCCCAGTTAACATCTCTTAACACTCGTACCTCTCACTCCCAACCATGCTGTTAAATTCTTATCTAGGCTCTCATCACTCCATGTCTCAATTACTGCAACATCCTTTTCCTGGCTACTGACAAACTCAGTCGTGCCCTGATGGTGTATTGATCTACAGTGCTGCTGCAGAGATCATTCCCTAGCCTCAGACTTGGCTTTATTTTTGCTCATCTTCCTAGCTCCTTTTCCCTGTCATTTCAAACAATCAACGGGCCTTCACTTTCAAGGACTCTTCCACCTTATTGCTCATTTTATTCAGCATCAAAAGGTCAACTCACACACCCGAATAGTCCACAGTACCTTCTTCCACTCATCAGTTGCCAACTTTGCAATTTGGTTCTTTGTAGTGTCTCATGAGACCCTTCACTATATTTGCCAGAAAGACTCTGTAAAACTGCAATACTACTTTTTTGCAGCCCCTCAACCTCTCTTTAGAAGTACCTTCTGGTCAAAAAAATTCTTGACAACAGTTACGCTGCTGCAGGTGTGCTCAGGTGGCTGTCTGTGACATCCTTTTTTGTTAGGATTAATTTTACAAGAAAGGAGAAGCCATCAGAAACTTCCAGAGACACCCCATGAAGTCCATTCTCCAAGCAACAAGGAAAAGGCTGAGGTGTGATGATGCACATTTAATCTCAAAACGGAGCTCTTTGCAAGGCTTTTCAGGTGGTTAACAACTTTTCATTCTCTGTGCAGCATCTACCAGCATCTTTTCCTTGTCTATGACTGAGATCCTACAATAATGCAGCAGACAAGCACCAACAGGTCTCTAATGAGTTGTCCTACAAGAAGCTAATAGAGAACCAACCATGGATGAGTGAAGCATAATGTCATAGATGAAAAATGGGCAGGAGACGTAAAAAAAGGAATAATGCTTAATTGCTAGCCTCCATCTTGGAAAAAAATGATTAACAGTTCTTTTGAGATTTCCTCGTGTCTTATGACATTCCATAAGTATATGACTGAATGGGAAACTGTGTGCGTGATAAGGACTGCAAGATAATGAAAGCTGCAGATAACTTGAGTTTATTGTCTGAGAGGTTCATGAGAAACTTAAGAAAGACCTAAACTAAGGTAACATGTCAATGCTAGTAAATTCCAAGCAATACACACTGGAGAACACAGTGGAAGTACCAGCACATATGTGGTTCAGCATTAAGTGCATCAGCTCTCAGACCAAGCAAAGTGGTTGTTCTCCTCGATTCAGCCCTCATAAGGCCACACGTGGAATGATGTGTCCAGCTCTGAGCCTCCCAGTACAAGAAAGTTATTGGCAAACTGGAGTGGGTCCAGTGGAAAGCAACAATGACAGTAGGAGGTGGAGCACCTGGCACATTAGGAGAGGCTGAAGGAGTTGGCTTAGAGCAAGGGTGAAGACAGACCCTTGTTGGGGTCCACAGTGAAAGGACAAAAGCCAGCAATCACAAGCTGTACCAAGGGAAATTCCAGATGGACATATAGAAAATTTTATCACTGATGAGAGTGATGCAGCACTGGCACAAGAGCCCAGAAGGTCTGTAGAACCATCCTTAGAGAGTTTCAGAATTCAATGGGACATTACACTGAGGGACCTCAACTAACTTAGCATCTGGCCCTGCTCTGATGGAGGCATGGGACTAGATCCTCAAGATCCCCTTTCCACATAAATTATTATGAGTTCTTGAGCTCTTCATACTAGTCTGAAGGTCAATATAAAGCTCTATCACACAGAATTAAGATTAAAAGCTTGTAAAAATGCTTTAGATAAGCCTGAAGTGTCCAACTCTTATGTGTCTACTGTATCTGACAGTCTCCACTTCCGGGCTTCCCAATACAAAAGCAACATGGATGTACTGGAGTGAGTCCAAAGAAGGGCAAAAAAGATGATAAAGGGACTGGAGCATCTAGCTTGGGCAGAGAGGCTGAGAGAGCTGGGAGCTCCCAGCCTGGAGAAGAACAGGCTTAGAGGGATCTTATCCATGTATACAAATGTCTGAGGCAGGTAAAGAAAATGGAGCCAAACTATTCTCAGAGGCACCCAGGAACAGGACAAGAGGCAAAAAGCAGAGACTGAAATACAGGAAATTCAACCTTAAAAAAAACCAACACAAAACTGTACACCGTTTTTGCGGTACAGTTGGTTGAACATTGGCACAGGTTGCCTGGTGAGGTTATGGAGACTCCATCCTTGGAGATATTCAAAACCTAATTGAACATGGCCCTGCTTTGAGCAGAGGGGTGGACTAGAGGTATGTTCAGCCTCCACCCTTCTTTGATGCTGTGGTATTGTGACTCTGTATATATTGGAGAATGAGACAGTGAAGATCATATGAGTATAACGAATTTTGAAACAGCATATATAAAACTTAATTCTACCAGGGTTTACAGTAAAATCTAATAGGAAATTTCTTAGCTCCTTTCTGACTTGCTTCACCCTTTTTCTCGTCCACTTTTACAGTCAGTACAGAACTCAAGGACACCCAAATTATGAGTCAGTTCCTGTGATTCTACAAAAATCCCTTCTTTTTTCCCCTCTCCAGATAGTCATGTGAGGTTCAGCCTGGGTAAGCAAACATCTGGAATCCAGAGAAAATTCCCACCAGCAGGATTCCCAAAGATGTGGACAATATAATAACAGAGAACCCTTCATTACAGTCATGCACCTTCCTGACTCCTCCCTCCCCGTCACAGCAACTGTTCACATGGAAAAATACCATTTTAAGAAGAATGTAAATTCAAATAAATACATAGCTGCAAATTCAAGGTCAGAACAGTGTTCTCAGCCATCTTTACATCCCCTCCCACAAAGTTCTTCATGCACCAGCCAAAAACACGGCAAGACTGCACATGCCTGAGTTAGTAGATTCTGATAGGAAATGCTGTCTTATCTTCTGCTTTACAGCAACACACATTACAAATTCTCTGGCAGCTATTCACTCATTCACTCTCTTTGTAAATAACTATTTAGTAAAATCTGATGGAACTGCCCAAGTTACCAAAGTGTCACTGGGATTTTCTGCGCACAACTGCCAGACTAGAAAATCAGCCAATCTCAAGGGCAAATTGCAATCAGGTAGGGAGAGGCTGGTGGGTCCTCCTAAAGGTCTGCTGAGTTTTGGTCAAGCAAAATTTGCCCGCTTGCTTGGTTCATGTGCTTTCATTATTATTATGTTCCCTTAGGTGACTGGTGCATCTGCTGACATATGTTGCTGACATAACATTCTATGAAACCAGTTCTGCACTTCCTGGACTGCTGTGTAGAAGAACAGGTCAGGACTGCACCAAGGGAGGGATGTACGGCTCCTCCCGTAAAAACTTGGCTCTGCTCCAGACCTGCAAGAGCTCCTCACCCAGTTGCTGGGAATACCGATGCCCTTGAGATTGCAAAAGAAACCACTACCTTTTTGCTGGCTTTCATACAGAGAAGTCATTTGTCCCTAAGCCCAGAACCTGGGAAAATCTCTGGTGTATTTCATTCGATTAGAGAATGTGTTAATTACGGTAATAATGCAACTAATATGGCTTAGAGAAAAGAGTCACAAATGGTGCTTATCATTTCCTGTTTTTCCTTTGTATGCTACCTAAACAGATGGTTGATTAGAAATCAGCAGAAATTTAGATATTTATGTATTTAATTTTTGTTAAGTGCCATTTACATTTCATGTGTCTGCAATTTTTTCTTTTGCATGGATCTGCTTTCTCTACCTGGGAAAGGGGATAAGGTAATGTGACATCTCCAACCAGATTCTGTCATAATTACGTATATTTTCTAATGGTGAAATCAAAATTTGGGAAAAAGATCTCTTACGTCAGGGTAGAAGAACAACTGGATGTCCAAAGTTGTCTGTCACTTTTTAAAACTACAATAGAGTTGTTCCCCCTTTCTCAAATCACTGTTCTGTGCTGCTCACCCGAAGGTGACATGCACTGCCTCTTCTGCCCACAAAATTCACCTTCAAGAAACAATTTCTTTGTCAAGTTTTTTTTCTCACTTTTCTACTCTCATCTGCTTTTCTATGTAGCTGGAGAAAGAGGCAGAAGACAGTTATCATAGTTACAGCAGTGAGAAAGCAGTTGTGTCTGCAGTCACCATCAGCAAACACAAAGCCCCACCACTGTAGACAAAACAGGACTAAGAATAGATCTCATCCTGGAAAATTAAGCACTGCCATCATGATCTCTTATGCCTCCCTGTCTGAGGCAGGGACTTGGAAAGCAAGCACTTGACACAATGTTTCTTGGTGGTTGAAAGGGTAAGAACTGACAAGAAACTACATGAGTTTAGAATTAATGTCCATGCAGTGCAAGGGTGTGAAGAGATGGTAAGAATGAGAAAAAGAGCAATTCAGGCTCTTAGGAAAGGATAACTCCCCCAGCAGAACAATATATTTCTTAACCACTGACATCCATTGACCTCTTCCTTTTTAGCTTATAAATCTTGCCAACTACCCTGACCCACTGTGACCTTTGATGGAAATACAGTAATTTGATTCAGACGTAATCCATTCTTTAATGATAAAGCATGCAGGAAAAGCTTACATGGGCTTGCCTGTACATGTAATTAGTAGATCAGAAGAATAAAACAATTAATTTCTCTCTGACCAGTTTAAGAAGATAAATGTTTATTTAATCCAAATTAAAATGTTCTTTCCTTTTTATTTTTTTTTTTATTTGTTATTATTTTGTTCCTTCTTCTAGCCCAAACACTGGCATATGATTACAGCTGGGCAAGAAGCAGTATTTTTATCCCACAAAAGCTTGCTAATTAGAAGACAACCAAAGGAATATGCAGTGAGGTTAAATTACTGATTTCAATTGTTGAAGCCTTTTGTGAAGGGGCTTTTGTTGAAGTCTGCAACCTGCCAGTTGCCATTACACATCTCAGGTGAGTGGTGTGTACCTAAGTACAAATTAGTTGGAGTTCCCAGAGTAAGCATTTATTTATAGGTCGTGACCAGAAATTCCACCCTGGTTTAGACAGATCTTTCCACAGTGGAAATTTCACAGCAGTTGCTATGCATTTCCATTTCTCTTTCCTTTCCTCTGAGGAAAATATCTGCTTCTAACAAAATGAGAGGTAAATGAAGCTCCCATCTGGCCAAGAGAACTGGGCAGTTTTGATTATGTCAGGCAGTACAAGCCCACCCCCCTCACTGGATGGTGGTGAATAGGGATGCAGGAGGAGACAAAGTCCTTCTGGAACCTGGTAACATGTCAAAACTGATGGTAACAAGAATTTTCCCTCATGAGAAACTCATTCCTCACACTGGCCAGCTCTAAAAGTCACCTCTAAATGTTAAGAGATAAAACAATGCCATTGGGAGTTACAGTCTCTTCACCTAGCATGAATCTTAACTTTGTTCTTCTTCCAGGAAAAAGAAAAGAGGGGGAAAAAAAAATCCATATCAGCAATTAAAGCATTATGTTGGGAATCTGTGCCATATGTTCCAAGTGTTTTGGAACTGGTGTGAAAATGGCAGGGAAGGAACAAGAAAAGATGATGATTTTAAAGGCAGAACAGTGTTTTTAAAAATAAAAAAAAAAAAAAAAAGGAAAAAATAGCACAAAGTACATCTGAATGCAAAAAGGCTTAGCTGTTGCCACACATGGAAAGCCCCACTGCAAGTGGAATGCAAAGAAATATCTTCTAGCCATTTTGGACAGCAGTTGACAGGTAAGATTTCTTGTAAAAGGGATGACGACATTGACCTTTAGAAAATTATCACCAGATAGCAGAGAAAAGCTTTCCTCTGTTTATCCTTGGGGGACTAGGAGCTGCACACAGACAGGATGCCAAAACAAGACAAAAACCTTTTGGTAATTTTGAGCGTACTGTGGAGCTACATGCACCATGAGACAATCAGCTTTGAAACAAAGCTCTAGGAACACAGAAATAACATGCTCGTGAAATGTCCTGATTATTGCAAAGACCAGCACTCTGGGCAGAACCCTGCCTGGAGAAAGGGCTCCATTAATTCCTGTTAATGGAGTTGCCTCTCTTCAAAAGTGATTTGCAGGCAGATTGAAAAATTAAAAGGCAGGTTTGTCCCCTGACACCAGGAACCTTTTCTGCCTGCACACAAAGAAACCAGGAAGGAAGTGTCCTAAAATTACACCCTGTGGCAACCTCTTTTAACAACAGGCAGGCAGGCATATGGATTTCAGGAGATATTACATTAATTACTTGTACAGGTTCTACTTTACAGATGATTTAACCATTTCCTGTTATGCTATCTGTAGCTCTAGCAATCCTCATGGCCATTAAATACAGACTCTGAAGTGACATCAGCCAACCATCCCACATCTACAGAAAGCAGTGAAGTGGCAACTCAGACAAGGATGGCATAAAGGACTTCTGACATCTGGCTACCTGACTACCGACAGAAAAGAAGTTCTGAAAAGTATTCTTATTTATCTGGTTTGCTCCTTTTCTTTGTAGGTATGGTCTAAAGAGTAAGAGCTCCTTTTTCTTTCTTACTCCTTTTGATGAGAGGCTTGTCTACACCTGCCCTTTACAGAAGCATGGCAGAAACTAGTTGCTGTGTGCACTGGAACCGGTGACCCCTTGTGGAAGCACATTATCTTTTCCTGGTTCATAAATCTACCTGTCAACCCTACCACGGGAGTGGACAACTCATCAGTATGGATTACTGAAACCACTTGCTGCAGAAATAAAGCTACAGCAAGATAGATTAAAAAATAAAACAAAGATTCCCCTTGGGATGTGACAATTCCTTAACCCTAGACTCGGAAAAAAATACAACCTTGAAATGGAGAAAAGTGATCTGTAGAACCAGATGATGAGAACGAAACACAGAAAAATGGCAAAAGAGCTTCAGCGACGATGCTTGATCCAATCTGGTTCGGAGCACAGGTTTATTTTATGGCTCATATTTATCACAGCCAACAATGCTGAAACTGTACATTTCAAGGTTGCATCTATATTTCAATTTATAAATCCCTGTGGTTTGTAATTTCACCATAAAATCTTGGTCAATATAACTGTTGGCCAAGGGTACTTTACTTCCTTTAATGTAATAATGAAAATATTTTGCTTATGTCATTGGTGACTTATAAGTGGGTTAAAAATAAAAGCCTCAGAAAGAAGGAAAAAACACAGCAAACCACACAGGAGTGGTTTCCAATGTCATCTACAAGTTAGAAAATTCTTCCTCAAATATCTATTAGTAAAAAACAACTTTGATCCATGATATGGTGTGGTGACTGGCAACAGAGGCTATTAATGTCAGGTTAGAAGCATCTTTAATTTAGCACTTCTTTATATTTTTGGTTACTGCACGGTAAGTTTTTCACATTACAACTCATAGCACATAGCTCCTTAGTCCTCTAATGGAGAAATTAATCTAGTCCTGCTCAGCTAAAAGGACAATGGCCAATTAAAGAGCCAATTCTTTGGGAAGGACAAGAGATTTATGACAACAAAGGCTGGTCCATGTATGTGGTGTGGGCATGTCTAGTTGGCTCTGCCTGTCCACCTAAAGCAGGCAAGCAGAGAAGCTCAGCTTGTACCTGAATTTTCAAGTCACAAGGAAGGCTGCAGTCTCCCTCTATGCTCAAGTTGACATTTCCCCAGCAGTACATGTCAAAAGACACATAAAAATGAAATTTTAGCATATTAATTAACCAAGAAGGGTTAAATATATAGCTCCAAGGCTGTACATGCTAACTCAGCACAAGTCCACTGCTTTCCATAGGCTGGTTAACTCACCTGAGCCAGCATTACAGCCTGTAACAGTACAGACTATCTTGAATTTCCTGACCTTTTCAGTCGGTGTGATAATGTTAACATAAACTTAAAGGAACTGTCATTTCTCTTTCTGAAAACCCTTTTTCTCCTTGGATTGCAAGATCCTGAATCACCGGGAAAAACAGACAGATTTCTCAATTGCCTATAAGAAAATGACACCTGAGGCCAGCCTGATGTATGCAGGGACATCTTCTATTATATTCAAAGGGAAGTATATTACTCCAAGGGCTGATAAATTACAAGTTTAGCTTAATAAAACTAAAGTAATACTTCTACCTACACTCTTCTTCTTAAAATCAAAATAAAAGGTTTGGAGAGGGTTCCTCTTTTAAATAAATATTCGTATCATTAAGACTGCTTTCAACATCTTCCATGTCATTGTCCATGATTCTTAAGGAGGTACCTAACACCCAAAATTTCATGCCTTTGTTAAGGTGAACAGTAATTGTTTTGCCTCATTTTACAGAACTGGAATACACCAGGGGTTAAACCCTTTGCAAGGGGTCAAAACACGTCAAAACAATGAACTGAAAAATACAATGAAATGCTGCTGAGCTCCGCTAACCTCCATTTACATGTTACCAGCATCTCTGCAAAAACCCTAAATACATATACTCCTGAATTACAGTATTAAATGACTGGTGAATATGCAGAGAGTGCTAGGGAAATTTAGGGTGAGAATCAGATGTCCACCAGCTGCTGTGGTACCAGCCCAAAGTATGTTCTTGACCCACAGTAAAGAAAACCCAAAGCATTTTGCTGTTTCGCTGAGGAATCAACTACCTCTAATTACTTTTTCTTACTGGGGGGGTGACACTGTGCACAGATCGTATCTTGCTCTGTAGATGTGTGTTTGCTGAAATATATTCAGCAATGATAGCTGTTTGCCACTATAAAAATAAAAGTGCCACCTTGTAGGTTGTTTCTTTAAAAAAAAAAAAAAATTAACTGAAACAGCTCATTTAATGTAATTCCATCACCTTTGTTTAATCTCATTTTAAGCAGTTGACCTTAAATTCAGATCAACTCCATCCTAAAAGGCCTCTGGCAGAGATGTTTGTACTGCGTTTGACACAAAAGAAGGAACATATAACCCAATAATGGCAAAACAGAGCTCAACAGGATGTCCTTGCTTTGAAAATTTCATCCCTAATGTGCACTGATGTACTTTTATCTACAGTCATCTTTTTTAAGGGATCCAATCTTAAAAAGGCTTCTTACAGTCAGTCTGACAAACTCATTGGAGAAGTCTGCGAATATAAAAATATCTTATGAGCAGTGCACATCTGATTTATCTTAACTTCTGTGCTAGTCTAACAAAATAACATGACCAGGTAAATGAGGGGATTGACATCCACACACCAGCACATCTCAAGTCCAGAATTCCTCCCACAGGGGCCACCCCCGGACAGCTTTATGTACATCTAGCAATATTTTGTGCCACTGTGAACAGAGCACCTTGTGAATTGAGGCACACCACCACATGAGCGTGGCTATCAGAAACCAGCTCCACGTGGGAGCGTTGAGCACCCTAACTGAGACCCCCATTATCAGGGATTAGGGCCAGCAAGAAATACATTTAAAGCCAGTACTGCCAGCCCCTTGGGAGAAACATGCAGAATATCCTTCATGGCTGCCCGAGTCCTTTTAAAATAAAAGAAATAAATGTAACAACTATTTTTTCCTTTACAAAGGAAACCAAGTAATTTCTCCAGGTCAATTGTGAATGATGGAGAACTATCTCATTTTACCCAAATGCAAGCAGCACATCCAGACTTCCTATGGTTCTCTCCCCATTACTTACCGCATATAAAAAGGGCAATTTAACTGAAGGAGTTTATATTTGGGTTTTTTTCAGCACTGCTTCCAGAAAATAGCAGATGTTGGTTAATGATCTTTAGACTTTAGATCATAAACCACACTCATTTTGAACACTGCCATCGGAGTGATTATTTGTATATCATTAAGCAACATCCTCAGAACAAGCTCAGTACATTTCATTTAAACATTTCTTATTGTTTCATTTAAATACAAAAATATCAGAAAACTTTTTATTTCCTATTTTTAAATGTACAAGCTATGAGCAAGGTTCTTACCCTCCCTTCACTCCCTCTACTCAGCAAAGCAATACGTAAGCAAAGTGTCATTGCTAAGTGCAACATTCCTTCAGCTTCATAACACATGGACTCAAAGCAGATGACATTTGTCCGCACTAAGACACCAAATGAGCATTAAAACCGAATCTTAGGAGTCTCCTTCTTCACAGAGTTACACAGCACGCTGATCCCCACATGGGAAATGATCTATTTTACACTCCACAAATAGAATCAGATTGTTTATTTGAAAGTGAAGACAGATGGGTTTGAGTTAGACTAGAGTGGGTGTACCTGGGTTTACACATATTTATTAAGAAAACAATTCTCCATATTTTCAAATGCATAGAATATGTATATCTATATATAGATTCTATATCTATATCTATATCTCATATTCAGGTTATTTTAAGTACGTACTGGAAATATTAGTTAGTCCTCCGATTCACCATACTTAAGAGAAATAATTACATAATATATGCTGAGAAATGCCTAGATACATGACAGATAAATTAATTTTATTTGAACACATGTAGTTTATGAAAGAAATTAATTCAATAAACATTGTGGCTCTCATCCTGCAAAAGCATATGTGACTCTGTGAGTTCGGTTGTAATAACTAAAATTATTCATGGACAAAAGTGTTTCCAGATCAAGGCTATATATGTGATTTGGTTGTTACATTATGCTAATTTTGGATCTCCTATTTCACCATAAAATCTGACAAGGCAGAGTCATTTATGAGACATAAATATAGAAAATTGAATTATAGAGAGTCCTCTGCATACATAACAAGATCAATTATTAATTAACATTTGGAGACGAAGATATGTTGCCATAGAGAAATTACTTAAGGGCATCTATTGACAATACTGGCCACGGAGTGGGGTCCTTTCTGTTTGCTCCATATGGGTCACTGTGGTTTAAACACATCACCTCAGGAACAGGCATGCCCTGGGTACAAGCTATTCATCTGCAGTTACTGTGAAGAGGAACCTTCCATCCCTTTGTCCCCTCATCACTGTTACAGCAAGTTGCTGTAGCTGGAAAAAGGCAAACCCACGCACAAGTTGGCCTGCTTAAAGGAAGATATTATCTCATCCCCTGGCTGCTGCTGTAATTCAGGTAGAGAATTACCTTTCCATCGATCAGATCCTGCACTGATGTTGTTAGTAGAGCTCTGCTGGTATTAATGGAGATGTACAGATTTACATCCATAAGAGGTCCATCTCCTACACTCAAGTCAGATCCAGATCAGCAGTAACCCAGCACATCGGACACATAGGGTACACCTCAATTTACTTAGATAATCTAAAAAGTTGGGATTGAGTTTGAGCATGCTATCTACTCTTTCTCAGAAACATATTTTCTCCTTTGGGGACTCAGAGGGGGTAATTCATCCCACGTACTACATCATCATGCTTTCACCTCACTGAGCTATGGACACCTTCCTCTGAGATAGTTACTCCCAGTTACCTTCACTGTTAACAGAGGCAAACACTCTTAGGGTGTGATGAAACTGATTTATTTTGCATGTATATTTAACACTGAGATTATTCCTGTCCTAGAAATTCCTGCTTGTCTCCATTACAGAAACACAGAATCGCAGAATCATTTAGGTTGGCAAAGACCCTTGGGATCATCGTGTCCAACCATTAGCCCTACTCTACAAGTTCACCCCTAGAACATATCCCCCAACACCACATCCAAGAAATGTTTACACACATCCAGGGATGGTGACTCAACCCCCTCCCTGGGCAGCCCATTCCAATATCTCACCACTATGCAGAGCCTCTACCTCACATGTGGGTGATGAAAGTCATTGATGGGACATCTTCATTAGCAACAGTGCTTATACTGAGCAAAATAAAACACAAGCACCAAATGTTAACTAAAAACAAACTTTAAACAGACTAATAGTTGCATAATTAGAGACATAGATCTCAGTGCAAGGCAACATTAATAATCTCCTACTCTGTGCTTTCTGGACAGGGTTTTGAGGCCATGTGATTGCATAGGAGCAAAGGACATTTCTGAACAGCAGCAGAACTTGCTCTTTGTCCTGCCTTCAACAGCCTTTGCTGGAGGAAATTTTTCAAAGGACTACATAAAACCAAATTCTGATAATCTTCCCCAACAAAGGCAATGTCTCTCTGACCCTAAATAGACACAAGTTTGCTATGACCGTGAAGCATAAAAATTAACATACCTCTACCAGTGTGTTTTCACTGACTGTTATAACACTGGAACACAAAACTATGGATGCTCCAAACTTACCTGAATCTAGACAGTGAAAATATTGACCAAACAATACTCTGAAGTAATGAGTCCCCCAGTCTTACAGATAATTTCCTTTAAATTAGCATGAAGTTAAATTATCCTGAAACTTAGGTTTGTCATACCCCAATCTGAATCTTTCTACCTGAATTATAGGAAGGGACATGAAGACAGAACAAAGCAGTGGAAATTGTTTTCCACAATGCTGTGTCCACAACCTTACGCAGCCCATTGGAGTTACTGGTGATACAGTGTTCAGATCATCTCCATCTCCATTTGGCTTTATTTTGGTGAAAAACCTCATCCCTTAAGAGTCTTGTCCTGTATTTTCCATGAGGCTGTCCCTTATTCCCTTTCAGCATTTGTGGCTACCATAGGAATAAATAAATTTCCAAGGTGAATAATAAAACCTAGAAAAGGAATCAGCTCCAGATGGGTTACAAAATTGATGCCTTCGCCACCACTTTGCACACATTAACATTAGAAACCTTTCTCAAGAAAGAGGAGGTTAGGATAGATGAAGGAGAACACAGTGGAAAATACCAATGAAATGTAAGTATAAATGCCATTAATGAATCACAGGCCAAGTACATTACTCCACATAGTAATTCCCAGAAAGACAGTCCTAATCGATAATATATGCATTACTCCTCTGAATTTCCTTGTTTGTTTTTGAACAGTATGGAACCACCCTGCAATTTCTAAGCACCGTGCACTAACTCTTTGTTCTATGTAAAGTACACATTTGGACATGTTGACTTCTCTAATTACTCTATAAATACTCGGCTTTTACCCACTGCTTTGGTAAGTGTGATAATTGCTGGGGAAAGGCCAAAGCATTTATGGTCAATCAGATGATGAGAAAAGGAATATGGCCCTTTCAGTGAGTAAAATGTAAGGTATTCTGTGGCAAGGCAGAAGCTATTAGCAGGATCAATATTTCTCCTAGTACCTTAATAAATCATTATATCAAAGAACAGTTGCAGGATGAAGAAAACCTCATTCTACCAACAAGGATGCTTCCAAATCAGCAAATAAAACATCATTTAAATTACAAAGACCTAATTGGTGTACAAAGGCAAACGGCAAGCATAGAATACAGCCCTCTGATGCTAGGCATGTAAGCATTTTGAATCATTAGTGAAGGAAGAAAAGCAGAAAGATAAAGAAACAGCTATGCTAAGAGCTCCATATGCATAATTTGCAAATTGGTAAATATGCATTAACCCACCACGCTGTAACTGACTGATGACACCATGTTTGGTGTAGATATCACAGGCAGCAGAAATAGAAGAGCACCTGGAAAACAGGACAGCCTTCGGTATCTTTACTATTGTACTGAAAAGAATCCCTTTGCTATTATTTGCAGAGGGCTTTTTCCTCCTCCATAGCTAGCAAAGAAAAAGTTAAGATTTGTAAACATTACAGTGAATGAAGGAAGGAAACAGCTACTTTCAAGCAAGGGGACTTCTTTCAGCAGACACTCCACATCACTGCATACATGATACACCTATCAACATATGTAGCCATATAGCTCTCACGGCCTCAAGACCAAGAAGAAAACTCTTAAGTAGAGCTAATCAGAGTTATTTTCAAGTAAGGATTGAGGGACCCCAATCATGTACATGTCCCACACACTAAGTAACATAGTAGCACAAATATATAGCTGTGAGAAGAAGATAAGGCATGTCAAACCACTTCATATGGTTTTTCAAACCTGCATGTTGCTATGGAGGACATTAGTGCATAGCCTGTGAGCAGTCACCACTATGTTTTTCAGAAATACCAACCCCAAAACTTCTAATTTCCGAAATCAGAGAATGGTAGGGGTGGGAAAGGACCTCTGGACATCATCGAGTCCAACATCCCTGCTACAGCAGGTTCACCTAAAGCAAGTTGCATAGGAACATGTCCAGGCGGGTTTTGAAAGTCTCTAGAGAAGAAGACTCCACAATCTCTCTGGGCAGCCTGTTCCAGTGCTCTGCCACCCTCACAGTAAAGATGTTTTTCCTCACGTCCAGATGGAACTTCCTGTGTTCTAGTTTGTGTCCACTGCCCCTTGTTCTGTCACTGGGCAAAACATCCCCAGGTCTCTCAGTCTTTCTTCATAAGACAGATGCTCCAGTCCCCTTATCATCTTTGTAGCCCAGTAGTTCCCTGTATCTCTTGAACTGGAGAGCCCAGAACTGGACACAATGCCCTAGATGTGGCCTTACTAGGGCAGAGCAGAGAGGGAGGGGAACCTTCCCCAACCTGCTGGCCACATTCTTCTTAATACACTCCAAGATACCATTGGCCTTCTTGGCCACAAAGGGCACATTGCTCATTCATGGTTAACTTGGTATCCATGAGGACTCCCAAGTTCTTCTCCGCAGAGATAAGTAATTTATAGTGTTACCTTTTAGTCTAATACAGAAATGATGAAACCTAGTGGGTAAAGAGTCACTACAATAATAACTGCATGAGTTCCCACCAGCAGAAAAGTGTAATATAATTTTGTAACCAGTTTATTCTTTTGTTTGAATAGTCTGGATTTAACTCTTTTCTTCTGAAGAGTTATTACAGAAAAGCAAATGCTTCTTGGTTATCCAATCACTACTTTTTCTCCCTGTCACAGTCTTGGAAGCTTGTTCCTAATATATTCAGAGGTGACAATTGTTGACTTTGTGAAGGGAAGTTAACTGTTGAAGGAATTTCACTGTGGAAGTCAAAGTGGGTACTGTTTGGTTCTCTAGTTTGTATTTCATAGACATATTTATTTTCTCAAACCGTAATTTATTCCAAAAAGTAAAGTGGATCAGTCTCTCTATAACTCACACCTTAAATCAGTTTGTTGGCTGATCCTTCTGTTATAGAAAACATATCAATCCTGCTTTACAAAGCATAATACGCCAACTTTATCAGAGAAGAAACTGCTGTAGCTTGTACACTTAACTGCCTAGAGGCCTCCCAAGGGTTCTCCCTCTCTTCCCAAGAAGACTATGTATTTTTTCCCTCATCTCATGGCCACTAACACATATCAACATAATATCTCTTCTAGAATCCCACGACTCTTTCAAAAAACATCTGGAAATCCTCTTTCTGCCTGCCTCCCAAAGTATTATTTTTTCCGTGGCATGTATCAGATTTGTAGACTGCAAACCACTTGAGGCAGGGACTACTTCTATTTGTTTATATCCTTAGTGGTCTAAAGGCATTATCAGCTTTATTCATCAAATTATCAGCAGCAAAGGGGATCACTGTAAGCACAAACCAAACTTTAGTGAGCATGTCCAGCGGGATCACAAAGGGGAAGGCTAATAGAGTCTGTGCACCCTTTAAATTCTATTATCATAAACTTCTTCTTTTTCCACTGCAGTATAAAGGTGCACTAACTCTTCAAACAAATAACCAAGAGCTATTGGGATGTTACTAAATGGATTCAGCAAAGATTCAGGATTTTCTTATTCTAGTCAGTCCGAAGCATTAATTAACAGCCTCCTTGTTTGTAACTAATTTTGTTGCCATAGTAGCCTCTATGAATGGTTTCTAACAAATAAGGAAGATTTATCTTTCTCACTCTAAATCAATCAGAAAACTAATGATTTCACATTCATTTTTGTTTCATAATGACAGGTACAGTACAGTGAATCATTACAACAGGGTCTTCTGAGAAGAATAAGGTGTCATTTATCTTAAAATTCAATCTTAAAAAGCAGACCCAGAGATTAAAAGGGAAGTGCCACTTCTTCACAAACAAAAATACTAGTTCCAAAAAGAACATCAATAAATTCCAACAATTTATAATAACAAATAGAAATAACTTTCTAGACTTTTTTAAACTCAAATTAAGCACAGTTTTCTTGGATAGAAGTACTTTCATGCACTATTTTTTGCTCCAAATTCACAGCTGGTGAAGAGACCAAAGAGGAAAAACATTGTCAGAGATTTTCTTAAAGAATAGAGTTAAAATTAATTAGTTGAAACACAGGAATTTTTCATCTACTTTGGGTTGCTTGGTTTGTAAAGAGAACAGCAGGCCACAAGGGAGAAGTGAGGGGAAGGTAAACATCTGCAAACGAAATGCAGAGTAAGTTCTGGCCATCATTGTGTGCTAGGGGTTTGGACATGTTTAGAGAACTACAGGCTGCAACCTGCAAATTGGATCAATATGTTTCTTGCCTGATAAATTTCAGGAGGGAGATAACGGGTCCATTATTGGAAAAGATTGTTGTTGCCTTTCTTCTAGAGGACAAGGTGACAGATTCTCTTAAAGCAGTAACTGCTTTTTGCTTCTTCACAAACCCATGCGTTGAAAACGAGAGTAATTTCAAACCTTGTCCAATCTATAATCTGTCTCAGTTGGAGTGAGGAGCAGGGAAGAGTCAGAGTGTGGCAATGTAGACAAAGTGCTCAGACCTTCTAGATTAAGAAGCTACTAATAATCCCAGGTACAAAATGCTCTACTCACATTGGTAGACTCTTTCCATCCAGGAAAAAAAAAAAAAAAAATGTGAAGGCAATAGGACTCATGTTCCTCATTATATTAGTCATTTCCTACAGCCAAACTCAAATGTCCTTGAACACTTTCTTCTACTATTGATACCCAAAGTAATTGACTCAGCTACAGACCATAGCACAGTTAAATTTTACTGAGATCAATTTTTTTTTTTTCTCCTTTACCTTACCTCTTGAAAAACCTAAAAGGCAATGTTTGGTCATCTCCCATACCGCCCAAGAATAAAAACAACAAAGTGCTGGGGAGATCATGCAAACATGAAAGCTGTGCTGCCACAAGTACAGAATGACATCAATAACATGCAAATTTTTTTGGTTTTTTTTTGTTTTTTTGTTTTTTTGTTTTTTTGTTTTTAATTTTCCCAATAGTTTACACATTCACTTTTTTTTTTTTACTGTTTAGTTCTGGGCAGATAGGGCAGTTTCTCTGCTGGGACAGGGTTCTTTAAGCTACCAAACTGTAGAGATAAAACATGTAGAAACAAGGTGGCTAGGAAGCAGGGGTTTACCTCTGTGGTAACAGCATTGCAATGAGAGATATAAACCCCTAGATGTTGGTGAGTAGACCAGAGCCTTGTTCCTGGCTCATTCCCCTTTCCACCATATCCCCTCAGCTGCCTCAGTTTAAGCATTTGTCTGGCCATGCCCAAAACCATACTACGGTCAATAAAAAATGAAATAAAAAGAAATTAAAAAGAGGTTCTTTTAACATGAACCACTTCTTAGATCCAATTTAGAAAGAATCTGCTGAGCCACTAAGCTTAGCTGAAGGGGGAGTAACCTCTGGTGATGAGTGTGGAAATGAGAGCTTGAAGGCAGTATGGTCTGAGATCAGATCTGTATAATATAGTTTCAAAATAATATAAAAGTGCAGCCTAAGGGCAAAGAGCAGGTAAGATTTTTGTTCTCTCTGGTTATTTTTAACTAAACCTCTGCCTGTCCATCTACTATACCTTTACTGGCAGAGCTGGGGCAGTAGCAAATTTGAACCCACTTTCAAGCCAGCACAGAAGTTGGAGAGAAGTCACAAGAGGTAATTTCATTACTAGAAGTTTAATGAAAACTGGCATCTGGACAGCGAAGCAGCACACAAATTGCTGCCTACGGGAGAGGAAGACAAGTGGAGCAGCGTAAATACTGCCTGGAAAAAGCCAATGGGCAGGTGTGGGTAGACCTGCCGGATGGCACAGACGTGCCTCAACAGCACAGGAGCTTGCTCCTTGACTGCAGGGACATGACAGGGAGCTGGGAAACTGAGGTGGGAGTTTTAGGGGACAGGGAACATGAATGCATTTAAAAGAGGCTTCTCCACTGCTGTGGTGGTTTAACCCCAGCTGTCAACTAAGCATCATGCAGCCCTTTGCTCACTCCTCCCCTTGCCCCCAGTGTGATGGGAAGGAGAATGGAAAACAAGTAAATCTCGTGGGTTGAGATAAGAGTTTAATAATTGAAATAAACTATTATTATTAATATTAAAGTAATAATAATAATACTATTGAAAAGGAATATAGCAAAAAGAGAGTGAAATAAAACCCAGGAAAGACAAGTGATGTACAATGCAACTGCTCACCACCCACTGACTGATGCCCAGGCAGTCCCCAAACAGTGATCCACCCACTATGACCAACCGTCCCCAGTTTACGTAGTGAGCATGACATTCTACAGTATGGAATATCCCTTTTAGCAGTTCAGGTCAGCTGCACTGTCTATGTTCCCTCCTAGCTTCTTGTGCACCTTCTTGCTGGCAAAGCATGAGACACTGAAAAATCCTTAAATTCGGGTAAGCAGTACTTAGCAACAACTAAAACATCAGTGTGTTTTCAACATTGTTCTCACACTAAATCCAAACTACAGCCCTGTACCAGCTACTACAAAGAAAACTGACTCTATCTCGACTGAAATCAGGAACTACTACTCACAGAGAAATTTGTTTCCAGAGGTTTGTTGTGCTTTAAGTGTTGGGCAAAGCCTACCACAGCATGGTCCTGTATGGTCCGGGTATTGACACCAACCTGCTGGGCCCACACTAACCAAATTCAGGCTTGTTCTGCTCAGGGTCAGAAGTAATTCGAAGCCACATAAACTTATTGGCAGTGCTGAGACCAAGTTAACTGCACTGAGTCAGAGCTTATAAACACTGACAATCATGGCAATTTATTACCTTGCACTCAGCATTATGCTAACTGTGCTACACAGCTTCTGGTTGGCTTGGAAAATGGGCAGAGGGAACTCTCATCTGCCAGTAGAGAGCTGTAAACCCTTATCTATAGGTCTGTGAACTCTCACTGAGCACCTGAATCATGGTGAACCAAAGTATAAACCAAGCATTTCAAACTTTTTGGTAAATTTTGCAAAAGGCAGTACAGAGAGAGAACTGTGAGAGTGGGGAATGGACTCTGGACAAAGGCCGTAGACTGCTGAGTTACAGCTCTCTACTGGAAGTGACAGGCAAAAACTCTGTAGTCTGAGCATGTGCTGGGGGATGGTACAGGACTGCAGAGCAGAGTCCAGGTTTGATTTAAGCTCCAGAGTCTTAAACACATCATGAATCCAGTGGTGAGACTGTCAGCAGTCCAGCAGATGCTCGGTCCATGCAGTGAACCATCTTCTAAAAAGCAAACAAAATTCTATCATCAAGGACACCTATGCAGACTTGTGGGGTTTTCATCATAACTTACAGACCCTAAAACAGTGTGTTGCATTTGGCTCAAACAGTGACTTTTTTTCCAAAAGCCTGTCCTGTGGCACGGCAAGCTGCCTGATGGATGTATGACTCTTGACAAACTTCCCAACAGAAATCTCAACTCACTTGAACCTACAAATGGAGCTACAGAGGTGGAAAAATCCAAGACACATTAATGGAGGAACGATTGTGGGACTGACCACTGTGAAAACTGGAGGCAAAGGTCTCTAGAGTTAAAGGGGAATGATCCTGGAGGGATTATGGAAAGAGGTTGAAAACATTCCATTCTCTACAACAAGAGGACAACCATCTCTCTCTGTGGATCTATACTTCACTGGGAATAGATAGTCCATCTGTTTGATACCACTCATGTGTGACTCACATGAGAACCTGACCACCACTGGTCTGCAGAACTTTGGCCAGGATTTAGGAGACATTTCTGAATAACTCACACACACCAAACCCAGCTAAGCCAAACCAAACCAAACCAAATCCAACAGCAAAAAGGAAGGAATATTTGACAATGGTATGAGAGCTCGTTGCAGAAGATGCTATGTGTTTAGCCTGTTACTCTCTAATCATTTCCTTTCTCCCCTTCTTTATTTGCCACCTTAAAACAGTAAAAAGTCTGTGTGAAGAGAAGAATAAAATATAAGAACACTTGGAATGTTTTCACAGAGAGAAAGAAACACAGAACATTGTAATAATTCACATAAGTGAATTGGTAGCCTTCAAACATTAAAAGAACAGCATTATGAAGTTAAGTCTCCTCTAACCAAAACACAATCAATTATATATTTATATTTATATATTTTATATAATTATATTTTATTATTTATTATATATTTATTATTTATTATTTTTTATATATTTTATTATATATAAATATCAGTCAATTTTATCAAGAAGTTGCTGTATTTCAGACTCATCCCTCTCCTGGATTTAACATACAACCTTTTCTTTCAAGACCTTGGGTCCCTCTGAAACATTTTTCTTTATTCTCTTTGGTGCTGGTTCCTTGTTATTAATTAGATTAAGTCAGGTTTCCACTGAGACTATAAGAGTAGGGACATCCGTGTGTTACCTGTCAAGTACTGCCCTAACTGTCTTCAATTGCTCTCATAAGTTTAGTGCCTCTGTGGAGTCCTGTATCATGAAAATTGTACACTGCCTTTCAAAGCCCTTCCTCTACTCTATGTAACACTGCAATGTACTTTTGATAGGGGGATGTAAAAGCAAAACACCTTCCTAAGAAAGCCACTAAGTGAAATAGTATGAATATCACTACTAGCAACAGCAAGAAGAAAGAATTGGTTTCTCCTCAATGAGAGGAAAAGCTGCTTTAAAGCATCAGCTGTGATCAGAAAGCCACAACAGTTACCACTGAGAACAAAGGAGTAGATATTCAGGTCATAAGAGGCAAAAGAAGAAGGGAGAGAACTAAGGTAAATTAAACTTTTTCAAATTGGCTGGGCCTTATGAATTTCACCCTAAAATATGCAGATAACTGACTGAGGGAATCTTAGAGGTTCTGGCAATTATCTTTGAGATGTGAGATCAGAAACAGTCAACTCAGCAACTGCTCAATGGAAAATAACCAAGTAAGTTTGGTTTTGCTAAGAAAGATCTGTGGTTATCCAGTGGATCACAAGCTTCAAGAGCCACTGTCATACATGTATGAATGTCAGATTGGAAATATAAAGGAGAATGTTATCTACAAGACACATAAGGGAATTCTCCTTTATTACTTCATTTTGGAAAGACTTCAATCATAACCTTAGGTGCAGTGTTAGATGCCATATTTCAAGGAGGATGTGTTACTCCACAAAACATGACAAAAATTTGAAGGACTAAATTGTTGTTTAATGTAAAGAAGACAAGACTTGAGGGAAACATGACAAAAGACCCTGAAGATATTAAAGAGGGTTGCAAAGAAAAAGGGAGTAACCCATTCTTGCTCATTGCAGGTAGGACAGAAATAACTTGCATATTAAGAAAAGAAAAAAAAAACCCATAAAATTGGGCCTTCAAATGAATTGCCCAGAGAATCTCCATCAGTGGAGGCCCTGAGAAACAGGTCAGACACAACTCTAATGGGAAGAGGGTTAGTACAGATGACGCAACTATGGGGCCCTCAATCTGCATGTTAATTTTCTGTGATTCCATTTTAAAAAAAAAGCCACCAAACCTGTGGCTAGATAGCTGGAGAATTTATTTTTTTTTTGAGTTCTAGGATATTATGGGCAGTAGTATGTATTCCCTTTTCCTTGGTTCATTTTTAATAGTGTTCTGAAAGCTCAAAGTTAAAGAGTGGCTTGACCCAAGATATTCTTTCATCTTTCTACTTTCATTTTTGATGTTAGAGCAAACTGCCTGGTCAAGCTTGCCTCTAACTCTTATAAAGCCTCTTGAACAAAATATTCAGTGGTGTGATTTTGGTTTTGTTTTTTTTTTCTTCAAAATGTGGGATCGATGAAATTATGTAGGAACACATTATTTCCTGAATGGTTGCCTACAGCCATTATTGGATCATTTCCGTAGAGTCAACCAAGTCATATTAATGTTGATGTGCTTTCCTTTAAGTTTTGCTTTTTCTTTTTTCACTTGTGGCATCTAATAATCAATTTCTTAATATTTTTCCTTTTCCGAAATAATAATCGCCCCTAGAAATCTGAGTCATTGTAGAGCAGCATATTTTAGGACTCTCAATCCCAAAGCGCTATGTGTGTTCCACTTCAGCCTAGAAAGAAGGATGAAACTTTACCAAAATCAAGGCTTTGCCTTACTATTACTTATTATATTGGTTGAAATTGGAGTTCTGAAGATGAACAAAGGTTGCTGCTGAATTAAGCTGGTGTTAAAAGAGTTTTTACAAGGCTGGCAGCAAGCAGCTGAATAATAATCACAGGTAGGTTCTAATGGTGATAGCACTGCAAATATATTCATTGCAAGATCAAACTCACCATCATTCAGAAATAGTGTGGCCAGCAGGTTGAGGGAAGTGATCATCCCCCTGTGCTCAGTGCTGGTGAGGCCTTTCCTTGAATACTGTGTTCAGTTTTGGGTCCCTCAGGGCAAAAAGACACTGAGTGCTGGAGTACGTCTAAAGAAGGGCAACAAAGCTGGTGAAAGGTCTAGAGCACAAGCCTTCTGAAGAATGGCTGAGAGAATTGGGGTTGTTTAGCCTGAAGAAAAGGAGGCTCAGGGGCGACGTTATCACTCTCTACAGGAGGTTGTAGTGAGGTGGGTGTTGGTCTCTTCTCTCGAGCAACAAGTGATAGAACAAGAGGAAATGGCCTCAAGTTGTGGATAGGGGAGGTTTAGACGGGACATTAGGAAAAATTCCCTTCCCAAAAGGGTTGTCAGGCATTGGAAGAGGCTGCCCAAGGAACCAGACAATCTCTAGAGTTATTTAAAAGATGCACAGACATAGTGTTAGGGACATCATTTAGTGGTGGACTTGGCAGTGCTGGGTTAACAGGTGGACTCAATGATCTTAAAGGTCCTTTCCAACCTAAAGGATTCTGGTTCTCTCTCATGTATACAAATTAATAATAAAA
The DNA here is from genome assembly GCA_025345505.1 of Todiramphus chloris collaris. Classification (NCBI taxonomy): domain Eukaryota; kingdom Metazoa; phylum Chordata; class Aves; order Coraciiformes; family Alcedinidae; genus Todiramphus; species Todiramphus chloris. Next base: position 40,497,698 of record JANVCC010000021.1, read on the forward strand.
AAACCCCAAACCAAACCTTTAATGTTTACTATTAAAACTAGTAGCCCTTATGCATATTTTAGCTAAAAAGCTGGAAAGAAAGGACATAAACCTGTCAACATTGTGCTGGACCGTGGCAGGAAAAAAGAAAGGTTTTTTTCGTAACTGTTCATTTTGGTTGGCACTTAGCCATCTGAACACTGCTTGCTTTTTTAAGTAACAAGCTCTGCAAGTTTCACTGCTGTTTCTGGAGACTTGGACAGTAGCAGTGACAGTGGATTTCTCCCCTCAACTGGAGAAGATGTTTTAACTGCCTTCCAGAAGTTAAACCATTCATATCTTTCCTTCTATGGCAGCAGAGTTTCACTGGAGCTGTAGCTTACGACTTTTATCTTGTTGTGACACCTGCTTTGGTCAAGGGGATTACTGATTACTGCTCCTGGAAGGTGTCAATACTGATGATGTTCAGTTGAGCAGCTGTCCTCCCCTTCTATTATTATTATTCATGGCATGTGATTGATTCTGCTGAGGGCCTCAGTGATAGAAAACTTGGAAGTTCTTTGCGGTCTTTCTCTTAAAGGAACCTTAATGGACAATTACTGTTTCTGAAATGTGCTACAGCCACCACTTCACCTTATCTATTGTTCAGATATCTCTGTGTAGCCAGAATGTGGACAATGAAAAGGTGCAAGATGTGTCGTTACCCATATGCTGAGAGCTATCAGCTGCACACTTATTGCCTCTTCAACAATGTCATTCATTACCTAGTATCATACTGAGAACAGTTTAAAGGATAGGAGTGAAGCCACTAACAGTGATTTCACCTAGACAAAGCTAAGATATGACATAGATTGGAGTCCATAATTAATTATCCATATTTAATTATCAAGCTGCTAAATTCTGGGCTTATTTTACATAATTTGTATCCATCTGAAAGTCATTATAACTATATTCAGCTCCTTAACACTGGCATTTGAGTCAAGAAGTTAACAATACACAGAGGGGTGCAGGTACATGGGAGGAAGACAGTAAAAGGTTTTTAAATGGTACCTATATTGTCCATGAATGCATATTCCAAAAAAAAAAAATAGATAAACAAATGAAATTAGCTACAGTGTAAAGTCATTTTTCCTTCTAATATTCGACAGATTACCATGAAGACAGTTATGTTCAACTGTTCTCTATCTTTACTATAAATAAGACGTTAAATGGTTTCCTGTGGAGCAAATAAAGCATAACTTGGATTTTAGAAATAACCCCAAAGTCTTTTGTAGCTGTGTAAGAGACTACACAGGCTGGCACTGAAGTCTTCCTCATTGGAAGATTAGATAAACACCTCTCACAGATTATCTAGACATCTTTGCTCTTGTTGGTAATGCAGGAAAATGAGACAAATTATCTCTGGTGTCACTAAGGTGTTCTTGACTCTTGACACTATTGATCCCCCTTCTTTTTCTATAATGGCCCAGGAGTTAAGATTGGCAAAGATCATCATCTATCTGCCAGGTTGAAGCAGAAGATGGTGGGCACACTTGAGCTGAGTCTATGGACACTTTGTGTAGTTTGCAGGCGTGTCTCAACCATTTTCCCATTCATACAGGAAGTAGCTATGATTAAACAACAGGGAGATATTTAAGGATGCTTCTGGGCTGTTCCTCCAGCAGAGGAAGCACTCACTGCCATGCCTATAAATTTCTTGGAAACAACTCAGAACGTAAGAGCCAATAGAAGGTAAATCTGCTGTCTGGATTGGTTGGTTTGTTTTCCTTACATCCATATTCACTTCAGACTCTTGCAAAACTTCTGCTCTGGCCACAGCTCTTATTCAGGTGAGCAAATTCTCATTTTGTTTTTTTCTAATAATCAATTATTCATTGTCTTGCTGTGGGCAATGAACAAAAGAAACAAAAAGAGTTGGAACCATCATTCAAAAATCAAAAATGCATGTATGTGCTTACATTAGCTTGCACATACAACTCATGATTTGAACACCATAGTCTTTACAAAGTCACAGTCTTGTTTTAATTTCTGTTTTAATAAAATGCAACTGTCCCTCTGTGTCAGCTTTGTGAGATTTACTTCCCCCACCCTCCCATTTTATTTTGCCACACTTCCTTTGAGCATCTAGCTTATAGATTTTCTCCAGCTACCAGGCTATTTGGTTTCCATCTGCTCAATAATTCAAATACATGCATCAAATGCACACATGGCACGTTTCCAGGTAGTAACACCCCCTTTCCTTTCTGTCCTTTTTGTAGCCAGGTAATTTGCATATAAGGTGCACAAAGGGAACATGCTCCTCCACAGTTCTGCTCTATGCATCAGCTCCCTCCTCCCCCCATCTGCAGACCTCTATGCATTATGTACAAGCAGCCACCTCATTGTCCTGGCAGCCTCTGGTGGCACAGCTGATCTCTGAGCAAAACCCAATGGCATGGAGGGTTTGGCCTCTCTGGCAGCATGGCTCTAAGGCAGGCATGTGTACCAAATACAGTGGCAGCAGGACTCTCCAAGTCCACATTCAGCACTGGTATGGAGATCAAAGGTAAGGTTGCCATGCTTACATGCTCGCATGGAAAAGTGCTCTCCCTAGGCTCTTCCCCTCCTTTCTCCCTCTCCCCCATGACTTTTGTCAGACTGGTATCTTGCCAGTTGTGTTTTCATTACTGAAGAAGCAGCAAAACAATGGAGTAGTACTCTCTCCACCAAACCCCACCTAGGAGACAGCCTGGGCTGACCATGTACCCAGGAGGCTATATCAGAAGGACAGGGCAGAGAAGCCCAACCCCAGGAGATGAGGGCTTCCCATCCCATGCAGCAGCAATGAACTGTTTTCACTGCCTTTGTTTTCCTCTGCTTCTCCCAAGACACTTCTTTCACCGTAGGGGTGCCCAGGGCAAAGGCTGGAGAAAACACCAAGAGGCATTTGGAGAGATGTATCATTAAGTGACTCCAGTAGAAAAATTTTAGAAACTTCAGCAGTAAATGAATGAAACTCCAACAAAGCAAGAACAAGTAACAGAGATGTCAGAGAAAAGGAGGCTTCTCTGGAGAAGGGGTGAGAGATCATAGGCAGGGAATAAAAGAGAGCTTAAGAAAACAAGAACAGTGCAAGAGGAGGACATACTTATGGGGAGAAAAAAAAATACATGAAATTTGCAGTGAAAGACATGGGATAAATGGAAAAAGCTAGCCTGGATTAAATTAATTATTTGGCTAGATCAGTATCCTGTTTTCCTTCAATGTCAATACCAGATGCTACAGAAAAGTGGTACAAGAGACAACCACACAGATGCATAAGAAACATCAGCTAAACCTGAGGACTGGTGAGTTCAGCCTTCAGTCACGCAACTGCTGTATAATTGCTTTATAACTGTGTAATATAAAAAAGTGTATCTGTGATGGTATTATTATTGATGTAAATATCTATTTCTTGCAAAGCTTCAGTGCAATACTTTTTGATAATAGCTCAGGGCAATACTTTCCAGGGGGAAATTACACCTTCTATCTCTTTTTCAGTAGGAATGTCTTGCCTTTTAATTTAATTGTGTTTCCTTTGCTTCTGCATTATAATGAAGGTGCAGCACAGACATATCCATGCCACGTAGTATACATATATCTAATACGAGCATATATCAAATTAATATCATATTTATCCTCTTTTTAAAAGACATAATATGATTTGTATGCATATCACAAAGCTATTATTCTTCAGGAATCAGACTTGTGAATAAGGAAACTTTTAAAATGTGTTTTATAGACAAATGACACGAATAAGATTTCTCTGCATCACAGCTGTTTACTGCATTTGTATCAAATTCATTAGGACACAGGCCCAACCATACTTTCCTTTGTCAAATTTAGCAGTAGCTCTTGGAAGTCTTTGATGAGCCATGATTCAAACAACACTTGTAGACAGAGCTGGAATGGAAGATTTTATAAAGCTGCTGCTGCTAGTAAAGGATTTACAACAAAATGCCAACACCTGCAACAAGTTTTCTCCCTTCAATTCTTGATGTCTTTTAGTGTTTGCACTTCTTTCTCCCCCCATGCCAAAGAAAAACACAAATTTTGTCCTAAGGGATACCATCATTAATGAAAGAAACAGTGCAGTCAAAGCTTCAGCATGACACAGATCATTCAACAGTTGTGCAATTACTCTGAAAAGCTACTGATTTTTGAACACAGAGCTTTCACTCAACACAGGCCTGAGGCATCACAATCAGATTTGTATCTGTGGTATGTTAACCAGTATGATCCAGGGCTTTTGCTCATTACAGAAGCTGTAGCCTTGTGTGAGGTTTGTATCTAGGTTCAAAGAATTTCTGAAGAATTTTGGAGCTGGGTTGGCTTTAAAAAGTATTATGAAATCATAATAATTTTTGAGAATGAAATAAAAGTTGTTTGGGATACCTCCCATCCCTTATATCCACCTGGTTTTGTTTTTGTTTAAGGTTCAGAAGCCGCTTTCCCTGCAGAATTCCTACAGACTAATGGAATAGCAAATGACTACAGAGGAAACAAGGAAAGCAGTAATGCTCAATGTGCTCTCAGGTAAACCAAGCAAGAGTCTATATTATATATATGAACATTTTTGAGAATTATTATTTAGGTCCAGATACAACTCACACAGACCCTGAGTGTGATTTGATATCAGGGTATGTCCACCTAGATGGAAAAGTTGATTTCTATTGGTTTCTCTGAGCAGATTTCTATAAAAATGCTGTTCAGTACTACCTCTGAAAGCAGTAAGAAATCAAATTTTCCTCTGCTATATAGCTGCATAGAAAAACATATTGAAATGCAGGGGAGTGTTTCCTACCCTCTAAATCATTGCGATCACAGGCCACAGTGTTTGTAAAACTATCATTCTGGCTGACAAGGACAAAGAATTAGCTACGGGCTCCTCACTACTCCTTGCCATGCTGGCACTACAGGAATGATGCCATTATTATTCTGCTCTTTTTACAGTCTCTTAAATATAATTTTTTTTCCTTTTTAAGAAAATTGAAAAAACCCAAACAAAACACCACAAAACTTTCCTGAGCATTTCCTGACCCAAAAGCCCCAGTAATTCTGCTGACCCTTTGTGAAGTGTGCTTCTTGAAGCATCCACAGTTATAGCTGTGGGAGAGCCACTCACATATTAGCAACCTGGGTGGGAGCAATCAATTGCAGGGCCTTTTAGGGTAATGCAGTTTCAAGACACAGTGAAAGACATAGGTGGTGAAGGGATAATGACTTACAGGCCCAATTCCTTTCTGCAGTTCAACTCTATAAACTGCTTTAATTCACTTCAAAGGAAAGACAAATGGGTTACTCTACATTTATACAGTCATCACAGAACAGAGTCCTAAACATTTTGAAAGCAACAAAAATAATTTTTCGCAACACTTGCTCCGGAATAAAATTAAAATTTAATTTGGCTTGCATGCCTTTGAGAGAAAAAAAGATAACAAGTCAGCACAAGTCTATGGGCTGAAACAGTTAGAATGCAACAGAGTTTACAGACCTGTACGAAGGGAGGTAACTTCTCAGCAGCCCCATCATGGTATTTCCAAAGGAACGTTACAAATTCTCATGGCCAGTCCTGCAAGCGGAATGAATAGTTAAAACTAAAGAGTTTCAAAAGGAAAAGCAAATAAGATCAACTGTCTCCTTGGATATGCAATGCTAAAAGTCAGTGTAGAATTGGTTTAGAGGATGTTCAACATTTTAAACGACGGACAATTATTTAAATATAACAAAGTCGAAGTTAAATAAAATGCAAAATAGTAAGTTGTTTTTAAAGATGTTATTGAAAGCAGTTTTCATAAAAATGCAATGAATATGTGGGACTGGATAGGAAAGAAAAGAAATAAGAGAGAATACCGCACCAATTTATATTCCCTTTGAACTCTCTGTAATACGGACCTTATAGTGCACATTTTCAAACATATAGCATATCAAAGAAGCAGACATTTATTTCTAGGCATGGCACTTCTAGGCTTTTGGTAAATTAAACCAGAAATAGGCTAGTGGAAATGTGCTGTGTGAGAAAGCATGTTCTGATGGGTTCAGCCCAACATCAGTAAACAATTTTTTTTCTCCTTTAACTGAAGGAAAGAATTTCAGCAGTAAACAAATGTCTCGTGTCTTGCATGAATTCTTCAACAGAGTCAAAGCAAACCTGTCTTTTCACACCTCCTGCATGTGCTATTCCAAGTCAAAATACAAGTTATATTCCCTGAGATCTATCAGTTGCTATGTTTTCAGTTAAGACAACCATGATACACAAGGGATGACGATACACAAGACAGTAAATCTTTCTGCTATAATCCCCCTGGAATCCACACCCGGTTGTAAGGATAATTATCTGGGTATCCCCAAGGCCAATTTTTGCAGTTTTCGTATAAAAATCACCTCTTGCATAAGACATGAAATTTAAAATCATCCCCTTCACAGATATCATTGAGTCACTCCATTACCTCTGGGACAGATATAAATTATGCATTCCTTGATTCTCTTTAAAATTTTAGATGCACAAGGGGACAGAGAAGCATCTAAATGGTACTAAAAATATAAGGCATTCAAGAAAGAAACAATAACTTGTACGGTATTAACTGCTACAGTGCTCCGAAAGCGCCCTGCCTGGTCAAGAAAAGCACATGAAGCAGTGAAACATAACAGCAGGCTTGCATGCTAATGGCTGCTCGTGACAAGGACTCATTGAATGTCACTGCTTCACATACTGCATACTGTTCATTTTTCTTATCTCTGTGACCTCTCCTTTGAAATGACTGATGAAACCCCCATGAATTAGCATCTCTGCTTCTGGGCATTTGCCACCAAGAAGGCAATTCAGTAACATCTCTACTAGAACACAAAAATCAAGCAAAGGAAAAAAAAAAAAAGTCATACTCTTAACAAAAACTAGTCACTACATCTGTTAAAGGATACTCAGTATGTACTGCAAAAGGACTGTTTCTCTGAAGCCTCCTCATTAGGGTAGTTTTTACCTTGATGCCCTTTAAGAGTAGTGGCTTGTCACAATACGCGCATTCACATTTCAGACTTGGCTAACATTTTCATAATTGGTGTGAATAAAAAGGAATAGCTGTTACTGCAAGGAAAAAAGAAACGTCTCTGTTCTGATGCCCTGCTGCTATGATGACCTATTTCACACTAGCATCTGTTCTCTTCCGATGAACTACTCCAGATGTAAGCTGGCAAAACTGCACTGCAAGTATGTTACCCAGACATCCACTGAGTGCTGCAGATGTTTTCTTCCATGCTTCACATTTAATGTGTGCCTGATTAATTTTTTCTTTATTATTTCAACTACTTGGCCCACTGAATTTCCTACGAAGTTCACAGAATCTGGGCCCAATCTGCAGCCATAAGGAGCAGCTTCCTTTGTGTGAGCAGCTCATTAATGTCTGGAATAAGCAGCCAAAAAAGCCTTGGTCTGAATTGCCAAAAGAAATGCAAACTTCAGTAATCTATTATGCCTTAATATTATTTGCCTGAGGATTTAACACAACTCTCATTTCAATTCCAAAATTACAGATATTTGTAATATTCAGATGCATCAGTCTAACCAAAAATATTATGCCCATTCTCTGCCTCAAGCCCTTGACCTGAATGAGGTTAGTGACAGGGATATGAATGACTTGAGCAGAAAATGAAACACAAAAGTAGTTTTATCGTGAAGTACAATATTTCTTCTGTCACTTAACCATTTTTTTTCCCTCTCAAAATTACAGGGTAGACTGCAAATCTTCAAGGCTAGCAGCCACTACGACAGCCTAAGTGCCATTTAAAGGAATAATAATTTATGAGACGCCTTGGTAGAATAGCAAAGGTCACAGAGAAGACTCCCCAGGGAGGAGAGGATAACAAAGGTTACAAGTATGACTAAAGACTTGCCTACAGGAAGGGATTTTCTTGGAAGGAAGATGTTTTCTTGCAACAGCTTCATCCTATCTAACACACAGATGCCTCATCCAAATGAACAGTTCACCTTTAAGTTAGCTAAAAGGCACTGCTTATGAAATACACTTCTGAAATTCATGGCTTGGCAGCTTGGCCATGTATTCAGGGCCCACTGAGGTGCTGCCAAACAAAGGAAACTGTAGGTCTGTCCCACAGGGCACAAGGAGATGCCCAGTGACTGATTTGATCCCTCCTGGGCAATCAAACTTGAAAAATCTCCAGAGTCTTTGCAAGCCAGGCCCCAAATAGATGCCACTTTGGGGGCAGCCAACACCATGTACAGACCACCACAGACTGGTGCAGATTCTCCTAGAAGCAATGTGAAGAGTTGCTATATGAGGAGCCCAAGACACATTGCTCCCAGGCAGTTGTAAATTTGCACACCAGCCATCACACCACATGTCAGTTTGGGCTGCTTTTTCTTGTCACAGCTACAGCATTCCCCCCTTCAGCTGCCACCAAGTACAGAAAAAAAAGACAAGGATGAAGACAAGCATGAACAACTCTTCTTGGCACAGCTCCACTCTCCACAGCATCATCTCTGGGGTCATAAAATACACATTAACTGGTGGGAGAAGCTGGCACTGCAAACCTGGGGGTAACTGGTGCTGTCTGCAGAACGTCAGAGTGATAAAGAAAAGCTTAACCTGAAGCCAGCATGCAATACAAGACAACCCGTATCTCTTCAGACACGTGTGGCCATAACCATTTTGAACACTGACACTTTCCAACTGCTTCCAATCAGTTGCGGGAAGTTTCTGCAGCCAGATCAATGGCTGGCACTTGTGGAGGAGATCTCCATGGGTCTGATGAGTATAGATGTAATATGTGCCAGTCAAGAAGAGATTATTGATTGCTCGTAGTATAAAGGATTATGCTTAATTGCTTTAGGACAACTGCTAGAGCCCATCTTCCTGGTATTTGATCTCCGTGACAGGCCTCCCAGTTCATAAAGAGGTACCTGAGAGCCTGGTAACCATTCGGGTAGATTCATACAAGGTGGTATTTGTGGACTTTCATCTGTTTCCTACACTAAAATAGGGAAATTGCTGAAGGGGACTAATGTCACGAACATTCACAGTATCTGCATTCCCTTGCTCCAGCAGTCCCTGGTCCATCACCATGGCCAATGAAGCCTTTGGCTGGCTATTCAGAATAGATCACAGAACATTTTCACAGTCCCATAATCACACACTGACAACAGCAGAGTGTGCCTTTGGGAGAGGGAAGGGCAGAAGGCAAGCAGAAGGCAAGATGCAGCTGAGCAAGCCTCCAATTCTAACAGCATCTTTTATTCTGCACATTACCTGTAGGAAGAAGGGAATGACACAGGAACATTGCGAACACAACTAATAATCCAGGTGATGCCCACTCCCAAGTGACAAATCTACCAGGCATGCTGCCAGGGAGCCCTCCTGAACCTGGCTGAGAAACGGAACCGTTGTTTCCAACACGTGCTTCGCCTAACGCTTACAGCCACTTACTCCAGCATGGCAGCTTCTTCTCAGTGCCAAGCCTTGCTGGGCTCTACATGAGAGGGTTTATACTCTCCCACTTCAGTTTTGTGTGCTTTGTCTTCCTTTATTAATTTTAAAGAGGACGGGGGGGATGTAAACTCACCGTTGGGGATACATCAGTGTTTGCTCAACATGCTCTATATACCTTTATTAATTTTGTATTGAATGGTGGGTGTGATTTCACTCTGGGGGGAAATCGGGGCAAGCAAAAGGTCTTTCCCACAGCAGGGCAGCAGAGGGGAAGGAGAGGTTATTTCTCTGTGGGTTTGTTTTGAGTGATTTGTGTGCTTACATGGGTTTCTAAAGCTGGAGAACTTGTGCTTTCATGAACAGGCAGTTTCAGTGCCATGACCTACTGGTCTGAAGAGGCTGGTTATCTTAATGTAGCATTTGTTATGCAAGTCTTATAACTTACAGTACATCTTAAAAGCAGCAGATGAAGCCTTTTTATAGTGCAAGAACAGTATGTAGAGGGGGAAATGAAAAAGCTTTCAAAAGTAAGACTTATTTCCAAATAAGACTTTTTTTTTAACAGTTCACATGCATAAAAACTCCAAGAACAACAAAATACTTGTTGTTTGGCACAGGTTCACAAGTTTTTAACTCTTGGCTACAAAGTTTAAAAGCTTTGCCCATTGCAAAAATTGCCTCAATCATGTGACCAGCTTCGAAGCCCGTCATTTCCACCCCTGTCATTCCTGGCCCTCCAACAAGCTGACACTTGCAGGGACACACAATGCATTGGACTGCTGTTCCCTTAGGCTTGATGGAGATGTTGCAGAGTTGCTCGCTTGCAGATAGCTCTTTGCTAGCTACTTTCAGTTCACACAGCGAAGTTACACTCCCTCGCAGCACATGCCTTTGTTTTCAGACTCCTGGTCTCAGTATAACTTTACTCACCATTATCATGACAATCAAGGGAATGTTCCTTTACTGTCCTATTTACTTTTCTGGAAAAAATTCACAAACAAAAAAATAAATTCATGTCTCAATTTCCAGAGATTCCCAGGTCATAATTTGTCCATACTCAGCATTGCAAAATGCTGGAAAATAGTAAAGAGTTGTGTCCTGATGGGTCTGAACCTTTCACATAAGAAAGCCAAAAGGCAAGGAAACTACAGGTGCTGTTTATTGTTTAGATTTTCAGGGAAAAAAAAAAACAAACCCAAACATATTTTTTCAGTCATAATTCTTCGATGCCAGGTACAGAGCCTGCTTCCACTTTTGGAAACCTCTGCACATCATAGGTCTCTTTTCCTCTTCTTCTCCCACAGACTTTCAGAACACAAGCCTGGGAGATGGAAAGCAGCCTTATGCCTACTTCACATGTCTATCCAGATTGGGATTCCTCTCTACAGTTGATTCCTCTGTGACTCCTCAGTCCAGGGACCTGTTGTGGGAAGGGTGTCATGGGGCAAAGGTATCAATGAACAGCAATTTGGGGACAGTTTGCTGTACAAGGAAGGGAGGTGAATATTCACATGGGCAGTCTAATGTTTTTGTTTGCCCTTCCCCAGGTAGCTGTGACATGGAGGACATCTGACCAGACATCAAAAGACCTGTTTTAGTCATCAGAAGGTGCCACAGTAAGATTTATACCCATAAATATGGACTCCCTAAGATTTATGCTGCCGAACGGTGCCTTACTGAGATTACTGCTCATAACAAACTTGAAATGGTGAACTGAATTAATTACTTGTTTGAGCAAAACATGTTATAGACTTGAAAACTGAATTATGGACTAGCTGGCTCTCACTGCACACGTTTATGGTGTAAGTCATTCTTTTCCTAACCTAGTGCTGCTGGCACATGAACTCCTTGCGTGACTGATGGCAGGGGCAGAGAGTTTCTGCACGATGAAGCACAGTTCCCATTTTGAGCATCAGAAAGTGCGGAACTGCTTCAATTGAAAAATGAGTGAGGGAAACAGGAAAGAAAGGGGCTAGGGGACTGCAGCTGGTTGTCATGGGCTCTGTAGGTCAGCGCTTTTAGACTTGCTGAATACAGCTGGATTTTGAACAAGTGGGAGGGCAAGAGGAAGGGCAGGATTTGGAACCTGGCTCGCATCCATCCAAGACGGTAACATGCAACCCAGAGAAAAAGTAATAAATACCAGGTACATGTCACAGCACACAATGCTAATAGACTCTGATAAAGGCTAATGCAATGATACTCACAAGCTTCCTTGCTGGGCTGCCAGCAGCCTGGGTGTTCCCAAAGACTGAAGGTAGGAACAAAGGAAGTCAGGCAGCCCTGCCTAGCTGTGAGCACCTTGTTCAGGATCCTGCTTACTGCCCCCACAAAGGGGGATGGGAGTCAGCCAGCACCCCACTTCATTTGTCTATTAGCTGTGTCCTGGACAAACCGCAGGTCAGCTGTGGTATTCTGTGTCCAGTTCCTCTGCAGCTACTCCAAAAACAGAAGAGGAACTGGCTAGAGTTCTGGTTTTTGTCCTTCACGTTCCTGCAAGCCATCTTGCTCTCCTCTCTTTCAGTGCCACTGCTTATGAAACTCTACAGGGGAATTGAATTCAGCCATTCACTCCTTACCCCAGAGAAGGCTCATCACAGTATTTCAGTACTAAAAGGGCAGATACAAAGAGAATGGAGACTCTCTCTTCATAAGGAGTCACACCAAAAAGACAATGGGCAACGGGGTACAAGTTGCACCAGGAGATGTTTAATCTCAATATAAGAAATAAATCTTTTACAATGAGAACAGTCAACCACTGGAAAGAACCTCTCCAGGAACATGGTAGAGTTCCCATCACTGGAGGTTTTCAAGATGTAATTGGACAGGGTGCTAGATTTTCTCATCTAGGCTCCCTTCTCTTTCAACCTTTTGAGGTCTCTTCCAACCTGGGCTGTTCTATGATTCTGTGATTAGCTATCCCGCCACAATCCTACTTCTCTGAAGAATGATACCCAGAGCTTCCCATCCAGGCTTCCAAAGTTGCCCATATAGTCTACTCTCTCCCTCTGAAGACAAGATTATCATAAAATAACTTACATTGAAAGGGACCACTGGGGGTCATTTGGTCAAAATCCTGCTAAGAGCAGGTTGCTTATGGTCTGCTCCAGAGAATTTTTTAATATCTTTGAGGATGGAGATATCTCATCCTCTCTGGACAATCTGTGTCACTGTTTGATCACACCCATGCTGAATTCTTTTCCCCAAAATATATATAATCAGAATTTCATATGTTCCAAATTTTGTCTATTGGTTCTTTTCCTATCATTGTGCACCTTTGAAGAGTCTGTCTCTGACTTATCTGTTCCCTCCCACTAGGCAGTCATAGACAGCAGTAAGATCCCCCAGTGACCTTTTCTTCATCTGAACAGTTCCAGATATCTCCACTTCTCCTCATACATCCTCTGCTTTAGTTCTCTGTGCATCTTGGTGGTTCTCCAGGGGACCCAATTCAGCATGACCATGTCTTCCTGGTACTGAGGAGCCCAAATCCAGACACAGTACTTCACATGCGGTCTCACATGTGCTGAATGGAGGGCAATAATCACTTCCTACTAAGCCAGGTCCAGCTGGAAGCATTGAGGTGGCTGAAGAGCACAGATATAGAACAAAATGCCCTAGAAATATGTGCCCCAATGTGAGCAAAATACACAGATTTTTCTTGTGAGTAGACTAGCACTGAAACAAGGAGATAAGAGTCAGCCACCAGAGTCCAGGGCAGTATCAGATACACTGGTAAGACAGACCAGACAGTTGAGAGAGACTGCATAGAAATAAGGGGAGAAAGGTAGAGAACACCATAACATTTCAGAGCACATAACTACTTGAATATTAGTATGAAGGAGTTACAACTGAGCTTAAATTACTGCTGATCTTAAGGGGAATAAAACCAGCAGTAATTTATCCATTATAATATAATAAGGAACTGTATCATGCAAACACAGATTTTCTTAATATCAGTGTAGCGTGATTAAATGCTGCATAGCACCAGCATGAACAGATCATAAAATGGGTCACAAAGTGGTATGAACCAATTGACTGCAAAGCCAACTCTGTAACCCAGTATATGTGTGTGTGTGTGTGTGTGTGTATATATGACTGCAACCTATTCAGCCTTTTCAAGACATGACTTATTTGCATCTTCTATCCAGATTGATGATATCTTGCAAATAAAATTATTCATTGTTCTGCAAAGCTGCACCTCCAGTAGAAAATACTGCAACCTCCATATACCTAGAAATGAGACCAGTAATAACAGGAGGGAAGAATTTCCAAGAGATATCAGGAGAGAATCATACATGCATGTGGGAGGAATAATAGTGATGCATCTACCACGTTTGTGAGTAACTCCTTCAGCAAAGAGACATTTTAGTATTAAGACTATGAAGCGTGCCTGAGACACGTTAGCAGCAGAACGTTTAGAGAAAAAAACAGCCTGAAGGAGAATGCTCTTATCAGGATTGCAAATGTTGGCTCTATTACTGTAAAAGAAACTTTGCATTATGATGTGTTTTTTTACAGTAGCAACAGCAGCTTCATTTGAGTCCGCACTCAGAGCTGATCATAAGGAGCAATGGGAAGGAAAACTTGAGTTTCTTCTTACTTTGTTACTGGAGGAGAAGAATGAGAATGATGAAGACTTACACCAGGAGTAGTGCTCAAAGCTGGCAGAAGTTCCCAAACAGTGCAGTGCAATGATTTGGGAAATCTGCATATGAAATACAAATTCTGGTTAATATTTAAGATATTATTCAGATGAGTAACTCTCTGTCATGGATACTTTTCTGCCAATGTGGATATACTACATGGACAAAACTTCCAATAAGTCTCTTCTAGACCAGAAACATCAACCATTTCCTCCATTTTTCTGGAGGGAAAGGCACCAAAATATCAGAAGTTAACAAGTTATACAAACTTTTTTTTTTTCCTTTTTTTCTTTCTTCCCTCTCTTGCACAAGGCTTATTCTGATTTCTTTTGATACTGGCAAAATTTATGCACTGATGCTGTCAGATGATCATTTTTTTGCAGAGGGACGTGGTCATTTGGACTGAACTGTCTTCTTTAAAATGAAGTTCCATGACTTTAAACACAGCTGCAAAATGCTTCTAGCAGGGGTGGAAGCACTTCCCATGTATCTATTTGTTTAAAATAATCTGATGGGACTAGGGCCACAAAGTGATTTTTTGTGGTTGGAAGAGGTCAACAGCACAACTGAGGCTGAAAACTGCTGTCTTAAGTTATTAAGAGCAGAGAAGAGCAAAGTCATGATTTGGAAATTAGGGACTACAGACTAAAGGAATGGGCAGTGCTTGGGGGGCTTCCAAAAGGTTATTTCTTACTAGATAAACTATTGGGATGGAGATTTTCTGGAGCTTCTTGCTGTCCTCCACTTTCACCCCCAGTTGTTGTATGTCACATAATTAAGTCTGGAGGGGATACATGTGAGTCTTGCCATGCCAACATTCACATGCAACAGGTTCTGCTTGAGATGATAGGAGACTTTCTGTCTGTCTAACAGCAAGAATCAGCGAGGGCACCTGAGGGATTCTGCAACTCCACGCTATTGCAGTAATGACCAGGCAGATGCCCTTGATGAAAGGAAAGGTCATTATTTTTCTGAATAGTTTCCCTACCTGAATCACCAGCCTGCTCACCTCCAGTTTAGCAAGCTGCTCTTCAGGTAGAAATCACACTGAGAAACACTTTGAGAAACAAAAGTGTAATTATGATCTCTTAGGTTTAGGATGGGCCTTTGACACTGACTTTGGAGCCTGCAACTAGGGGAGAAAAAGCTTTCAGCAAAGAAAAATTTGAATGAAATAAACAACTCCCTCCAAAAACCATCAATCATATCTAAGGGGGTGTCCTCCATCGGAGACTCTTAATGGTACACTTTCACATCTCTATAGCCTTGCATGTGGAAAGTTTCTGCAAAACCAGACTGGATTCACTGAACACCAAAGAGCAGCAAGAATTCTGTACATGAATAAACTCTGAAAGCACTTGTTCTTGCACAAACACTACAATTGCACAGTGTCTGCACTCAAGCAACTACAGACATGCAAATTAAGGTCATGTTCTGAAGAAAAAAAGATTCCTCCTGTGCCTGCAAGTGACTTGTATGTGCATTTGTAATGTGCCCATTGCTAAGTCATCTGTGCCATGAGCTAATAATATTATTTACTAATAAATAATAACAGAATTATGGAAAAGCTGCACGCACAGGCAGCTTTTATGCTGAAGAATGTGTAAGTGCAAATTGAGGTCACCTCTGGAAAAAATGGAAGCAAGGCCTAGTCCTAAGAGACGTAGTTTCAAAGAATAGCAGCCATTTGTGCAGCTGAAATTCTGTGTGTGCAAGTACACATCCATATTAAAGCTAATAAAAGCAATAGTGAGGGAAAAAGTGTCTCATAAAGCACTTCCAAACCCAGAAATGGTCTGTATGGATGGTAGCATATGATGTATTTTGCACCCTACAAACACAACTGGGGCTCTGGTCTGAAATACAAGCTTCTACTTTTATACATGCTATCCAGACTGAAATACTTCAATTTCGCTTTTCTTTGAACATAGAACCTCTTAAAAAATTAACAAGGTGTAAAAGGGTCACAGAGAAAGCCTGAGCCTGCTTTTTAGAATCAGTTCAACAAAAGAAATCCTCACATGTACTTGACTGCAAGTTTGCAAAGCCAAATATCCAGATTTCTGCAAAGGTCATTTCAGGTAAGGGTTTGAAATTCATACTGTTTCTTTAGATATCCATGTGTATATCCAACAGAAATTAGAATAGGAAGAAAATCTGTTTTGTTTTCTTTGCCTGGAATCTGCCACTTTGAAAATCAACTTGTTAGAAACTGTAGTTTCCATCTGCCAACAGCACCACAGCATATATATATAGTGCTTTAAGTGCAGAAGAGGATATGAAGTCCCTCAGAAAACCCATGCTATTCTGTTTATGGCATATTTTGATGATGTTTCCTACAAGTTTCCAAGTGATGGCTGGGTCAGCAAGCTCTGGCACAAAACAGCAGACAGCTGGGTGTGGACTAGACAGCATGTGGACAGGAGTCAGGCTAAGGACAGCACTTGAGCCAGAACGGTTGTTTCTGCACTGGAAATAAGGCTCTAATTTATAAAGCATCTGCAGGATACTCCTCCTCAAGAAAAAAAAAAAAAAGAGAGAGAGACACACATTCGATTTTAAAATACAGTCTTTATATCTACTTTATTTAGATTTACAATGTAAGAGGATTTATGACTAAGATAGGAAGAAAAAAAGCTTCTAAATTATTACTTGCAATTTTGAGGAGGATATGTTTCAAGGTCCAATCCTGGCAGCCCACATGAATGTAAATTATTCTGTACAGGTCAATAGCACCCACTTTCATGGGCAGGGTATGTGTCTAGAAATAGGCTTGCAGGTTTAAACTGGTTGCTTTATTTGTGGCATAAATTTCTTCCAATTAGTCAGAGAGCTGGAAATGTCCTGCTTCAAGTAAAAACCAAGAACATACAATACTTAATATATGTTTGTAGGGCAGCTTGAAAAACAGTCTTACAAAAAATGTTTTTAAAAACCTTTTTCCTCACTGAAGAGCTCAGCAAAGTGTGTCCCTGACAAAGGCCCATAAGGGGCCAAAATGCTGGTTATTTGTTTTCCTTTGCTTTTTACAAATGAAGCAAAATACATTTAATACATTATGCATGTCATCGAGCATATTTTTATTTAGCCTGTTTTGGTTTGTTGTGCCTTGGGAACTTTCACTTTGTTTTGTTGTGCCTTGGGAACTTTGATTTGATTTTGTTTTTCTGGTTAATAATAAAATTGAAATATTAGGGTAGGGCATCAACGAATTTACAGCGCGTGAGATTTGCTTAAGTTTCAATGAAATGGCTTCTCAACATCTCTTTTCCACTCCCTTATCTTATCAGCCACCAAACCATTCAACAAGCTGGCCTGTCACAGAAGCAGTGTGGGCCAGTTGCTATTAGTCATTTCATTCCCTGTTAAGACGATGTTCTTTCAGGAATAAGATAGACTTCCCCACTAACATGCTATAGGGTCTTAGTACTGTACAATTTTGGTACAAAAAACTGCTTTGTGCCTTATACTTTCAGGATTAGCATTATGGTAGCGCTTAAAACAGATAAGCACATTAAAGAAGATAAGGACATAAGAAATTTACTCCTATTGCAGAAGTTAAAGAGTGAGAGTGAACAACAAAGCTAAGGGAGAAAGAAGGGGAAGAAAGAACACTTGTCATGAGATTAGATGGTTAATTACAGTCAGTGCATCCACATCTCAGAAACACTTTTTTATTTGATTTTGGGATGGGGGTGGGTATCTTTTAGCATTTAGTAGCAATTTGTGTTCCCCTGGGAACATACGGGCAAGGAGGGGAGTAAGAATAGATTAAGGAAAGTAGCATCAAAGAGATGTGAAGCAGGGTGATGGTGGATGGGTACTGATGGGGCCGAAAGCCAAGTTCAGACTACATGACAAACCGAGTGAGGCAGAGAGGAAGAAAAGCTGTTAAAAATTAAGATTTGCAAGGGCAGGAGTACATGAATGAGTGGTCACACAGCAGGCCTGAGGGGTAGGGTTTACCCCAGCAGCATTGGTGACTATCCTGCTTCACCCCACCAGATGGAGGGCAGCACCCATACACCACAGCTACAATAAACTGGTGTTCTTGGGATGTTTAATTTCCCCCTTCCTCTTATCCAAGGGGATATCCTTAATCAGTCCCTAACAGTCCCAAAAGACTTCCAACTCGGGGCAAAGGAGTACCTACAGGGACACCCTTCTGGAAGGTCACTTTTTATTCTTGCTGAAGGATGCACAGAAATTGTCAGTTTGTTTGTGAATCTCTAGACAACAATCAACAAATGTGCTGCCCTCCTTCTCATACAGCTACAAGACAATTTGGACTGAACCAGCCTTGTTCCTGGCTCTTCAAAGACTTCAAGCTTGTAGGTCCCATGCAGCAAAACAAGTTATTCTGAAACTCTCAGTGGAGAGACTGTCCCAGTTCTTCACAAGGTGGGGGAAGACTGTTCCAGGATGTCATCCTCCTTTGTCCTCTTGTTTGACTATGAAAGCAATGGAGCTCCTCTATTGTGAACAGCACCCAAGGGTGGAAATTATGTTACAGAGTGAAAAATCTGCAGCCTCTCCTATATGTGATCCACTTACAACCAAGCTCTCCTCCTTCCTAGCATTGATTCTGTTTTTCTGGTGGTGATTTTGTTTTGTTTCATTTTCTGGGGTTTTTTAAAATTATTATTTATGTACGTACATTTGTATGTATCTATTTATTTCCCTTGGATCTGGTGAGACCCTGAAAAGGTGCAAATTAAGTGCTGAAGCAAAGCTTCTCAGATGCAAGCTGAAGGGACTGTCTCACTGCCCAGGTGAGGGAAAAAAGGAAAGGCTTCAGTGTTTCACAATTAAACTGTCTAGTTCTGCCAGTCCCTATTCTCCACGTCTCCCTGCACTCTTCTCAGCTGTACTCAGTTGTACAGTCATACTTAACCGTGAGGCATCCCCCAGACACTGCTAACATATCTGGGAATCACACACACTTGAACTGAGCAGGAACTTTCCTGGCTCATAGCCTGGGAATGATCTGAACAGGGCTGGGAAGCTGGTACAAAAACTCTCAGTAGCAATTCCCACTAGCATCTTGGTACCCCTCCTTTGATGAAGCTTCTCAGGGTACCTCCTATAGCTCCTACAAGATCCACTGCCAATTTAAGAGACAGTTGCTAAAGCTGGACTGAAATGTAAGCCTATGAACTGCCTCTTTGGTGATGTTACTTGTTCTTGTGCCTGATAACTTTCAGCCGCATGGATCACAAATGCTGACAGCTGAGATCAGGCTGGTAAAGCCCGGTCTGAAAGACAGCTGGCAGAATTGCTCAGGTTAACCCCAGGCTGCCCACCATCATACGGACCTTTAAGTGAGGATTGCAAGTGTCTGTCAGGCATAGTGCAACTGCAACAGCAAAAAGGTAAAAAAAAAGACATACTGTGAGGCCCTAGTAGAAAAATGCACCTCTTGGTGGCCCTGAAAAAGGTGCCTTTTGGCTGCTTTATTCCTAAATCTTGTTGGTTTTTGAGACACTAGGTTTTTGAGACTAAAACGTATAAGCCATCTGACCAACACCCTGATGCTGACAGCACTGTGGAGACATCAGCTGGCTGCCCTCTAAAGGGACAGCCAGAAACCAGTATCAGGGCTCGGCTGGCAACCTGGGACACCATCAGCTCTTCAAGCTACTGTTGCTGCAGTCATCGCTGCAGCAAAGCATGGGACAATGCTGCTAACAGCTAGGCTGCCAGGAACTGATTTTGTGCTCTGTGGTGCTTGCTGCAAAATGAAAAATCTTGGGACATTTTTCTCCCACTCCTCATGCGTTAAAGACAGAGTTTTTAATTGAAGTAAAAACGGTGTAGTCAGTATTAGACTGCTCACCTGGCCAAAAATCTATGTCCACCCTTTGATAAGAGGGTTTCTCACTTGCCTCAGCTTTACCTGGAACTTCAAATAAGTCCTTCAGGGAAACAACCATAATTTTTTCCCTCTCATTTTCTGCTGAACCCAGCATCTGGCATCTGAATCGATTTCCTTTCCCCTTTGTGACTAACTGGAATTCATTCTTGTTGGTCCTCCTGTACAGGCCTTTGGAAGTCCACCATACTTTCTTCCCCAGCTATGGAGGCATGAGATATATCAAGCACAGTCTAAGCATAAGTCCTCCTAGCTCCAAATGAGCTGCCAGTCACAGTGCACTGTGCCATACTGGCTTAACTTGGGCCCTGGAAGTTGCTCATTTGCATTAGTGTACCACTGCATCTGATAGAATTAGCTGTGCCTCTTGATGAGTCAAATAAGTAAGTCTGGGAATGGCATCACTGGAGTGGTATACCCTGCCACAGAGACACTATTTCAGGTTGGAAAGGAATTGGTGCAGTTGCGACTCCTCTGCTGCTATAGTTGAGATGTACAAGCCCAGAGGTGAGCCCAGAATTAGCTGTTCTAGCTCTGCCATTCTTCCAGTTCCTCCCTTATATGTCAACTTGTAGTCTCTTGCCTTAGTGGAATAAAACACAATTTAACCTTTCCAGGCTATTCTACCAGGAGAAAAGAAAACTTTGCTAAAAAGTGATATTCCATAAAACACTACTGTGTATCGCACTTTCATCAGCTTTAACTTCATGCATTCCATACTCAGCATTCTCTTTTCAAGCAAGGAACACAGTCATCACATGCTTATGCTAATAAAGCACATGTAATATCCTCTTCCTCCTCATTTTCTTTTCTCTCCAGGGTCCATATCTTAGAAAAGGGATTCTCTAAATGATGTTTAGAAAAGCTTCCAAATAGTTCTGCTTGCTTTCCTTTATCACTGTACTGAGGTTGCACCCAGCTGATACAGAGGCTCAGTTTTTCCAGCTGGGAATCAGACCAAGACCCAGCAGTAGAAGCAGCAGTCAGATCCCACCGGCAAGACACAGATTTTCAAAGATGTTGTGAGTATGAACTAATTTAAAAACCATTTAAGAACCATTTAAATTAATTACAAGAAAGAGTAAGAAAGCTTACCTTACATAACAGCTTTAGGGTCTGTACTACATCTCATCTCTCAGCCTGGATCCCAGATGGTCAGAGTACCAAATTGCTATTTGAGTTTTAATTATTCTTGTTATTATATTCAAGATATGTCTGGAGACAAATTATGAAGCTCCTTATGAGTGGCCAGGAAGTAGGCGCACATAAAGACCATCAAAAGGTCTTGTCATACCTTGAATAGTGGCAAGGCTTAGGTCACTGAACTGACCCATGCAGATCTGCCATGATTAGAAATGCTGCAGGCAAACAAAGCATCAGAAAAGCCTTCGCCCATTTAACATCCATGCATTACGCTCCCTATCAAAGATGCTTCTGGGTTTCTGGGATCTGTGTTCACTTGCAACATTTTTCAAATAATTGATAGAGGTTCTAAAGCTGGCCAGCTATGGCTTTTGGTGAAGCTGACTACTGAGCTGATGAGAGGTGCTGGCTTGAGTCTTAGTACCATTCAACTTCATTTCACCCATAAAGAAAGAGCTAAGTGCCAAACAGTTGTCCTGCAGATGGCATACAGGGTAAAACGCTGCTTCTTGGCATTCCTCTGTTCCCTCATCTACATCTACATCCACATCCCACATTCACAACCACAGCGCCATTGAGATCATTCATGCACCAGGCTGGGAGCCCTAACCAGCTCCAGGATGGATCAGGAAAAGCAAAATCCATCATTCCTGAGGAGAGAATTGGCAGCTTGAACTCAAGCAGGGGCAATCAAACCACGTGACAGATACTCACACCAAAATCTTGTTTGGCTCGTCCATTGGAGGTATTTCAGTTGCCTTTGCCAGGTTATGAATTCATGCCCTCTTCATGCATCATTGCCTGACTTAGAGTCACACAGAAACTAAACATATATTAAAAACACTATCACTGCATAAGCAGCTCATTAAAATGGATTCAGAATGGGGTTTATAAAACTAAAATAAACAAATCTAAACCAAGGATAGAATGCCCTTAAAATTAGGGATTTCTGCTTGACTGGAGACAACAAATGAGAGACAGTTCTGATTTCAGCCCTACAGATGTGCCTACCCAACTGTATATCCTGTAAAAACTTAAAAGGCAGATTCAGTGTGATTCCTCTGTAGACAAACACTAATCTCCTTACCTTCACAGACAACTGAAAATAAATGGAAGTTGAATATTTGGTAGTTTATCTATGTTATTCCAAACAGGCTCCATTTTCTCTAATTCCACAAAATAGATCCTTTTAAAGATATGCTTATGCACCCAGCAGTTGTCCTGCACTTCATCTGCCCATTATCTGAGCTGCAAAGTATGAGACAGAGGCAGCTCCATCCTATAAAAAAGACCAGTTCGGTATCTTACTGGAAGACTGCGGCCATGCTAAGAAAGCGTGCCTTAAGGAAACCAATTTTTGTAATTCAGTGGACATATATATTGCCAAGAAACCTCTGAGACTGTGTTTCAGCGTTAGTGGAACTGAAGTGACCTGGATTTTACAGCAGTATTCACTGCAAAATGCATAGATGTAGACAGCACAATAAGACAAGAGACTGACCTGTTTGTCTGTCCACTAGGACTGCAAGCACAGGATTTGATTTTCTAATAGTATTTTAGAAAATATTTGTAACTAGACTTACAGATCACAATTAAAAAATGAGCAACCCAGTCAAAATAAAGACAGGCCATTTAATGCAGCAAGTTTGATATTACATTTAATGCTTTTGAAACCTTCCCTTCTATCTGGCAGCCAGGGTCAACATCTGCCTATTCATCTTTTTAGAACAACAAACACATCAGTTTGAGGCATCATATTATATTATTATGTGACTGGCTATCAAAAGGTACATGGCAACAACAAAAACACAGGAATATTTACTGTTTAATATGCTTGAGATCCAGCACTTTCCACCTTAATACATTATTACTGGGAACAATAGTTTCAGCACCTAATTTCAAGGGACATGAAATGTTCAAACCCAAGTGGAAGAGAAAATGAACTTGTCCTAACCATGGGATTTTTGAACAGCAGTTTTAAATAAGAAGTTTTCCATTCTTACCTATAATATCTAATGCACAATATAGATGATTCTTAAACAAACTCCCGCATTTTGCCTTCCGCTTTCTTACTCATCATCCCATTTTGGAAAGGATGCATCGCAAAAATCTCTTCTCTGCTGCTTTTAGAAATAATCATTTTCAGACACTTCAACAGTGCCACAATAAAAGCCAAGTTTCACAGCAGCTATGATATGAGAAATTATAATTTGATTCCTTCCATTTTTTTTAAATCTTCTTTTCCACTGGGACCCTTAGTAAACCACAATCCATTCAAGGATGAGACAACAAACATAACGAGAGAAGGAGCAGAAGTTTCCCAGCTCTGCAGCACTGGTGTGAAACACAAGGGGAATTTTACGCCTCCCTCCAAACAGATGTCATGGCAGAAGAAGCAGACACACCCTCAGCAGATGGGTCTTCAAATGTCTTGATGCTGACAAAACATGTTTCCATGAAATTTTACGTCCAGAATGACCCACTTCCATTTCTTATACAACTGATGCAGTATCCCAGCAAAGGCTGTTCATCTTTTCCCGTAACTGTTGTCAGCTTTGCAGAACTAGAAAAGGCTTGTTTGGCCAAAAGGACCTCAGCAGTGATCTACAAGTTCAGTGCTCTTCCCAGAAAAAAATTCTTCAAACATTGCTACTGTAAAAGGGGATGTTTTCACAATTATGTACTGCTTTTAATCTGAACAAAGTGTGGCAGATAACAGAGGATTATCTGTTACTGTAGTCAGCACCGTCATTAGGAAATACACTACTCTGAACTTCACAAGATTTTTTTCTTAAATGATGCCTTTTGCATTTACATTTTTTCATGGGAGATCTAAACAAAACTATTCTTGGTTAGAGACTCTCTCAGAAATCTGCCACGTCTCCTCAAGTCCTGTGGTACTTGAATGCCACAGAACTAAAACCGCTGCCAGTAGAAAGGGAAGCGATCCCATTGATACCAGTTGTGTTTCATCCTTTCACAGCTGATGAGAAGCTGGCATGCGGTGGAGACACCAAACAACTGCATAGCAATCATTTTCTTGGTCCATCATGTGTCCATCCTCCAACTTCAGCACAGGAATTTATCCAGTTTTGGAGCGGGGTGGTGTTTATATTGAATTAGCACGCTGTGGAAAAGCAACAACCACAGTACATGTGATAAGTGTGCTATAACACCTACTTTGATCTCTCACAAACTTGATCCATTGTAGCTGCTGTCTTTGGAAGAGCTGAAACCTCACAATGCAGCTCAACATAAAAATTTCATGAAGTTCTTTCAGTTATTAAAACATCACTGCAAAAATTAGACCAATTCTGTCTGCCTGCGGATATTTTAATAAAATGGAAAAGAATATCCTTCAGCCCACCTGTGAGTGACCCGTGTTTGCTCTGTTGATAACAGCCTACGTTTCCTGTCATTCTTGCAGAGCTTAAGAAGATTTTTACCACTCTTACTGCCTAAACTTCTTTTGAAGAAAAATACTACTCAGGTTGCATGAGTTAAAAAAAAAAATTCAACTTGAAGATAAACCAATCTACCTTTAGCCTCTCTATGCACCAAACCACATATTTGGTAGTACAATGTTAAGTGTACTGAGCTAATTAGAAGCTGATGCTTCTTCTCTGTAGCTTCTATTAATGAAAATTGATATTCTACCAGATAAACTACTGGTAGAGGGGAAACAAAACAAAACAAAAAAGCACCTGAAAGAAATGTAGAAAAAGTTACTCTATAATTATGCTCTCACTTGCTACAAAACGACCAAATATCCAGAAAAATGTGATCAACTTCTACTTCATGTAATACATTTGCTGCCTAGGTCTTTCATGTTCTGAAAAACACGAGTAACTGTCATAATTAAATCCTCTCTTGTTATTCAGCTGCATAGCTCAACTAATATTTCACACAATACCAACAGTATGAAAGCCCACTGATTCTCTGACCTGCTGATACAATTGGATTAAAATTATTATTTTTGAAGGGAACTACATCTTGAAGTTTGGTATATTGTGGGTGTTTCCCTCCTTCCCTTCTATCAGCAAACAGCTCTGCTGCACGGCCAGAGGAACATTTGTCTTTTGTGACAAAGACACGTCCACATTATAATCTTGCACAGTAATCTCATATGATGTCAGAAGTACTGCTTTACATCTGGGGAATAATTTGTCTGGATAAATAAAAACCATAAAGCAATATGGAGAAACATTTTACCAAGGACAAATGTCTTCCTTGTGGATTTTTTAGACTAGTACTAATTACTTCTGCATTCCTTTCTTCCATGGCCCCGAAAGAGGAGTTTTAAATGACGTTATTAAGTTGATGCATTTGTGCTCATATAAAGGAAGTCAGAAGCCACTGTTTCACATCTGCTGTTTTTCATTTTGTGGTTTCCAGTCCCAAGGCTTCTCACTGACTGCGGAGCACCCAGCCCCTCCTGCTTTCTCTTCCCTTCCTCTCTACCAAAAATAAGGAAAAGGCCAAACCACATCAATCCATGTTAAAATATATTTAACTTGCACTACTTTGCAAATACTCCTTAACATCGTGAAGGCTCTTTGAAAATTTCTAAATGTTGTGCCTTTATTTTTTCTTTTACAGTAAGCCCCTTGAAGACAATATGCTAAAACATACAGTTATTTCTTAAACAAACCCCTGTTGTTGGTGGTAAATATTTAAACAGCATCTTTTGCCAGATCTTCTGCCAACATTAACTGCCTGGCTCCTTCCCATGGGGTTTACAGCCTTAAAAGTGTACTCACCCACAAATGCTGGGGGAAAAAAAAAAATGAAGTTAATACAATTGATAAGTTAAAAAGTAAACATACAAGATCAATATTACTTATAGTAGAGCTAGCGTCCTCCAGCGTGACTCACATTAATTCAATACAGACTGTACACAGTACTTTCATCTTGAAGAAGCTACAGCATCTTGCAATCCTAACAACTTTTATAGTATGTCCTTGAAGTGTCCTGTTCCTTTCATCACTGCTGAGAAAATATCACAATCCCTTTACTTTTTCTACCCATAATGATAGGGTGAGCAGTGCTGAGGAAAAAAAAAATAAAAATGCAATCACAATAACAGAGGAAAAAAAACATGATTCATGGGCGTAGAAAGTAAATCACTTGGAAAGCCTGTCTTGTCCTCCTTTTTATTTTGCTCATAGGTCAAGCAATCTTAATGAAGCCTCCTTCACATGCATTTTAGTGTTTGCTCTTACACAGACCACAGTTATTTCCAACTCCTTAGTTACTTTTAAAAGCTATACTGGAAGTCTTGCATGGGTTAGACAGGATGTTTGCTGAAGAACTGCTACAGTTACACAGATTGAAGGTAGAGGACAGCACCATGCTCTGCTCTGATTTACCTGCTAGTACCAGGTAAAGTTGACAGTGGAAAACTATAAATAACAATTATTCCCTTCTGAGTAATCCGCTTCAGACAGGGAAAGGTGCTGCTATCTAACCACCTAACTTCCCTCTAATTTTCAGCATACAAATGAAGGTTGTTAGCTGCTCGCAATTTTATCCGTTTACCTGAACGAAGGTGATAAATTACCCTATTACATTTTCATATACAAATTTGAAGCTGGATTGAAGTCAGGTCAAGAATCTGCTGCAGTGAGTCTTCCTTGCTACATATTTAGTCGAAGCCCCTTATCTGTTAGGAGAAACACAGGAGAAAAAGCCTTTGGGCAAAGGGGAGGCAAAGGGGGGAAGGAAGAACAGAACAAAGGTGCATTTGCAGCACTAAGACATTACCACGCTATCTTAATCTGTCTTTTGTGGCTGGTAACAGTTGTTAAAACAAAGTAAACACAGATATCTATCTGACAGCATCCAAAAAAACATTCCTGAACAGCCAATCTGAAGTCTTTGCCATCGCATCTTCATTGCTGCCTGGTGCTCCCCAAACCAGCTAGACATAATTGCTAGCCTAGAGAAAGCTGTCTTTAAGTGCAGAGTAGACTTACACAGTGCCTGGCAGGGGCTTTACCACATTTCCTCTGGCCTTTTTCTCCAGCACTTAGCAGACTCATTCCACCTGCTCCCTCTACTTTGCTCTACACTATGCTTTTCTACTTTTGCGCTCAGTTTCTTTTTTCCCTTTTGAGTGACCTTTCTACCTCTCTTCCTCTTCTGCTACTCTTCACTCACAGCGTAAGAGTGATGAAACAACTGCTGCATCTGAAACTGTTTAGGAACTCATTCCCTCCTTCACCCTATTAACAAGACAAAAGCCCAGTCCCATCCCTTCCCCACCATCCCAAAGGCTTTTTCTTCTCCTCTGAGATAAAGAAGTTCTCCCAGACACAGTCTCAAATTCTTGAGATACTAGTATTGACTGGGGAACCCACTTATAGTCATATACAAAGAGAAGATATCAGCAAAGAAAGGTGGAGTATTGAAATATAAATCATTAACACTGATTGAGATAATTCAGAGTTTCCAAAAATAAGAAGTCAGTATGCAGATCTGACCAAGAAGCAAATTTAGGTCAAATCCTACGCCAAAATAGGCATACGCATTTCTCAATGAGTCACAGTGTCTAGATGAAAAGACAACTCAAGTGTTACCCTTGTATAATACTCTGAATAGGGGTAATCTAATAACAACTGGCAAGACCCTTTTGCCTGGTGTCCAAAGCAAATGAGCAGTGGGGATTTTCTACTGGAAACCCTGTTTTTGTTTGACATCTTCTCCAGAGATGTCAAACCTCTTGAGCTTATGGTAAGTGTGTAAAAGAAATAGTTTATACTAACCCAGAAGATCTATGAAGTGAATGGATTCGGTAAAGCCCCTAACAGATGAAGCTGAATTGCTTAAGTGTATTGATTTTATGCAGACCTGTGGTGCTGAAATTCCTATATAAGTTTTAGTACTCAATGTTATTTTTTTTCTTTTAGATCTTTTCCTGTTTATGGAGCCATCCATCGAAGATGAGCAGGCATAGTCCATTAAATTTTTACTTTATTTTTCTTTCTGAAATATGTGTTTAATAAAACAAACAAAAAAACCCCAACCCTTTAACTCCGGATTTATCTGGCTGCTTGAGAAACTCAGTGTGGAACTATAAGAACAATATGCCTTCTACAGTATCTTCATACATGCTCCTGAAGAACTGCGTTTCCTCACGTCTATTCAATCCATCTCCATCCTGACCACCAGGAAGAAACTCAGACCAATTATTTCTTCCACCCATCCACACAATCTACATTCATTTCTACAATGCTATTGAAAAGAAATAGTAATTTTGCATATTTTTTTCAGACCAAACACCTTGCAACAACTTTTTAGGACATGCAAAATACAGAAGTGACCTGATAGAAATATATGCCAGAATACTAATAGCAGAGAGATTTACGGTGGCAGTTTCTTAGACTGTATCAATTACATTAAGAGGAACAGACCAGTGAGGTAATTCCCCAGAATTCTGTTATAAAGCCCATTGTCATTTAGAACCATTTAAAGATATTTATTTGATGATAAAGTACTTTCTACATAAACCCTGCAAAATTTCCAACAGCAGTGGACAAGAAATACATCTGTTTTCTTTAAACCTGTAAAAATCAGATGCCTTAAGGTAAATAATTGCACCTCTGGGCTTCTTTCAACTGTTCCTGTAATCCTGAGATTGAATGAGTATCTGCTTCACACTTCCCTGGAACTGTGTTTCAAATAAACACTCTGTGACATCTCTTGCCAAGTCTCTCCAGGCTATTAAGGACACACCAAATATTTTTTGACTTCTTTCCAAGGGAAAGATGCGGGTGACACACCCACAATCACCAAGGGCTTGCATCATTGCTCTGAGCACATTTTCATCACCTCTGGAAAAGCTGAGTTTGTTTGTTGCCATTTCTTTTGAGTCCCTGATGGTTCCGTTCTTGGCAAAAGGAGTTTTACAGCACACAGGCTTTTGTAGACAGGATCCTTCTTGTTTAAAATTGACTTTCAATTATATTTCATTTGAGAAGTCTTAGCTGTTTTCTAAACTCCTGCCATCAGCAGGGACCATGCTTTAACAATCAGCTACTATTCACTTTGCAAAACAAGAATGTTTTCATCAGCATGAAGCTTTGCCCAGAGTCTTACAGGCCCAACCTCTGGCACTTATCTACTCCTTGTCGAGATCTGCAACAATGCAATGTCTTTCCAGATCATTACTTCAGATTACAGTGGACAGAATACAAGTTGTTTCAAGTTTGACAAAGATTTTAGCATTTCTTTTTTTCTTTTTCTTTTTTTTTTTTCTTATGCACATTTAAGAAACTGTATTTCTTAGGTAGGGTGGATCTAAGAAACCCTAGAAACTCAGCTTGCTTTCTATAACTGCCTGCAGGCAGCTGGAATGGGTGCCAGTTGCATTGGGAAGTATTGTTATAGGCAGCAATAGGTTCAGAGAGAACAGGGCCAGCATCCAGTCAAAGAAAGGGCTCTTGGGAGAAAGAATGCTATTTTTCCATCCTCAGAAAGACTCTAGCTCTCTGATCTCCTTGTTGCACTACTCCTGCCATTTCTGACAGCTCCAGGGTTCCTTTCACAGCCTGTCCCACACTCTTCCTGAGGCATGGGTTCGAGATTTCATTTCAATTCACTTGTGCGCTCTTCCTTAAAAGTATCATTAAGGAAACTACGTGGGAGAACCCCTATTTAAATCCTTCTATGTTCAACAATGGCAATAAAAAATGATTGCATGGTTAAGCTTATAGAAAGCCAAGCACAAGACCTGGGCCAGTATTCTTTTAATCAAATAATTGCTATTCAGGCAAGACTTTCTGTGCAACAATTATTTCTTTTAAAAAGCCAAAAATACACTTGAATGAACTCAAGCACTTGAATGACTTTATTTAATGCCCATCATAATATTATATTATAAATATATTGGAATAATTCTTTAGCTTTGTATATATTTTCTTTTCTAATCATACCACTAGAAAAATAATACCACACTCCAGGATAAAAGAAAAACACTGTTATTGGAAAGAAGATTCTTCTTTAGCTTGCCAAGCAACTACCAGCCTTCCAAGCAGTCGAAACGCATACAGTAGGGTTGCTATACAACATAATCAGTGGGACTTGGAGAATTGCTATGCCATTTCCAAACATTTAATGACTGTTCTGAAATGACCGTATTTGGCATGAGGAGGATTTGAAGGGAAGCAGGTGGCTACTGCTAACAACAGTAAACATCACACTGCTGCTAGGGGTGTGTTAGGAGCAGGGCAAGAGCCTAATGGCAGAGTATTCCATTTCCTTGTGATCATCTCAAAGACTTGCTGTGACTCCCTGTCAGTCCACTGAGACTCCAGTCCCCAAAGGTTTTTACCTTTTTATAACATGGTGGGACAGGACAGGATGGGAAGGGAAGGGAAGAAGAATTTGAGGTTATTTACTTGTCTCCAACAGGCTTGGATTACTTCCTGAGGATAAAGAAATAGATGAGACCATCTAGACATGACAGTGTCTATGCTTCATCAAAATATGTAAACAATAGCCTCTTTTCTATAGAATGGATCAAACTCTGCTCACCGCAAAATAATTTCAGAAAGATTTTCCAGAAGGAGGATGCTCTCAGTCTCCACAAAATACAGCTTGCCTGCTCTGTCCACATTTCAAATTACCCAGTCTAAACTCTGTCAATAAAATCAAATATATGTAATTCCTTTGGGAAGAAAGAATTGCAGCAGCCCAGCTCTGTTAACTGAGAGGGTATTTCCTGCCAAAATCCTACTAATTCTAATTCTCTCCACCAAAACCCTGCCCTCACCGAAGGGAAGGACTGCGGGGTTGGGAAATAATTTGCAAAGTCAACCAGACCATCAGTGGGAGGTGAGCTGCATGCTCTCCTCTTCTACCACCACACTGAAATGGTGCTTTTGTTTAATTAACTTATTCCTGCTGTCATTTTTCTGGCAATCGTGCCCATTTGTGCAGACCACCAAGATTACAGAACAGTACAAATGCGTCCAGCAAAGTGCCCTTAACAAGCATTTGCTTGCTAAAGAGAAATACTTCTATTCTCAGTTAGAGTTAGGAGAAAGCATTTGTGTTTAAATGGAAAAACATATTAATAGCTTCCCTGTTTCTTCCCCTCTGCAGGCTACTGTACTCCAGAAAACAGGTTGTTTTTTTTTTTTTTTCAAAAGACTAGGAATATATCTGGAAGAGCTTCTTGTTAAACTACTGGCTACACACAGATAATACTGTCCTGGGGACAATTTTCTCCTGCTACTTTTAATGTGAAGTAGCATTTTAAAAATCATTTTGTCAGACAGCTCTTCCACACAGGAAGGGCTTGAATTCTGATGGCCCCGAAGTAACAGTAATATTGCCTTTGCTGTAGAGCCAGCTCTGCAAGATATTAAATGTCCTTGACTTCCAAAGTGCACCTTTCCTAGTAGGATTTTACACTAAAAACAATCTCTTTAGGAATGTAGAGGACCCTGTTGGAACTTAGAAGTAATAATAGTAATGATGTTAATAATAATTCTAATAGTGAGTAGTTTATTGAGCTCAGCAAAAGATGTCTCATATCTCAGCTTATGTAGCACAGTAGCTACATTTCAGCCCTAAAGTGGTTGAGCAGTTTGACTAGAAGACCACTGTAGATGCCTTCCAACTGAACTATATTCTATTCCAGCATATGAGCAGCCATCATTATCTGTGCTCCCATTTAAGAGACAGGAAAAACAAAACGCAGGCCTATACCATCATTGCCCAGTGGAAAGTCAGAGGATAAGTTGGTGATAGAGCAAGGAATAAATGTCCAAACATTTGAACTCTGGGCTTTAGTTGATAGACCAGTATGCCTCCCTGACAGAACACAAGACTCCTAATGTTTTGAGCAGGAGTGAGGGAAGAGGGTCTCAGTCATAACTGATATCAGTAGTCAGTACAAAAGGAAGAGCAGTGACAGAAATTATGGTGCAAAATGGCTCTGGAGAAATCTTGGCCTATCAAAAGAAAAATTAGGAGGTCGGAATCTCTGGACACACTAGGTTGGCCTCAGCAGATAATGTATCGCTGTCCGCATCAAACCCAGCCAGCTCAGGCTCCGTTCATATTCATCATATGGAAACTGGCACAAGTTTATGTTAAGTGCTTGGGTCAAGTGTACATATTCATTCATCTTAAGGCAGGAAATTTTCTTCCTAAAGCAGCATGAGAAACTTCAGAAGCAGATGTCTGCAATCCATCAGTGGTCAGACAATATGGACTTGCTAAAATGCAGATGAAGATACAGACCTCAAGAATGAGTTGGCATATACAGCATCTCCTATTTGAAGGCCAATGGTGTTATTTTTTTTTTTAAATAATTATTCTATCAACTTATGCATGGTAGAGATTGTCAAACAAGGGGAGAGTTCACAATTACTTTTTCTTACGCATTCAAATATGCTAATACAGATCAGTTACAACATGTTGCCTTTTAGCTTTTTGAACTGTTTTATTACTCTTCTAGTTTTGTATGCTCCCATTGTGCATTGCATAAGGATCACTTATTCAGTGAGGAGAAGATGGGGGAGACTGATGAATCGCCATTAAAATGGAAAACATAAGCCTGGAGTACTTCATGTTAAACACAGAGAGAAATTGGTTTTCTGATGAGAAATAAAACAGACCCTTGAACTTAAAAGTCAATGAGGAAAAAAAAAAAACCAAAACATAAAGATATGTTTTAAAGTAGTAAAAGAAAATTACTCAGGAGTCAATAATTTTTCAAAAGGATTAACAGAGCATACGCAGCAATACCCATAAGGAGATAGGATGAGTATGAGAACCTCAATTTGCATGTGATTTAGATTCAACAGATAATTACACTGTTGATATCTAAAGTGCTGTTGTTGTGACAGTAAAGGTAGAGGTCCTGTACATCCTCTGAAAATCAATACAGTTCAGAGAAAATGGTAAAAATCACAATCCTTTCACCTAGTGGGGTTTAAACTGTATAAGAAGGATGGTCCTTTAGACGACTAAATTTCCTTTTTATTATCAGGTCACAGTGGTTGGCTAAAAAGGCATCAAGGTAACTTTTTGAATTCAGATCTATCTACTTCAACCAAGAATTTAATGCCAAATGGAAAACAGTAGGTAAGCATGAAAGCTGAAGTAATTTATCACTGCTATCTTTTCAACAGATAAGCATTTCTTTGTTTGAACAAATACACATTACAGTACATGAAAACAAAAATGTTTTGAACAGCACAGCTTCCATAGGGCTTCTACATAATGAAATTTCAGAAAACATTCAGTATAAAAGTTTTAGTGCACAAAGAAGATTATTAATTTTCCTTCCACATGACAGATAGATAAATACCTCTATGCGAAATACAATTTTAAGTACCAAACACAATTCAGGTTCGTATTCTTCAATGCTTCAGAAAGCACAAAGAGATATACTTAAATTATTAATTTCTCCATATATAAAGTTTAAAAAGCTCAAACAATTCAATGGAAAACCAGTTCAGCTGATAAATAACAACAATTGTTTTTCCTTAGACTGCCACTTACAAACCCAGCATTGACTCTGAAAAAAACTGATTTCTTTCTATCTCATACGTCATTATCAGCCATAATGATTCCTCAGATCCTCCTGCTGCAACCTCAGTGTCTTGTATTTGCATTGTCTGCAGGAGCCATATAACCAATCTATGTTTCCTTTTTGGTCATCCTGGTGGTTAATTGATGGGAATCTAGTGTATGACTCTTCGGATGGTGCATGCCCCATTCTAACTGTTTTGGCTCAGCACGGTAAACAAGAATAAAACGCTATCTCGTCCTTTCTCCTCCCCCAGTTAATATGAGGGAAAACACAATTACAAATGACATATAAAATGCAGCTATCATGAATAACGGGAAATAGAAAAAAAAAAGGTGGTTGTATTTGTACCTATCAGATAAAATGTACGAGATTCTAATATATACTCAGATGTTTTTTAAAAGCTGATAAAGACGATTGGAATCTGGAAGCATTAATATTAGAGGAAATAAATTATTTTGTGGGCTTTCTCTTGTTTTATCTTCTATGTGATTAATTAAAGGGAGTCAGGTATCTATTGTGTTTTGATGCTGGTGTCAGATGTGACTACTGATACACTGATAAAACAGTCTATCAAAATGGAGGAAGAAAAAAAAAATCAGCTCTAAGTAGAACTAGAGTTTATAGCAAATCAAAGAACCTTCCAAATTTGCACAAATATAGAAAGGTGGTTGCTTGACCAACCCTTTGCCTGCCATGGCTGGTGGCTATTGGAAGGAAAAGGAGAGATGGGTTCTCTTAAGGGAAGTACAGACAATAAGGAAAAAGAACTGTCTGTCTACAGACAGTCTACTGGGGAAGAAGAAAAGTCAACAGAAACGATCCTAGAGGTTTTTCACTGTGTTTTGTTGAATCTTCAAGGAAGAGAAAGAAATTACAAAGGAACACAGAAAATGCCTTTTGGAGAAAGGATTGATTTTACAATGGGAATGAAGCCCCAGGGAAGACTGATAGCTAAATGTGGCAGCCAGATACAAATGAAGCTAAATCAAGGAGAGGAGAAAGAAGCTGCAGAAATGCACAGTGTCTCCCCTGTTTTATTTCTGTGTTCACAAAAGCAATGTAGAAAGTCACTTTGCTTTAAAAAAGTAAAGGTCTAGTCCAGGCCTTTGCACATCTTATATGGTGCTAACTTCTCTGTTGCCTCAGGTCTCCAAAACTACTTAGCACTGCTAATCAAACTTCAGGGTCAAAGCAGATCAGTGAAGAAGACCACTCCTCTTCCAGTCCTTTTAAGACTTCATGATCAGAGAACATCCTTCCTGAATGCTTAATATCTTATAAGGACCAATAATTGAGCTTTTAGCTTATGCCCCACAGAACAGGCAGGATTTAAAAAACTCAATTCATGGTCTGGCAAGTTTGTCATATGCTTCTTGAGATACTCACTACTTAAGTGTGTGGTGAAGCGTAAATTGTTCCATGGATGATAATCCCTTGATCCTGGAGGAAAGATGGTGAGAAGTCAGTTTTTGGCCTAACGTGACACAGTCCTGGCACAACCCCAAGCCAGGCTGCAAAGAGGCAAGAAGGGTGCCATAAAGAAGCCTTCACCAAAGAGAAAGTTAGGAATGACAGGTGGATGTAGGGATCTATAGTTAGGTCATATCCACACTAGAAGCAAGAAGTTCTCAACATTTTTTTCCCTTTCAGATTTGCAAAATGATAATGTAAAAATTACTGCCTGCTGAACTGTCAGCAAGGAGAACTGCAAGAAAGATGATGATGTGGCATAATAAGGTTACAAACTAGACAACAACATGTCTGCAGTGTAGGAAAGTTATATAATCATTTTCTGAGTTGCCTGTATCAACTCACAAAGAAATGTAGTCTCTACCAAGAGAACGTATTGCAGCAAGTCCCCTCGCTGATTTAGGATGGTAGCATTTACCTTTCCTTATAAGCCATCAGAGAGACAGTTGTATATTGTGTAAATACAGCGGGGATACGGATTATTTTCAAACCTATCACATAATCTGATGAGATTTCCCTTGAGATCTCCTAACACTCTGCAGAACTGTGAGCCATTATTTCCATACTTACTGGAAATAACGCCTGAGCCCAGGCAAGGCACAATATTCCCACTGAGAGTTGGTATGACAGGAGTGGAATTAATAGTTATTGTCATTGTACACATCCAGGGTCTTTTTGGCTTTATTAACATGTGTCCCAAATAGTATTTAAATCCATGCTGATACAGTATACCATACAACAGTATTGTTTGGGGCCTCCTAAATTTGGATGTATGTTCCTTGCTACATATACTGAATGCAAGTCAGATTTCATCTGCATTTATATAAGCCTGATGCAACCCCATCATCTTCAGTGGTCAAGCACCTGGCTCGAGACAGTATGAAATCGTAACTGGATCTGTGACATAACAGAAGTACTCAAGATCCTTTTAAGATGCAATTTATTAAGGAGATAGACCTTATGAATGAACTGTGCTGCTAGTTGTCATAATTTAGAGTATGCGCAAGAACCTTTATGTTTTCTTATTGCTGTTAAATTCATTCACTCTTAATGAGTTACTTATCTATTTGAAGTGTTCTTCAGCTGGTTGCTGTTACCAAATGTGGACCCTGTGGATTCCTTTCTCCTTTGCTACAAAACCAACTGTCCTGGCATCTTTGGATGTATTGAAGACTCAGCTATATTAAAATTATTTTTAGATTTCCAAGCCACTTTCCTGCAAACTTTTACCAGATATTTCCAGTTTATTTTTGCAAGCAAACTTTCTCCATTTTCAGTTGATCTGTTTCTCTTACCTGATTCATCCAAGGATTGCTAGTAATACTGCAATTTGTCACCACGGAAACAACTGTTTGGTCACTATAGCTGATGTCACTGAATGAGTCAAGAAAAGAAAACATGGAAATGATCGTAAAAAAACCCACAAAAACTCAAGCAGCTAAGCTTCTAAACAAATTTAGTAACAATTTGAAACAATACGGAATGAAATTCAATTGAACGTGATGACTTAATTTCAGTTTTCAAAATTGCAGGGTTTTTTAAACTTCTCATGTTTCTACGTGGGTGGCAGCCACTG
This sequence comes from Todiramphus chloris collaris, assembly GCA_025345505.1. Taxonomy (NCBI): domain Eukaryota; kingdom Metazoa; phylum Chordata; class Aves; order Coraciiformes; family Alcedinidae; genus Todiramphus; species Todiramphus chloris. The sequence continues at coordinate 40,534,392 of JANVCC010000021.1, forward strand.
AGAAAAATCCAGTAAAATGGGTTCTAGTAAGCCCATCTCATACGCATCACCACATCTCACAATGAGGTTGCTGCAGCTTCAAACCCATCTCTGCCAAAACTTTACACGGGAAGCTGAGACACAGCAGTCTTCTCCTCGAGGGCGTGCTGAAATCTGACTTGTCCACTTAATTAACAACTTAACCGTTCTAGCCAAGGAGAGTGAACATGCAGCTGTCTGTAAACTGCCTGCCATTGCCCAGAAGCTTTATATATTATATATATATTTATGTATCTTAATTTTCCAAACAGCGATAACCATAGGCCAGATGTGTTTTCAGCTGTTGTGTCCTACCCATGTCAATGCTACAGTGATGTCTATTTTATTGATCGATGTTGATTTTCATCCAAGATTCTGTAAAGCTTTGAGGGAAAAAAACTGGGAAAGGGAGAGAGGCACCATTTCATAATCCGGGTCAGCCTTTTGGAAATTTACCCGTAACTCAAGTACAAATGAAGGATAATCACATATTAATTTAAATAATATATTTTTGTATTTAGCAGGAAAGTAGATAAACCACTTAGGATTTTGGCTAACTTACAAATTGCTTACATATTTCTTAGAGCTACTGGTGTTAAAATTGACACTCCAAGGTGATTCTAATGTTAGAAATAATATTCAATCATATTTACTATATTATCTCAAGGTCTTAAAGCCTTATAATTTTGTCACATTTTGCACAAAAAGATAACCTCAACTTCACTGCTTAAATAGTTTGTTTCTTAATCATTGACGCTGACTTAGAAACAGCCACTTTTATCACTATCACACATGAAGTCTGTGGGGGATTAAACTTTGGGAAATACTGACACAAAAAGAGAAGTGCCCTTTTTATAGCCTTATTATTTAAAAGTAAATAATTTTCTAGTGCCCTGGAATTGCAGGTATTAAAAAAAATAATAACCCCCTGACCATTTTTGCTTTGCATGTGATAAATATTACAATCACTCTTTCATTTCAGGGAAAATACAGAGGAAATAATATTAGGCAACAGTGAAGTTCATCACAGCAGGTCGATCGAGATTGTCAGGATTCATTAGCATGTGTGTGATTGGTAAATAATTGAGTTAATTTTAGGTTGAGTGACATATTTAGAAAACTACGGATTGCCTTATTTTGTGAATTTAATCAACCTTTGGTCTTCCCTAGACAGTTCAGCCTACATCTGCAATCTTAAGTTGGAACTGACTCATTACTCTGCAGCCCTCACAAATAGAGTCGTTTGCAAACTTTCAAAACCATCAACTGTATTAAATGCTGGCCTCCTGCAAGGAGTTCAACACAAATACATCATAATAATTAGAGAGAAAACAAAAATGATAAATAAATTTTTAAAAATCCAAAACAAATAACAACAACAACAACGACGACGAATAAAAAACACCCCAAGAAAGCTTAAGAGAAGGCTTTCTTTAACTGACATTTTAGCCAGACTTATGCTGAAATCTCAATTTCCTTTGTCTCTAAGAATAAAAATGCTAAAGACACCAATGCAGAAAGATTAGTTCTCTGGAACCTTTCAATAAAAAATAGCTTGCATTTGAAAAATTTAGTTAGTCCTCGAATGCTTTTTTTCTTTTGTGACACTCTGTTAGCCCAATTAAATCACATCACAAAAGCAAAAATTGCAGTGTGTATGGATCTTCCAGCTTTGGCTTCTGAAAAAGGCTATTTTCAAAGGCAGGAAACATGTTTTTCAAAGCTTAGCTTTATTTGGAAACAAGTCACAATTCCTAGCTAATGTGAGCTATTCATTTATTTTTCATCGAATGTCTTCTGATCTCTTAGCACAAAGTTCCTCTTCATTTCCAAAAGACATCCTATTAGCACTAAATTTGATATTGAACATGACAATATTTAGGTAACACAGCGGGCTTTTCTATGTAAAATTTAAGCTATGAAGATATGCACTTGCAAAAAGGGCAATTACTCTTCAGATTCATATTTTGAATATGCAAACAAGTTGCTTGTGGATTACTGGCAGCTTGGGCTCTGACACTTAACTGTTTGTTATTAATACGCAAAGCAATTAATGTAATTATAAATATGGAAAAGAAAAATATCAACACTATTTACGTTAGTTAGTTACTAGGAGGTAAAATACTTTGTCAGCTCTAATACAATACAAATTGCTGCAAAGCGTTTAATACAATTATAACATGCATATATATTCAAAACACTACAGTTTGTATTCTAGGTCTGCCCTCCTGGGATCAATTTATGATACTCTATGCTGGGTATCTTGTCTTGACAAAATAATGATACTTCGTTCTCGTGCTGCTACATTTGGCTACCGCACACTTTACATACGGGTAGTGTTACAGACCCAATCATCTCACAGTAAATCTCAGTGCACACCACTGGGATGCACGGGGATGGGAAGCAGAAGGCATGATTAGTGTCTATACATGAGCATGTACCCAACTTTCCAATTCAGAAACATTTTCCTCAAGCAAACATAGTAAAAAAGCATAACGGAATCCACGCAAATCATATACGCTTCTTTACTGTTGGCATTGGCTTCTTGGGCACTCAGAATACATTTACCACCTTCACCCTATGCATGCATGGTATGCAGTGACAGGCAACCACTCAGCAAACAGAGGTTCAGGAGGTCTAGGGAAATGGCCCTTGCAGGTGACAGCCAGCTAGGTGAGTACTGTAAGGTGGACAAAACACACATCCTAAGGGGACTGTTACTTCCTTAAATATTCAAAATTATTAAGGCATTTAAGCAGAAAGACTGTCTTCACTTTCCCTCAATTTCTTGCATTTGGAGTTAAATTCGTGTTCAGAATTACTGGTGTAATAAAGAGTAACCAATCTTAGACGAGACTATTTCAAAGCTCCTTATTAGTGCTTTAATTTTTAAGCCTGACAGTTGTGTAACACGTTATTGACATCCTCAATTAATAATGCCGTGTGTTACTTGGTAACGTACGGCACGTTTAGCAGCATGACTCAGCCACGACCATTACAGTGAATCAGAAGACATTGCCCCCAGGTTCCAGGTGCCAACGTGACATCCTTGTAATCACCTATTGTAAACACACATTTTCTAGCACTCCAAAGGGAGGCAAATGGTCGCAACAGCAAGCCAGTTCAGAAACAGGAAATATTTTCACGCATATCTTCTCTGCGTAAGTTCGGTAAATAGAAGGAACGACACAGTAGACACACATGTTACTAGATACAGCACGATGCCTAGCTGGGGAAAAGCCACATTGCTACAACCCAGTCGATACTGGTTGATGCACAATCGTGCTTTGCTTCCCAGATGCACCACAGGGCTGATCCAAAGCAGCACAGTTGTTTTTTTGGATGGAGCCCCAAGTAAGAGAAAGGAAAGACAAAACATCTGTATGTAACTCCTGGCTTAGGGCTCACTGAGAGCTATTACAACTCCAGCTCTTTGCTGAAGCAGCCTCAAGGCTGCTCCATCTCTCTGCCCTGCAGGCCATGGCCCCAAGGAGTGAATACTGTGGTTAGTGCCCACTGTTACATCCACATTCTGCTCTCCTCTGAATGGAGCTCCCTTGCTCAAGTACTCCTGTTTGAGGAAAAAGCTGTTCCAATTTGGCACTGTCTGCTGTGGTACACAACCCTTCCCGTTGCAAGGGGAGGAAAACAGCCACCCTGCACTCCCAGAGGGGTCTTATGAGCCATACACACCTGCAAGACTACCAGCCACCTTCCACCTCCCTACGTCAGGTCGTGTGACACCCTGGGTGACCCAGCTTCAGGGGACAGGCAGGGGACTGCCTGTCTGGTGGGAGACTGCTGCCCACTGTGCGGCAGTGCCAAAAGGCTCCATGCCCTGCATGGGAGCTTTGCCCTGCGGACAGAGTCGCCACAATCCTTCCAGCTGAACTTCCCAGCTTCTGCCTGCTTGTCACAACTGAACATTACTTTCTGTGTTTAATGTTTCAGATTTGAGAATAGTTTAAAAAAAGAGTACGTTGGAGCAAGTCAACTATTTCTCCCAGCTTTCAGAACACAAACATTGCAGTTCTTCTGCTATTTGGCATAGGCTGCCACAGATGGAAGACGGATATCTGTCCGCCAGTGTTTAAAGAGGACCAGATTTTTTTGTTCAGAAATTTTGGCTGTTTAGCATTCCCAGTTGCACAATCAGACAGACCAACCCCTCCGTCTGCAACAAGTGCATACATGAACAAACAAGGGAGACCATTGCCTGCGCAGGATTCTCATGCACAGAATCACAGAATGTTAACAGTTGGAAGGGACCTCAAAAAATCATCTAGTACAACCCCCCTGCCAGAGCAGGACCACCTAGAGCAGGTCACATAGGCACGTGTCCAGGCAGGTTTTAAATGTCTCCAGAGAAGAAAACTCCACAACCCCTCTGGGCAGCCCATTCCAGAGCTCTGTGACCCTCACAGTGAAAAAGTTTTCCCTTACGTTTCTGTGGAACCTCTTAGGCGTCAGCTTACACCCATTACCCCTTGTCCTGTCATTGGACAGAACAGAGAAGAGCCTGGCTCCATTCTCCTGACACTCGCCCTTTACATATTTATAAACATTAATGTTTACAAACATAAACACAAAGACATCTGCAGCGTGTTGGGACTGCCTTGACAGTTTCGGAAAGAAAGGGGCCAACTTTTTTTAACCTGGCTTGGAAAGCTGTGAAAATCTTGTACCTTTCTTCCACAAGGGAACTCATTTACTGAAAGGGAAGGAAAACAAGGTTGCCCAGTAGCCATTTCAGCTAAAGTCAGATGGGAAGTTTTGCTATTTCTGAGTCCTTCCAACCCAAACATCTGAGAGAAGTTGCTGAATTGGTGCACACACTTGCCAAATCAGCTATGCTTCTTTGTGAGCTGATGGCTGCCAATTTAGACTGACCTCAAATCCTCCAGCTTCCTCCCCATAGAGTTAGAGTTGTTCCCTGCTATTGCACCTGAGCTTTCACAGGAGTTTCCACACCTCACAACAACCCTTCAAGCATAAGTCAAAACCAACTTGAAATGAACAGATTTAGTTTTTCTCTCGGAGGCACACATCTACCACAAAGACTGCACTTCATCACCTATGCTTTTCAAATGCTGCTGAGCATACTCAAGTGGGATAGTGCTTCTGCAAACAGGGCAGCACTGCTGCTTCCTTCTCTTTGCCCTTGTTTTTTTTTACCCTTTATTAAGCAAGTCTGTTTGAGGTGAAATTCACAATTTATGCTCAATGAACTGTCTTGCGCTTGTGTCCAAAACCAGCACAGAAACACTGTCGCCTTTTCCTAGAATCCCATGCACTGCCTGGGGAATAGGGCTTCCTCTTCTCTTTTGGCATCCCTTGAACCTAAACACCTCAGGGCTTTCCGATTCTTTCCTTTCAGAGAAGGGTGTTGCTACTGGGTGGTGCCTGCATGACTGCGTGCGTGTGGTAAGAAGCTTCCAGGAGCAATGGAAATTAAGCTATGCCATAAAAGTCCTACAGTGCTTACTCCTTTCTTCCTTTCTTCATGACAACTTGGTAAAAATTCAGGGAGAAAATGAGTTCTGACAACCGATAGGCATTGGGCAGTGTCTTGAGGAAAGCAGGGAAATGTGTTATGCCATGGACAAGGGCACAGGTGGTGGGAGCAGAGAGCACAGGCGGCTGGTTTGCTACCAGACAGGAATTAGAAGTCGCAGGTGAACCAAGGCCACATGCCCTACTAATAGCAGCAGCTTCCTGCTCAAAATAAGAAGCAGGTTCACACATTTGTTCTCCAGTTGGGTTCAGGCATAAGCTGCAACACAGATGTTCACAGGGCACAGAGGGGACACCCAGCAGAGCTGGCTGCAAAGAAAATGTACAGGAATGACAGCAAGTTGCCTTTTACAGCAAGCTCTCTAGAGAGGCAGTAAAAGGGAAGCTCATTCTGCTGATTTTTTTTTCTGACGCTCCTCCTTGTGTAAGATCCCACTGCTGCCAATCTCCAGAGACTGAAAATAAAAAGAGAAGGAAAAATGGAAAAAAACAAGGGAAAGTAAAATAAGGTAGCAAAGGAGAAAACAAAGCAGAACAAAGAAGACTGAAGAAATGCACCACAATGAGGGAATAGAAGAAAAGGAGATAAATAAAGGCACACCATTAAGTATGAGAAATGTGAAGGAAACGTAATCATCAGAAACACTGCTGAGCTCTTTTGCACACAGTCTGAAAGCACCATTAGACATGAGTTCCTCTGACAGGCCTGGACATAGGTCTGAACAGCCAGAAGATCCAGTAGTAGGACAATCATACATTACATGAGCCAGGCAGGTACCCAACCCCATACATAAAATGGAGAAAATGGTTCTTCTCCAGCTCTTGTGAAACAGCTTGGGACCTGCAGGTGAAGCACACTATGAAAATGTTTTGCATTCCCATTCTTACAGAACAAGTAACTTACTACGAAAGCCCTTTTTAGTGAAGGGGTCATTTACACCAGAAACTGGTCCTGGATTTTATTCACAAGAAGAATTCAACCTCTCCCCTACTATACATCTCTTCAAAGCTTCTCACACAGATCAAGGTAAGTTCAATTGTTACATCCATGCATTCAAGAAATCTTTTCCTCTTTAGAGATGAGACTCAAAACATTGTCTAGGTCTATAAACTCTTCAGAAAGAATAAAACCTTCTAAATCTTCTCATGTTTCTTTTTCTCCATTGCTAGGAGCTCAGCAGAGTTTGAAGCATCATAAAGTGTGACCTGACTTGTAAAAAAGGAATCACCTAAAAATTGCTTCACTATATGCAAGAATGTGTTTCTGAAACTGCCTGAATATGTTCTGTAAATGTTTCAAGTGATATACTAGCTTCACTGAAATACTTGAGAAAATTTCCAGGAACCGCAATGTACCCAAAAATTTGACCTTTATGGAAATTTTCTTCCTCACATTTAGTCACATTCGTATCTTTACTAACTTCAGCAGTTGCAAAGAAAACCAAAGGAAAGACCAATGAAAAGCCAGTTAAATCACAGACTCAAGTACTGAGCAGAACAAGAGTAGAGCTACTGCTTCCAACTCACTGATTTTACCTTCAGAACTTCTTACTTGCTCATGGAGATTCACCTTTTTGTTGTGTCTGAAATCAGATCTGTAAGTTTGGCTACACACTTCTCTCTGAGTAACTGCGAGCATCATACCCTTCCCAACTTCTGCCACACAAATACCACAGGAGCTACTGAAAATTCAGCCTGCAAAGATCGATCATACTGTCCAATTCATGGCAGCTGAGATTTATCAAGAGCTTGAAGAAGTTCAGCATTAAACTGTCAACAAAACTCACACACGTTCCAAATTATCCATCACAAAACATGAATTTACCAATTATACATACCTATTTATAGCGGATACTCTCCAAGTTTCAAGAAGCATATAACCAAGAATTCCTTCAAGTTCAGAGTCCAAGATCTGAAAAGGAGATAATATGTATTTTTAAAAGTCACTAAGCGTACACGGGTTAAGCATAAAAAAGATAAAAGAATATAGTGCAAAATTACTAATTAGAAACGAGTTTACAAGCTAGTCCTTCTACAGTTGTGCATCAACTGAGAAATGTTGTGGGTGGTAATGATATTACAATACATTATAGGCTATTAAACTTAAGACATATAATACCATATAGATTCTTAGGCATCTTCTACATACGAGTTCAAAATTAGCAGAAAACTCTGAAAACATATCAAATTTTAAAATAGCAATTTTGCTACAACTATTTGTAATGAAAGAACAAAACCAACATACTGAATATGCAAAACTGCCAGTGGCATATCAGAAAATATAAATGATTTAGGAAACCACAAGCATCCTTATGTATATTTAAGCAATATTCTGCCTTTAGTTTGTAGCAAGACAGGGAAACCACATGAAAAATCAAGGATATAATTATACCCTTGCATTACTTCTTTATTGTCCAAAAATGCTGAACATGGCAGTTCTGCTACAGGTGTGAAATTATAGATGTAATTTTTGTAAGCATACCTATAACGCCTAATCACAATTAGTCCCAAAGTCCCTATAAATCTTCCTGGTGATTTTCACACAGTGACCCTGAGTGTAATGCATTTGCTAAGTCTAATGGGCTTAAGAAAGCAAAAAAGAGGAGGATGATTCATCAGGAGAAAGAAACAGGCTCAGCAGACCAAAGAAAGACATAAAAGAGGAAAAAAAAGATGAAAAAAATAGCCCATGTCTCCAAATGCACTTGGTCCCATCGTTGTTCTGGATAATGACTTCTGAGATGACCACATCAGCTTTACCATCATGAATACATGCTGTATTATTTCCGTGGGACCATTTGAATTGTGCAGCAGGAAACACTGTTTCACATAGCACTGCCACACAGACACAGCTCTTGAAAAAACTAATAAAGAGTCCACGTTAGAAAAAGTCTTGCCTCTTTCCTCTCCCAACAATTTTGCCTGAGCTTTTGCCTGGAACTGCACTGCTGGTACCCACCACATGACTCCCAGCGTAGGCGAAGTGAATCACCCCAGAAGAGATAAGACAAATGAGTTACAGAACAGCCTATATCCACTACACATCAATGGTCAGCTGGCTTGGAGCACCTCTGTGCTCCAGCTGAAGAGCAGGCATTTTCTTCTCCAAAGGTTTGGCCCACCTAAGGACTCCTAGACTCCCTCTGTTCCCTTCTGTGAGCTGGTAATTTTCAAGCAGAGAGACAAAATGTAAATATCAGCATGGATAATTGTTTCACTGCTCATTTTTTTGCAAGATAATCAGACAGAATGATAAGGCTTGTTCTGAGAAATAGCAGCAGAAATTTTGATCCAGCAACTACATGAAAGATTCTCCCAATTCTTCTTACAAAAGCAACAGTTCATTGATTTGTAGCTGCTGCCTACTTTCATGTGCAAGAACAACAACTACAGAAATCCCTCACTGGTCTTCTCTACATATTTTCAGGCAATCTCTATAAACATGACAACTTCTAGGATTATTTATTTATGCGCTATGTTGCCATTCCTGCTGTTCATGTCAACCGCACAGAAGCCAGGCTCAGAAGCTCAGATTCCATCACAGAGGCGCAAGTAACACCACTACATCCCTCCCCTTTGCATCTCCTACTCAGTTCCGCAGAAGAGATTTCCACAATAAGGCGTAGAGGAATCACAAAGAGAATGTGATTAAAATGAATGTGAAAATCAGCCAAATATCACCTCTAAAAGGAGTGAGACCTGTTTACTAGGTAATACTGATAAAAATCTGCAAGATCAGAGGGTGACCAAAGTTTTCCCTTTATTTTCTACGGTAATGTCCTCCATTTCTTCTGCATGTCCTTGTTCATCAGTTAGCCCTGTAACATCTTTTCCACATAGAATCACAGGATATCTTTAGCTGGAAGGGACCCATAAGGATCATTGAGACCAACTCCCTGCTCCTTGTGTGACTGCCTAAAACTAAACCATATGACTAAGAGCATTACCCAGATGCTCCCTGAACTCTTAACAGGCTTGGTGCTGTGACCACTTCCCTGGGAAGGCTGTTCCAGTGATTGACCACCCTCTCAGTGAAAAGCATTTTCCTAATGTCTAATCTGAACTTCCTCTGAGTGAACTTCCTTCATTCCATTTCCTTGGCGGCCGTTGCTGGTCACCAGAGAGAGATCAGCACCTCCACCTCTGTTGCCCCTCTTAAAGTGTTTCCTAGGCCATGCTTTCCCCTCTCACTTATCCCCCTCATCTCTTAACCTCTTCTACAGCTGCCTATTCTATCTTTACTTGCAAGGCCTCTACAATTGAGGACAAGCACTCATGTTACCACACCTTGACAAGAGATACCACCCATCAGTTGAAGCACATTAACCACCTAAATGCATGCTGTTCCCTGGCTGTAACACCTTCAGCCAAGTGACCTTCACAAAGGGTAGTAGATTCCAGGGACTGAACTGTGAGTTCCAGCAAAAACTTGTGTTGTAAAGGTAACCTTCAAAACACCAACTGGGTGTAAAATTCTACTAATGCGGTAACGCATGAAATTACATTGTTCAAAGACTCGTCTCAAGGGATTGTTGACCTGAGAATTTCTTATGACATATTTATAGAGAAACATGAATTATTGCATGGCTCAGATAGCTTTGTGACAGAACATTTGCAGTCAAAGATAAGAACAATTGTGTGTAAGCATATGCACAGGATTTGCTGTGCATAACATTAGCGGGGTTTCTTTTAGAAATGACCACCCCTCTGACTGTTCCAAAAAAACCCCAGAGTTGCTAAAAGATGCCAGGGAAAGTTTTTACTTGTAGCACACTTTCTATCCTTAATAACACCAGCTGTCGCTTTTACAAACACATCATGCCCTTCACAGTTATCCCATATTCCGCAAACACCGAAAAACCCCCAAACCCTCCCACAGTTATTAACATCTGCTTCATTTACCGATTCTGACAAACTGAAGGACAAAGGCATGATTTAACAGATTGCCCCGCATAAAGAAACAATGCAGTTCACAAAAGGATTCATCAAATGCCCCTGTCAGAAAGCTTTACAAAGCACAGCTTAATGAAAGTATGCAAATTGCTATAATATATAAAATGTCTGATACCACTTCAGCAAGTAATGTGCTTATGAAATCTACAGAGAATGGTAAGATAGATCAATCTAATTTGTCTTTGAAATAAAGTGATTTGGTTTCCTCCAGATAATTTCAATCTCCTTTTGTAATGCCTTGTGGCATGACAGCAATGCATTACACACAACGTACCTCCACTTTAGACCCTAGAAGATGTGATTATTCAATAGAAAAAGCATTCAGCAACAGACAAACTGGAAGCACACTGGTACACTTCAATATTTTCCTTCAATGTTTTGACATACTGGCATTTTTAAAAAATTGTTATTTCCAAGCCTTGCTGCATTTAAACAGCCCCTATTTTTTTTCACTGTTGCTTGATGATGTGAGGTTGAAGCCTGAGTGTAAGTCAGGTTGGTATTTACAGCACGAGGAACTGCTCAGGTATGAAAGCATATCAGGAAACAACATGCATCCAGGATGATCGTTACTGTTGCCGTTTTCAACGTTATTGATCTAGAGGTCTGATCATTTTCTTTTCATCAAGATAAGGAAAGAATGGTTTATGAGGTAAAATGGTTTTTGATTAAAAAACCCAACATTTTCTGAGCTTTTTGGCCCCTGACAGCTGAAAGTTCTTTTCACCAACTTACTATAACAACAAACCAAAGACACACTACCCAAACCCACAACAAAAAAAAAGGGCTTTTTAAGTGCTTTGCCAAAGAAACTAAAACCCACAATCACCCTTTATGAATTTATGGAAAAATAAATACAATTTCTCTCATTTTGTACTTTGAAAAACACACATGGAAAAGAACACAGTATAGTAAGCGCATCAGAAACTAGAAGGTGCAGGGTTTCTGGATCTTAGCTCTACTAGTTAGGCTAGGCAGGTGTGAGAGAGAAAGAGGACTGTAAAGTACCATGATTATCTCCTTTCAAAGACATTTTTTTTTCTCTGAAAACATCTGTCAGAGGAGCCTCGGTACAGCTAGTGATGCCTCGGGGCTGAGACACATTCTATCACTGTTTCTGCACGCTGTTTTTCGGTAGAGGTGCTACTCACCCTTTGATTAAAAAAAAAAGTCTTCATCATGTGTACTAGCATGAAACTGAGTCTTGATACTTTATAATTTTCAACCACCTTTGCAGACCTTCAGCACACCTAGTCATCCACAGAATACGGACACACAACAGAAATTGTCTGGCCTCTTCATCTCCCCTTCAGTCACAATCTTCTGGAGTCTGTGATGGACAAGGTCCAGGGTGCAGTCTGCCAGTTACTGTGAGTACTATTTAGTAGGCCTACAACTCTCCAGCTGGACAGTGTCCATGCCATTCTACAGAACTGAAGTTTTCATAGGAAATCAAAGGAACCCTCATGCTGTGACTGCAAAAGGACAACAAACAAACACTCTCTAAGCAACGTCTTCTTGGGTGAGTCGTGGTAAATGTTACACTAGAAGAAGAATCCCCAATGTAGTGGTCTAATAGATAAACAGTTTCAACTCCTATTTTATATCATCCGTTAGATAGTTCACATTACTACAGAAGTAATTGCTGTTGCTGTCAAAGCTAGACACATGTTTTGCTCAGTGCCTTAGGCAAAAGTTGGGCAGTACTTGGTGCAGGATTCCCAAATCTATGCATCACAGGGCTGCAGTTTCTGCATTAAGAATTAGCTAAACTGTAAAATAAGAGTTCAGGTTGAAACACCAAGTCAGAAATGTATAGTGATCTCCTTATTTTAAAGCCATTAGCTTGTAAAATCCCTTCCATTCTGTTACACTGAATATTCAGTATTTGCCAGGCACTATGGAAAATGTTTTTATTTCTCTGCAAATGAATATACATTAGAATGTTTATAACCTTGTTCTAGAATTGGGTTTGCATCACTGACAATTAAGGACTGATATCTTTAATACTCTGTATCACTTTTCAATGCCAGTTAGCAATATTTAACAAAGCAGGTTGTTCTCCTTTTTGCATCTTTTTTTTTTATTATTCAAATTTGTAAGATGGTGAGTTCTTTACATACAGTCAAAGACTGAAACATGGGAATAAATGAACATGATAAGCCTTCTTTATTATACCTCATCTCTCAAAGTAACTCTTTCAGGTTCCATCATTACCATGTCTATTTTAAATTTTTTCTTTTTAACATAAATCTGCAAGTATAGAAAAATATCTCCCCTCTTGACTGTACACTGAGACCAACAGATTCACAGTTGATGTAGTTAATACAAGCAAACTAAGGACCTCCTCTCGTATCTCCTAAACTCACATGAAATTATACTAATATCGTAACTAAAATTAAACATTTTAACTTTTCCCTGAAATAGGGAGGAAATGCTCACTCTTGGGAGTCAGTCTTCTTACTGGTCCCTTAAGATGCAGCATCTAATAGATTTCAGGGGGAAAAAAAAAAAGCCTCCTCTACAGATTCCAGTTTTAGTCTAATAAAACGGCTTCAATAAAGTGTATTAACCTTCACACCATCATTGACAAAAAAACAGTCACATTGTGTGCAGTGGAGCATGATAATGCAATAAAACATTTTTTTTAACCTGTTACTTTGGGTTTTTTACCATCAGGGACATCAGTGTTTAAAGTCAGGGTGCACCGCTTTAACAAAATACGTGGGAAGTGGAGCCAAACCACCCAGCTCCATGTCCCCACCCGCTAGCAGACTCCTACCACCCATCGCAGGGAGGGTTATTCACCCATTGTGGTTACAGGAAAAGTACCTATACTGGACAACGGTGTCATTGATAACAGCTAATGGTTCTGGGTCTATTTGGAAGTGACAGTGAAGTAGACTACAAGGTGAAAACCTTTTTTTCTTTCTTTGCTTGGCTTCTTGGCAAGATAGTACAAACCCATGTTCTCTGATGAAAAAAAAAAAAGTGAGAAGGTCTGTAAGAATGCAGGCCATTTTCTACTCAAAGAAAGCTAATTTCTAGCAGCTGAAAATGTCCAGTTTCCCTGACCTGCGGAAAAAATACAAGAAAGGACTCTCTGCTCGAAAGTCTGTCTCAAAAGTAGCGTCCAAGGTGCAAAGACTCCCAATATGAAATACTTCTGTGAAAAGTACAAAGCATTGAGTAACTTCACTGTGGCAGGCACTTCTGAAGGGAAAATGTTCTCGCCTGTCCCGACACAGGCAGAAGAGGCGCACAACACAATGCGGAGCCTAACCTACCTCACCACATCTCTACAGAGGGCCTCGGATATGCAGAAACGTGCTGCCGTCACTGCAGTCTGGAGGTTGGAATAGAAACTCCGTAAGAAAATACATACTTTATTTTTTTTTTCCTTCTTTTAAAAGAAAGGCAGAAGCGCTAAGCTGCACTATTTCATCCCAGTGAAAGCTGAATGCAGGAGATGCTATAAATCTCTAACCCTTCCCTTTTCTACCTACAGTGACAACTGTTGGGAAAACCCCGTTCAAATCATCACAAGAAATGTAAAAAGGGGTTCCAGTAAGGTGAATACAGATAATATTTTTCATGAATCAGACCTATGAGGACCACGTGGGTAAGTTCAGCATACTCATGACATTCAGCTGTCCTGGAAGCTCCTTAAATAAGATCTAACACCACAGTATCTGAAGATTATGATACCACATTCCTGCATAAGAGGAGAAATCATTCAGAACTAGCCACCAGTAACATCCAGTCTCAGAAATCATAGGTAAGTAAAAAAAAAAGAAAAATCCGTTGAAGAAACAAAAGGACCATCACATCCTCCTTGAAATGGAGGTGTTTGCTCACATTATTTTTAGCATTATCAAAAAGAAAGGACAACATTCCCTCTTGTCTCAGAAGCAAATATGGAAGCTGGAGCTAGGTGTAGGAACCTAGGAGAGGAACCTAGGAAACCTTTCTAAGCAGTCAGTTGGGTCTCTTCCTAAAAGTGCAGGACAGGCACCAACATGTCATTCTCTGAAAAGTCATAAATAATGAGGAATAGCTTATCAAGATAAGGATTATTACCAGACAGGCTAGTGGCAGAATTATTTCACCACAGTGATGATAAAATAGTATTAAGAAAGCAGAGCAAATTTAAGGAAAGGTATAGCTAAAAATACCTGCCCAACACACACTCCTTCAACTCCTTCTCATATGCAGTATGGTGATGCCTGAAAGTTAACTGTCCCAAGAGGCAACCCTGTACTCTGCTAGTGTCAAGATGAAGCATTGCGTGCTATGGTAGGCTTGTGGTCTCTGAGGATTGCCTATCTGTATGAATGATGAGGATAGCTGCATTTTGTTACACTTAGTGTGAATTAGGAGCAGGACCCCATTGCCTGGCAAGGGCTTTACCTGGGAGAAGCCTTGAGTACGGTGCTTGGGCTGTAGTATGAAGGAATACGCTATTCAGAAGGACAAACTTGGTCTTGTCTAGCTTTCTGATCTTGCTTTGTCCAGGAGGACACAGTATCTGTTCCACAGAGACTCATGCACGCTACACAATGCCTTCCTAACACCAACAAAAGACCAGGACCAACGTCCCAAATGTTTTTGGGGAAGTCAGCTGACATCCCCAGCTCCAACGGTCTGGCAACAGCAAGGAATTTCTTACACTGACCTCAGACTAGGACCTCCTGGTATCTGTTAGTGAACAGCAAAATCCACCAACTGCTGGATTAAATATAAAATAGGTGATAGTGCAAACATGCAAGCAGTGGCCAGTCTGCTTTCTAGCCCCTTCAGTGACACTATGATTTCATATTGCATGCTTAATTATTTCTTTTTTTAATCCCTGTAAATTCTTCTACCATTCTCAGAAAAACTTCCCTAAATTTTCCAAATTCTGTCTTTAATTTTGGTTTTCTACTCAACTAGTGCATTCAGTTTATTCCAGAACTTCACCTCTTGGGATATTTGAAAAATTTCATTTTCAGTCTAAATGCATTCAGGACTAATTAATAAACATGATCTTGTGCTGATATTATCCTTCAATTTCAATAGCTCTCCTCCCTCCCTGGTGTTTGCCCTCCAAAAGCATTTAGAACAAAGTTTTTCCTCAGTATTATATACAAATTATACGGAACAGAGACATAGCATATTTTACCAGAAATATTTGTCAGAAAACTTTTGCCAGGAAGTCTGACAAAAGGTAACAATCCACTGGGAAAATATATTTAACTTATTTTTTCACTGGTGAACAATAGGCAAATGCTGATTTCCTTTCCTATACTCCAGTATAAACCAAGAATGATTACACCTGCATGGAGAGCACACTATAACCTATGACTAGCCAAGAGCACAGAATTGACCTAAGCAGAAGAGGGGGGAGCAGTAGTCATCTATGATATAAAAGTGATCTTTTTAGAGGCCTTGGAAAGACATTGACCACAGATCTTCTCCAGCCCAAAGAGATGTGAAAACCAATGTGTCTGACATCTAGACCTCCTACTCTCCAGGTAAATGCTGCACCTGCTTCAGTTCAGATTAGACATTTGGAAAAGGTTCTTCACTGAGAGGGTGATTGGTCACTGCAACAGTCTACCCAGGGAAGTGGTCACAGCACCAAGCCTGTCAGTGCTCAAGAAGCATCTGGATGATGCTTTTATTGACATGCTTTATTTTCAGGTAGTCCTGCAAGGAGCAGAAGGTTGGACTTGGTGATTTTTAAGGGCCTCTTCCAATTTGAGATATTCTATGATTCTACAATTCTATGATTTTGTGCCTATGCAAAATGCAATTTTATCCACTTGCATGTTTTTCAAGGTAATGATCACACTTTTGTGCTGAATTCAATGACATTTAAATGCATTAGGAATGGTCTCGGGACACACACTGAGCTTCTCAGACTGCCAAAGCACTTTGCTGCTATCTCCAAGCTGTGGTGGCTTTTCCACAGAAAGAACCAAGACTTCTCAGTTCTTGAATCATGATGTCTGAAAATTCAACAGACCCTACCTTTAAATACCTACAGAAGTCTGAGGTCCAGGACAGAGGGACTGATCAACATAGATCAGGTGGCCCTCCAGCACAGCTCCTCTGTATCGATGTCCAAGATATCAGCACTTCGGGAGGATTTGTCTCATCAGCTGCAGATGTCAACATCAGAGCTCATCACCTTGGGCTACCATTAACAGAAAGAAATAGGTGCCTCTAGGGCCCCATTCCTCACATCCTTATGCAGATATCTATAAGAGCTTAGATGAAATGCACACAACTATAGGGTCCAATGATCATAAAATGAATCTAGGGACAGTAGCTTTGATGTAGGCATTTACGCTGTAGATAACTCAAGGTAGTTGAGACAAATCTTATTGCTGAGATCTGCCTCAGGACAGCTGGCATTCAGACGGATCTGAAATCACAAACAGGGGTTCAAAGGATGGGATTTCAGTGACACCATGATCTAATCTGTAAATCTTTTTTCGGTCTGGCCTTTTCTTGTTGAATTTTAAATAGAAGAATTTGAGATTTGGCTCAATGATGGCAGCAATAAAAGTCACCATTAATCTAGGAAGACTGATATATGAGAAAATATTAAAATAACTAAATATGTACAGCTTGACTAAAGCCACTACTGAAAGAGAAATATGATAATTATCTACAAGCTCTGGAAGGATGCACAACGTCAAGGATTTTTTTTTTAATAAGGATTTTCAGGAAACTATAGCTAAGAGTAATGTGATTAAACTGAGCAAAGCAAAATTTAGGCTGGCAGGGAAAAAATTCCAAATAATGAAGTGTATGCTATTGTAGAATAATCTTCCAAAGGAAACTGGCTGAAGTCCAATCGCATCTAAAGCTAAATGTGCGAAGATCCGCAGAGAACAATCCTGCATTAGCTGCAAGATGGTCTAGATGACTCAACAAAAGTTTTTCATTTTTAAATTCCTATCATTCCACTGTATCAAATAATCCAATAAGCCAAAGGGAAGAGGGAAATAGGCTTAGCAGCATCCACACAGCCACCTCTTGTCTGAGGTCTGTACACAGCAATTGGTGCATCTTGCACTGTTTGCACTGGGGAGAAAACATCTGTATGTGGCCAGAGTACTGTGTTAATTCAGGGCTATGAAGTTGTATGCCTGATCTCCCCCTTGCTCCACTCCTTAATAAAATAACATTACCAGAAGAATTGACCCTGCATTGCAAATGTATCGTTCATGACTTTTGCTGCACCAGCTACTCATAATTGGTTTAAGCTTTCTTGATCCCAGATGCCAATTGGTGTTAAACAGAACACAAAAACTAAATAGCCTGTAGGCACATACTTCCCCTGAAATAATCTTGCCACATGTTGATCTACAAGGAGTAGCATAAGTGTTTTCCTGAAGTTATGATACTCATTTTTAAGGTTGTGCAATAGTTTAACTTTGAAGAGGCTTGCACATTTCATAGACAAAATACCTTGCTGAGTCTGTGTTAATATACTGTCTGTTTTCTGTTACGCAGCAAATAACAGAAGTCTTCTTAAAGAATGACTATTCAATGTAATTCTGTGTTTGATTTCCCTCTCTCCAAAGAATATTAGATGGTCTTAACTATATATATATATGTATGTATACAAATTATTTTCCAAAGAAAGTGCTTTCAAGTGTAGCATTAGCTTTCTACAACCTATTGCAACTCGACTTTTCCCACAGCAGTCACGCTCTGTAATGCTGACCAAACCTCTACCCACTTCATGGAGAGATCTGAGATTTAAGATAATGTATTTAGAATGTATGGCAGGGGACAATTTTTCTAAAAACAGTTTTAAAAGAGCAGCATCATTTGAAGGATAGAACTGCATGCCATAGGTTTTATTGGTTGTGTGGTTTTTGTCATTTGTTTGGCTGGTTGGGGTTTTTTTGTGGGCTTTTTTTTTTGCCTCAAGTGCTCAATTAAGCATACAACAGCAGAGACAGGATTTCTGTTTCTCAAAAGAAGGAATATTAATGGAAATCTGTGCCTGCGTAACAAAACAGTGATCCCCAGCTCACAGCTTACACCACTCATTCTGAATTATTCACATAATTTCTCCTTGATTTATTCACCTTCTCCAACAAACTTTCCCAATCAGGACCCAAATTACTATTTTCCTACTTTCTTTCCTTTGTCAAAGGAGCTAAGTGAAAGCAAGTATCATAATTTTACTACACGCATTCCTTCTAAATGCTACACATTTGAGATTTTTCTGTCTCTCTTGTCTTAAGATAACACAAGATATAAAACATGAATTACCCTTTAACCAATAGAGCTGCTAATTCCCACTCCTGGCACTACAGTTAAGGCAATAAAGTGGCAGTTGTGTCCCTGCAGTCCACCTGCACCTGAAACTGAGGCTGCTGTAGTAGAAGTGAGCCACTGTTTCCAATTGGTCTGAACAGGTGCCAAGATTAAAACTGGCTGTCACATCACATTTCAAAGGAGTCAGACATACACTGCTGCGGGACGGTGTTCAAAGAGTGGCCTGAGATGCTGTAAAAGATGGAAGATAATCAGCAGGAAATCTCTGGGGGCCAAGAGGCAGGTAGGCAGGACTGTCAACCTCAGGGGTGCAGGTACATGACAGGGGCAGATGGCTGGGGTAGGAAAAGGAGCAGATGGGGAAGGGGCCCATGTGAAGCAGCATTTTATCATCTCCAAAATGACCACGAGGCAGAAGACACTGCCTACCACAATGCCCTAAAGCTGCGAGGAGCTCCTTTTATCCTGTAATTTTCTGGGCAACCTGGGCAGAGCTCTGCACACAAACCCAGCAACAAAGTCTCTGCTGCTGCCCCGGGGCTTCTTTTCTGCTTGATGTCAAAGCAAAGAAAAAAACAAAAACCAAATACCAAGACCAGGGCATGATGAGAAAGAGGAATGGAAAAGCTGATTAAAGCATTTTCCAAGTCCCACACAGAGGGGCAGATTACAGAGGAAGTAGAAGGAATATTTAAAAATTATTTTTAAGGAATTATCACTAGGAAATTGGTTGTATGATACTTAACTCAGCTATTTCTAATGATAATACTGTAACCAAAAGCTAACATTGCTGTAATTTTTCACTGATTTATAATATTGAAAGAATACTGGGAAAAAAAAAAAAAAGCAAAAAAAAAATTACTCTATTTCTGTTTTAATTAAATGGGTGAGAATCAACCATTGGAAAATAATCACATGTAAGGACTACATAAAGTTCAGCCTGAAGGATGGCTTTTTCCAGCAGTTAGCTGGACTGTCAACATAGCCAAGACATGACATGAAAATGTCTTCCAAGCTTTACAGCAGATTAACTACTTGATTTCTTCGTCAAGTTTTGCTTTGGTCTGTTAGAAGAGGTGTGGCCAGGCAGCAGCCATGAAGGCTACATCATTTCCTGCTGCAGGCTTCTGCACTTAAATGGAAATACTGAGAGGGATGATTCAGCAATGGAGTATCTTCAGACACAGGGAGCTTCGCAAGAATGAGTAGGAAAGGGAGAGAGAGAGATGGCCATTCCTGCAGAGATGAGTGTGGACCAAACTCACAGCAATGCTGCAGAGGTGACAGAAAGAAAGGGACTTCACTCATGGAGATCTTCCAGTAAGCATCATAGCATCTGTGGTTAAACTTCAGAGGTGCAGGCTGGAAGGAATGACCAAAGGAAACAACTATTCCAAAGAGATTATCTGCAGGCAGGTAGACCTGTTTTCAGGCTCTTTATTTCAGGCTGTCTTTCAGAGTAGGTCACATTTTTCTCTATTAAGAATAATTTGGCTCTTGTTTAATATCATGCATTGTAACACTCAGCATTAGGAAACAGAAGTTTTCAGTGTCATTGATTCAGTGTGCTTACTCTTCAGAAACCGAAACTGCCTGTTATTAAGTCCTGACACAAGCTCCGATTATTATTTAAAAGATACTAGAAAATTTAAGGAAACTGGGGAAAAAAAAAAAAAAAAAAAAAAAAAAAAAAAGGCATTTTTATTCAAATGAAGTAAATAACATGAAAGCTGGTAAAAGCATTCTGGCACTTGGGATTTTGTATATTAGCATTTAATATTCCTTCTGTAGCAGGGACTCCAGAGGACCAGGTGGTGAAATAGAAAGGAAGAAGCAGGACAGTGATAGAGCATGGAGCAGTTGTCCTTCTTTTGGGGTTTACAAAAGGAAAGCATCTCAGGCTAGAGAAAGCAGAGAAGGCTGTGAATTAAAGGTGCCCTTTTCAGCATCAAATTATTTCCCACCTCCTCACATTCATGGTGCGAGAAGTCATGGGAAATTAAAATGCATGAAGATTGGGGGAAAAAAAAGCTTTCTTTATTTTTAAGATCATCTAATTTTGGGGTCTGAGTCTTGACTTTTAAGCTTAGATTGCTACAAAGGCACAAAAAAAGTTTTGTTTTGGGACACACATTTTAAGGTACTGTTCTGAGGACTCTTACAAGGTTTTCTTTGGACGCTTTTGAGTATTGGAGACGAGTGGGACAAAAGGGAGTAGAAGATCATCTTTAGAAAGTATTCACAGATTTCTGCAGTGTGGCCCAAGAGTTTTTAGGGACTAAGGCTTTTTGTGTCTCATGGATGACACAGACAAATCTTTGTTCCTGGGCTCCCCCTCCACTGCATAACTTTACACTGAGTGCATGTAACAATTGCAGGGCTTTTTGAAGCTAAAAACACTTACAAAAAGATATCAAAATTCACTTGGCATTCTGAACTAGAGGAAAAGGAGATTAACTCATTACAAAGGAGATTCTTAAATACTGCAACTACACACAAAAATCCATGCACTAATTGTTGCCACAATGTTGAAATGTCTGTGAGTGCAATTGTATTACCCAATTGAGCCCCAAATTGTCAAATTTATTCATGCAGTGCAGGCATATCATATTTTAAAATTATCCCAGTCAGTTAGATAATACTTCCTTTCCGCACAAGAAGCCTTTCAACATTTAAAAGAAACAAAAAAAAAAAAATCTTTCTAGTTTTCCTTTAGATCCCAGGTAAGTTGGATTTTTTATCTTAAGCATCTCTGAAACACAGAGGACTAAATATTGAAAGCATGATACAGATTTTACAATTCAGAAGGCCTGAGTTCTTTAACCACCATCCCCACTATAATCTTAAAATATCACATTACAGTCCTCCTATGGGTGGGTTCATGTAAAGGGAAACTGGTTGTCCACAAACTGTGAAATTTAAAATACATGTAACTAATCAAAATTAATCATAACCGTGGAAGACTAAAGGGCCCTGTCTTTTTACCTAAGAGAGAAAGGTACATGCTGGCACACCAGCTTTTGAAGGAATTACATAGCAAGCATAGATTGTGGGGTCTGCTGGTTATACAGTGCTTTCACATGAGTGAAATAGATTTTCTGGCCACTAATTCATTCAAACTTTAATGAGGCTGTTCTGAAGAAAAATAATTAACATATGGTCGACTTCCCATATATTAGATAAAACAATAATAGTGACTAAAACAGTATCTTCTGTAGAATGGCATAATTTCAGCTGTCTTGGTCATGATGAGTTGTGTGGCTGACTCATTTCGCAGACATGCATCACACGAGGAGAACAAACACAAATCGTTTGCAACGTCAAGGATCAGATTTTACCCAAGCCAGAGGACACAGGACCATATCATGAGGGACTACACAGAAAGCAGCAGTCAGCCAGCCATCACTTCCTTGAGTCACTGAAAATCCCTGACAGGTGGCTAATTGATACTACTGCATCACAAGGCAATCTCTACGCTGTCAGATTGATTGCTAGACTTCAAGTGAGGGCACCTAATCTTGGCTTTTCACAGTCCTGGAGTTCAAGGTGTCATTCTGAATGCATGGTTTACTAGCCTTAGATCCCCGCAGAGTTGAAATCTTACAACAAATTTGTATCTGCTACAGAAGGGGCTGAAAGCAGTCTCAAGCTGTGGCAATGCCATAGAGAACCGCTTGGGATGCTGTGTCCTACCAATTATGGCCACCAACACAACACTAGTAGATGTCAAACAGAAACGAGGACACTGAATCTACCCGAGAAACTCTTGTCAGAACCTGCTAGATGATGTTTAGAGATGTTAGGTGAAATAAACAAAACAGGGAAGTGATTAATGGCATCAAGTCTGGCAGGTGGGTTCTTATCCTGACAGACACTCGGCAGACTGTGGGTTTGACTTAGTCACAAAAGGAGGATGTGAAGAAGCCGGATCAGATAATAAAAAAAGTCTGCAAAACACATGCCTCTACTCAGGATCATATTTATTAACACAGCCATTCAAGCAGTCTTATTCTTAGAACAAGAACTAATATAAACAGAACAACCCCAGCTGTCAAGAGTACCACCGATTAATCACAAGGTTTTCCGTATTTCAAGAAAAACAGAGAGGTATCTAAACTACCATGCACTTTTTGTCTAGCTTCTCCCCTATAATTGGCAGAGCAAAACAAGGGGCTTACAGAAACTGGACTCCTGACTGAAAAGACTGCTTAAGGACCGAGAGGTGGATGGAGTAAATCCAAGCTGTTGTTGTATCATGTTTCCAGGCAGTGTGGCTCCCCACACAGACAGATATTACCAAAATGCAGTCAAAAACATTGCTGAGCTGAACCATTCTCTGAAGTTGCTCTCTTGGCTACATGGGGAGAATGTGCACCTAACTAATTTCTGTAGGACAAGATCTGTATTCATCCCATCTTCATCTTGGCACAGCAGACCCACCATACAAATTTATCATGCCAAAGGTTTAATCTACCCATCATTTAACTTAAATGTCCATAAAATGATTGCTGGGGTTCAGAAATTACGTGTGGTGTGGTAGACAAACTCCTGCTTCCATCAATCAGCTTTTCATTAACATCATTCATCCTGTCTTCTTTATTCTGAATAAAATCTGCATTCTCTCTTTACTCTGCAAATACCTCTTACATAATAAATACCACAACACAATGAATCCTTCAGTGTCCATTTTTCCTTGTTGGAAAACTGTCTCTGCACTGCTTTATGCTGAAAAGATTTTTCAGACCTCAGCACGCACAGTAACTGTAATATTTCTTTCCCGTGCAAACACATCCAAAGATTACCTTTTTCATTTCTCCCTGGTAAGGAAAGGTATTGACATACATGGTCTTCAGCTCTACTGGTTGGGCTGTGATTCTTTGCACAGATGACAGCACCTCCTAGGGTTGTCCTAGTTAGGACAAGCCAAACTTAGACCTCTCTCCAAAATTAATGAGGTGTGAATGGTAGGTTGAGGTTTTTTTGTTTCTTTGCTCTCCTGTTTGGCTCCTATCATTTAGGGAAAGACAAAGAAGATCAAAAATGGTTTGTAGCCATAGAAACAGTGTATAAAGAGAAAATAACCTTGAAGTGTTCTTCTAGAAGTTCTGCCACAAGCAGGAAACGTGATCCTCTCTTCTCCTGGAAAATGGGTGACGTTCAGAAATAAAATCCAAGCTTGGAACCATCTCTAATTTTCCCTCATCCATTCTCAAACAATTTGTCTGTACACAGAAGGAATCACTAAAAATCTCTGTGTGGATGTGAAAAGAACCATCTGCAAGCAAAAGGACATTAGCTGAGCGTAACAACGAAAAGGCAACAGGAGGATCTGCTCCTGTATTAATTACTGTCTGATGTAACAGTACAATTTCAAGTTGGCAAAACCTGGGACCTGAAATAACCCCCTTCATGTTTTCTTCAAGGCTTTCCTGTGACTACCTACTTCTCTTCTGAACTGCCTTCATAAAGTCCAATTCCTCCACAGCATTGTTACTGACTTTCAGGGAAAATACTCTATACCAGAGAGCCAGATTTTCATATGCAGCTTCAAGACAGTTCCTTATGATCCATTATTCTACTGCAAGAACATTGTTTCTCCTGGGAAAAATTTTATTTTCTTACTTATCAACACCTTCCTCTGCACATCAGCATGTTTCCTCTCACCCTCCTGCAGTCACATGGTACAAAAATCCTAGAGAAGGTGAAGTGCTGTATGTGTTAATGAAAGGCTGATTAGGAATTGACTGCTAATGGCATAGATGCTACATCCCATATTGCCGTGGGATTTTCTACCAACTATCAAGCTAGAACATGTGTGCACAGGTAGCAAATATACCATGGAGAGGCACTTGTGCACCTCGCTATTAGCCTGAAACAGATTTTCCAACATCTGAGCAGTGACCTGTTAATAGCTTACATAATGAAAAGCAGCACTGAAATGAGTCAGTGTGCTTGGCAAATTCAGATCATTAACGATGAGAAATCGCTTCAAGTGGATCAAGGGAGAAACACATACCCCAGAGAACATTAAATAGAGAAGTCTTATTAGTGACGAGTAAACAGATGCAACATTCCCCTAGAAATGGTGGGTTGGACCTTTTGTTTTTCCATAGGTTTCTCCCTGAAAGACCACATCCTACCTTTCACAACAGAATACAAGCAGGACTCTTGATGTTCCTTGCCAGGTTATCTACTCGCTGAAAGGGAACTCCGTAAGAAATAAGTAGGAAGAAAAAGCACATGGCTTCTACAACTGCAGCCTCACCACTGTGCAAACACAGCAGGAGCAGGCAAAGATTAAGAGCGATCCATTTAAAGATCCATACTGCACATGTTATGCTAAGGAAAGACTGGGGCCCTCTGGGAGGCACTCCAATGGTCTGCAGACCAACTGGACTTCACTAGGTGCTGGCTATGGTGCTTTTCTGTGGGAAGCTGGACCAAAAGTAAAAAAAATTTAAAAATAATTAAAAAAAAAAATTTCACTGAAAATAAAATAGTCCTGAAGCTACAGACAAATCATTCCAGTTAACAGTGTCACCAGAAAGAAACCGAGAAACAAAATTCAGAGCAGTCTACACCAGGGCTGCAACTGATCCTCTTGAGCAGTTTCTCCATTAGTGGTGACAACTCACAGCCAACACATACACATGGGGTTGGCTCTTGCAACGGTGGTCTTCTACCAGCTTGAAATATTCAGAGAGGTACCTACACCACAGTTTTGGAAAGCCTGGTCTAAATATTTTGACCATCTTAAAAAAAAAATAAATAAAATTGTTTGAAATATCCTGTTAATTGATTTTTAAAAAGGGTGCAAGATAAAAATGGAGGTTTCCACTGACCCAAACCAGTATTTATTATGTTCTCCATCAAAATGTAAATCAAGGTAGACTGCATGTTAACCCAAAATGGGTTTGTTTTTTGTAAAGCATGGCTCAACAAGTTTTTTTCTAAGTTAATTGTACGCATGGTGGTATAAAGGATCAGAGCATATGAAATAGCTTAAATCTGAGGCTTTCCATATACGCCGTAGCCAGGATATAGCGAGGCTGCCTGAACAACTCGCACGTTTCATACTTTCAGCAGTCCTCCACTTCTGTTCAGGATTCTCAGCCCTAGGCTTTATCCTAGAGATATGACATATACTTAGCAGTTCCCCATATTTCATTTTTATGAAATTGGAATGACTCCTCTGATGTAAAATACGTAATTTCTTCTCATAAAAGGCCGATACAAGGGCCATTTGACAGGACAGGTTGTTGCACTAATGTTTGAGATGCCTATCTCTGCAAGCAAGCCTGACGCTATACACAATGCTTACTTGGCTTCATTTCCTTATCTATTTTATGTGCATGAACAGCTGGAGATGGACGTATAGAGGCTTTAACCTTCCACGGCACATCTAAAAAAGTACACAACCAAAATCTATGCAGCTGTGAATGCCAGAAAGCCATCTGTATACAAGTTAATTGCTTTTGGTTTGAATAGTTTCCATTTTTATCCTGCCATCTACATTTGCACCTATTCAGTGGTTCAATTTGGACACAGCAGGGGAACACGAGCCATGTTCCAACCCAGCTCTTCCATCTTCCAAGCCTGCTTCCCTGCAAAGCCTTCTCTCAAAATCATTCCCTCCCTTCAGCATTTTTTTCTCTATTTGCCTCTGAAACCAACTGAGCAAACCTAAGGAGCACTATTTTCACCAGCACTTCTGTGGAGTGAATTACCAGGCTGGGTGGATGACAGGAGCAAAGCATTAGTTTATTTTCTAGTTTCCCAACCCACTTTCCAGTGACAAACTCCAGCTGTCCAGAAGCAGCAAATTCAGAACTGAGCAGAAGGAATAGCAATGTCACCCTAGGAAGCACCTTTAACTGATTACTTTGAGAAACAACCGTCTGTCTTTTGCTCATTAAATCTGTAGATACACACATATGTATGCATGTGCAGTAAATTAACAATACATATCATACTCCAAAAAAAAAAAAAATAAATCTCTGGCATCTACTTAAAATCTTGCTACTAATTACAGATGTGATTCAGACCAGTGATGTATTTCTAATTAGCAAAAATAATCAGTCCTGTTTTCCCTGGAGGAATTGAGTGCAGCCTAACCAGCAAAAATAAAACTAAAAGCTATCGCTAAAAACTTTCGGCTTTGTACCCTCTAAAGAGTTTTTGTTAGCTCTGGCAGATCTTTATCAATGACCCTATGAAAACATGAATATTATCTAAGCAAATCCACTATTTTCTTCAAATATTATCATCGGCAGATCTCATCGCAGAATGCAGCTGTTGTCTGTGATTGCACGCGAAGACAGAAGTTGTTTTATAGACAGACTTGAGCTCGCAACATTTGCCAAAACCAAAATAACTATGTGGAAATGCTACTAAAGGAACACGTACAGCAGCTTTTCTATATTTACAGAAAGTATCATTGAAGAAGACAGAAATGTTGTCCAAACCTATCCCTTTATAAATATACAGAATGAGTCTTTTCAACATCGCTCACTAGCTGTAGGAACAATAACAACAATAAGCCCTGCGGTGAGTCACTGTGGTCTTCTAGGAATAATTAAACTTCAATACTATCTATGGTGACCTTTCCCATTTACTTTACAGTTACTGGTCAAAAGTACAGTGTCACCCTGCAGACACGCATAATCAACTTTATTTTCCATTCTAATTGAGAAATTGAGCTGTTAATGTCAAGAAACAGTAAAAGGAAGCTGCTCCACTGAGCTTGCTCTGTCTATCTACCTGGTGTTAGGTTTTGTGATGAAAAAAACCCCATTCTGTATGCACCCAAAGGAGCACAGGGGATCAGTGGTGGGGGGATGACACTCAAATCACCTCCTACTTTGCTCCCTTCAAGTTCAGTGCTGGAGCCATCTCTTAATTTTCCTGTAGGCACTGTGGCAGCTGGGGGTGCCCCAATAACCCCTGTGAGACACAAGCCCCAACCCAGACTCCCCAAGAAAGTCTCAGCCTTAGGTATGGGGACACACACACCCATCACCAGGAGAGGCTATATGGGTAACCCCATAGCCTAGCAGGGGTAACAGACTGAGGGTATGGGGCTCACTGTGCAGTGCAGGGGAAGGGCATTTGGGGGCTGTGTAACACCTAAATGTGTAAGGGTGGAAACAAAGTAGATGAGTGCTAGCAAACATCAAGCTGTATTAACTGGTGAACTGGTCTGGCAGCCAGCTGTGTCCCCATGGGCAAGGCCACCAGAAGAGGTGGCTGTTTTGGAAACATGGGGAGTCTCAGCCTGCAAGAGGGACAAGGAGGGGTCTGGGTGTGGATTGGGAGACCTGTGTGTGTCCGGAGGTGAGCCACTAAAGAGAAAGAGAGGATCACAGTTGGCCAGAGCAGAGGCTCGGGTAGTTTGTATGTCCAGCTGCCAGCTTCAGCTGAGATGGATATGTAGGGTGAAAAGCTGAAGACAGTGACTGTCTAAAACCAGATTCTGGAGAGATCCATACTGTACATTCCTATACATTTTATACTCCTTACTAATAGGTCTGAATGCTGAGCAGACAGCAAGGAGAGCAGGATGTGGTCACCGGTGCTGTTTATGTTTGCATGAATACTGAGTGTGTCTGCTGATCTGTGTGGCTGGCCATGTATATAACATATACATACATTGCATATGTGTGTGTCTGCATAGGTACACCTATGAGCACCCTACCTACTGTAGGAATACAGCCCAGCCGTGCTGCTGTTTGGACCTGAGGACACAGAGCTGTGGATGCTGGATTCATACTCTCTGTAAGATCTGTTAGTTCCCTAGAAAGGTGTCATCCATCACAGGCAAACTAACATTTATTTGGAAATAAAGCAGTGTGATAGAACTGGCAATTCCTCGCCAGCTGTCATGGTCATGATCCTCTCACAGTAGCTGCGGCATAGACAGAAGGCCCAGACTGAAAGATTGTCATGGCAGTCTCCGAAGGATCTTTTATTTAGAAATAGACAAATGACATTTTTGTTAGTCAAAAAACGATATAAATTGGCTAGCACCTGCTCTCACAGGTCTTGTGTCTTTTACCTTGGCTATACACAATAGCACATTCTTCTAATTATCACCAAAAAGGAAAGGAAAGTAAAGGTTTCCACTCATACCACTGCACCACAGCACCGACTTTACTTTACTTATTTTATTCTAGTTAAAAAAATCTGCTTCAGGATATACAGATATATAAGGAAATACACCCTCCTGTATGAGAATACTGGATGATTTTAACATAATTTATGTCCTACTCCATCTCTCCTGACTCTTGTCTGCAGGAGAACTTTAAGAGAATGGGGAACTTTTAAGAGCCACAGGTCATCAGGGTTTATTATTTAGGGACAACTCAAGGACAGATAATCTGATCCGTCTCACAACAGTCTTGCACTTCACCTACTTCAACAGAGATACCTCTAATTTGTACCAAAACAAGAGGAGCATCAGGTCCCAGGTTACCAGCTACAAAATGTCCCACAGCACCAAGACAATGTTATAAAGTGTCACATACTACCTGCACTTGAGGCAATCAAAGTCCTTCTGCTAAGGAGACAATAAACAACCAGAGACAATTACAGCTGTTAGCTTCATGCTTGGCATTTCCACTGTATGGAAGAAACATCTTTTTTGGGATTGTGGACTGTAGCTGATATGTGCCCCTCTAGAACAGGTGGGGAGATATTCCCACACCATGGAAAACAGCAGCACTGGCCGAATAAGGAGAACCTTACAAAGACATCATGAATTAGCAGAAAACCAGTTTGGAAAGATAAGATATTAAACAATTTCTGTGGGGAATAAGAACACTGGAGATTATTTACTTTGCTTTAATTACTTTGGCACACTGCTAGATTAGTTTTTGTACGCTACTAGATTTTCATACCATCATTTTCTGAGTGCAAAGAAGCAAGTTCATGTTCTGAATATTTAAAGTTCACATATTCATATTATCTTGTCCTGTGCTGGAGTTTCTGCCACTCCATTCACAAATAAGAGGGTTACAGCTTCACTTTTAAAAATTATTATTATTATTATTATTACAGTGATGCAAACAGCAACCTTAATTTCTAGGTACACGTTTTGACAAGAATCTATTGTTAACATATACAATATTGAAACAAGGATATTCATCAAGTTTCAGTGATGCTTTTGCTCTAGATCACATTAAGGCCATCCTCCACTCTCCTGGAACACTTTACTTTGATGGAAAACTGATAATAAGCCTATTTCCAGAGGGTTGTAACTTATGAAAACATAGTGTAATGTTTGAAAGAAGTTTCCCTGAAGGCTTTATGAAGTGTTTAATAGGCTCTATAGTTACGGACCATATTACTGCACAACGCTAATAAAACAGCAGTTTTAGACTCTCCATTAAATAGAGCACAAAGAAACCTGTGATTAAAACAAACAAACAAACAAACAAACCAACCAACCAACCACTTATCCCTCTGTTTTGATATTAATATGAGATTTATGAGAGCCTGTGATTAACTGGCCAAAATAAAGATCCTATCTTCAACTTGACTCCTATTACAAACTCTCTTAAGAATGCCATTTACAAGAAATCCAAAATTTCCTGCCTTGAAGAGAGCTGTCTGTACCTAAAACAACTGCAAACACTACCATTTTAAGATATTCAAATAAGTAACAGCCTGTTCAAGAAAAAGCTCCATTAACAAGAACAGGAATTTTATCTGAAATCTCCTCAAACTGATTTTCCACCTTTTATTTCACATTAGGAAGTTTGGCCACAGCTATTCTTCAAGAGCTTTGGACTCCCCTGCAGCACCAACAGAGCAAGGATTTCGCTTTTTATTCTCTGTGTGTGCAACATCTAAGACAGTAAGGCCCACTATTATAGCTCCTCCACAAACATAAAAATCCCCAAAATAATGAATATTATGATAATAGTAAAATAAATACTGACCAAACAATAAATACCCATGCACTCATAAAAAAATTAAATTGCAGTGTATCCCACAGACGCCTGAAGGATTACACCACGCAACATGACAACAGAGTTAATTTAAAGCCAACTGGGAGAAATTAAAAGGCTCAGGTTAATTATTGCTTTACAGCTGGGCTGGAGGCATGAAAAACACAGCAACTGAGAAGAGTTTGGAGATAAGCAAACAGTTTCAGCTAGTTTCCTCCCTACTCTTCATCTGCTCTCAGTCAGGGCACCATGACAGGGCTCTTCAGTAAGCAAAGAGGCCACTTCACAAGTCCCTCTCTCCCAACAGCTCGACTCTTTGCTCCACTCATCGCTGTACTTCCCATGTCTGATTCCTAAGGTGCCTGTCCTTCCTGGCGTGGCACAAAGCAAGTGGCTGAGATCCTTTGCTGTGACCACTATCAAACTGAGGGAACTAGGTAAGACAAGGAAACCAAGGCAGCGTTATAAAAACAGCAATTTGTAAAGATGTGGAAGAGAATGGTTCATTGCCAAGGGGAAGGAGAACACCAGAAGCAGACCAAGGCTCTGGGAGATGGACATTTATCAGGTTCTTAAAAAAATGTGAGCTTTGCAGCATTAAGTGATAGAAACTTGAAACAAAACTACAAATTTACTAGGCTACAACAAGAAAAGGGGGAAAGAATGAGCTCATAAGATAGTAATATAGATAGTTTTTAATATATTCCTATATGTTTGGGTATCAAGACTCTGACAATAGTTACAGCTAATATCTTGTTACATGCTACTAAAAAGATAACATTTGCTGTAAACATGTAAATAAATATTCCTTTGTATCTGTTTGATACATAGGAAACAGGTATCTTACCAGAGACACATTTAAATTTCGATGCAAAAGGATCCAAAGTCCTCAAACTGAAAGGATTCACATTTGGACAGCATAACAGGGTATATTCTCCAGCAAAGTTTAAGAACTCAGGAGAGGATCAGAAATAGTTTTGTTTTTTTTAATGAGAGCCAGAAGACAAAAATCTACCCATTACACAAAGTTTTTCCAAGTAGAAAAAATAAATTCTCTCTAAATTAGCAGGTCTTCCTGAAGAAATTAGCAGATCAGATACCAACATACTTCCTTGCCAAGAGAGAGGATAACTCAGTTACCAGTCAGGCATCTCTGAAATGGCTGTGATACATGAAGGGGACCAAATTTTGGCTGATGTACTAGTACCTGGTCCTGTGACTATGCATATGTATCTATATACAGAGAGAGAGAGAGAGCATTCAGAGTTTGGATACAATCTACCACTTAATATCTCCTGGCAAGCATGTGTAGTCTGTATCTCACTTGGTCAGGGGTTCAGAGGAAAACCAGACAAGTCAAAGACCAGGGAAAAATTAAGGGGGATATCCTTCTGCAGGAACTCTGAAAGAACAGGACAAAAAAGTCTCTGGAGTTAGCCACCTGCTAAGATCAGGGAACTGCAAGTTTGTGTTTTAATTTCTAGCTTTTTTATATTTGAGTAATAAACTGTGTCAAAATCAATGGCTTGCAGATGATTCAAGGACAGCAGCAATTGTCTTCTCAGACAAAACATGCATTTGCAAGGCCTTACAGAAGTCAGCCTAACGGTTCTGGGTACCTTCAACTTCATCACTTAGAAAAAAAAAAATAGCAACCATGTTTAAGATGAAATTTAATGTCTCTATTTCTGTTTAATTTAAATTTGCAAGCTTGAATGCCAAAGGGGCTTAGTTTGATCAGCAGACTCTACGGATTCCTTGAATATGCACCTCAGCCAGCAACCTCCTCATGTTTCTAGCAGAGCAGCGTGATGCTCTAGAGGTGTGGTCTCCTGCCCACCATGATGCCTGGTGGCAGAGGCAGAGTTTGGTCTTTCTGTTGACAACAAATGATCTAGAGTTGGGCACAAGTTGCCAAGGAGAGCATAGCAATTTCTCATTGCTAATCCCAACAGTAGCACTGACTCTGATTAGCTCTCAGAGGAATCTAGTTAAAGATTGTGTGTCTCCAAGTGAACAGAAGAAATCATCAACAGGTGATGCTGTACTTTTGGTGAGATAAAACTTCAAGGACAGGGTTATTTTGCCTCTTGCTTCTGTTATGCAGTTGTAGGTATACAGACAGATATAACACAGTACTGAAGATTTCCATTTGGTATTGTTTTCATGTTTATTTACAAAGAGATTAAAATACCTGTAGCATTACAGTTCTATGTATAGTAACCTAAAGAAACTTCAAAAACATACAGTAACATATCTGCTCTATAAAAAACCAAATGCACACAACGCCAAGCTACAATTCCCAAACAAACTGTTTCACAAAGGCTTATCCCTCAAAGTACATATATGTTATATTTGAGGATTTCTTTTACAGTTTTTAATTATTTTTTTTTAAGTTGTATTATATTATACTTTTGTCTCAGGAACAAATTAATTTCTGGAGAAAATTACATATAAGATGATATAATTTTTTTCCAGCCTTACAAAGAAAACACTGAAGAGAGACTTTACTACTGTCTATAGTTACCTAACAGGAGGGTATAAAGAAGATGAAGCCAAACTCTTCCCAAAGATGCACAGTGATAACACAAAAGGCAGTAAAGATAAATTACAATAACGGACATTCTGACTAAATATAAGGGCAGGAGGGAAAAATGCCACAACATGGGTCATACAGTGGAATGTGTACCCATAGAATTTGGGATCTCTACCCTTGGAGGTGCTCAAAATCCAACAATGCTCTGAGCAACTCAATCTATTTGGTCCTACTCTGATCAGAGGTTGGACCAGATGGCCTCCAGAGATCCATTCCTGCATAAAATAGTTCTGATTCTATGGTTGTGAGAAAAAAAAAAAAACTTTTGAGAAAAAGGCTGTTCAAAGAGCCTTGATCTTTTGTGATATCTCTTTTTATCACTGTAAAAAAAACAAATAATGTAAAAATACAGCCATTTACTGCTGCTAATATCCTTCTGCATCTAGCATAATAGAAACACGCTTCTATTATATAAATCATATTGACAGAACATTAGGTCTTTAAACAACATAGTGAACACCAGAGGTCATGCAGGAAAGTCATCCTTCAGGCTGTTATTAATAGGAATTGAAACTGCAATGTGCATCCTCCCACTAATTCCATTTGATTAGACATGTCATAAACACACGCAGGCCCTTTGAGCCATGAAAAGGGAAAGGCCCCCACTTTTCACATCTCCTCCTAGCACTGGCAGACTAAGCAGTTCAAAGAGAAAAATGACACAGTTTCATAATGTGAGACTCCCAGCTGATGGACAACACCCAAGACTGAGATGGAGCCTTCAGAGCTAAAAGCCGGCGTGTTACAAATGAGCTAAAGGGCAGGATTTTATACATACAAGAAAGGAGACAAAAGTGTCTTAAAATTATTTGGTTATTAGGTCCATAAGAGACAATTAAATATATATTTGCCCACAGTTTACAATTTCACTTCTGCTCTATCCATCTTTCAAGAAATATCCTCCATTGGAAGTAACTTGGCCCTATATAAAGGGCCTGAACACTGCTGAATCTGGCTGTGGTCCCACCTTGCCATCATGGAGGTCCATACTCAAGGCATTACTCCCCTCTTGAGATGGTAACACCAGAGAAGTAACTCCAGCTGTTCTAAATGTCAGCAATGTTAACTATTTCACTGCTGCTCACAATACATACTGTGGTATTTTCCATATGCCTGCTGGCAAGCCAGAAGTCACTGTTGCCAAAACCACAAGGTTCAAACCCTCCCACTGCAGTGGAATTTCTTTAGCATAACACCCGCTTCTCCTAAGATCAAGCAAAACTAAAGTGTGTCACCATGACCTCATCAGGACAATGTAAAATCAATTTCTTCAAATGGCAAATAAATACTCGGAAAACAAGTGTCCTAGCTGTAATACCACATCTCATATTTAAGAAACCCTGGTATCATAAAACTCTAAAATGAGATGCATTTCTCAGTCTGCCACATCAAAGCGTGGCTGATTTCTAAACCCTTGATGAGGAAACCAGTTTGAGCACAAGGAGCCTGGGTTAAGAGTTGCAGGGCTCTTACTTGCGCTGTCACAAGTGCTGACTGAAATTGTGCTGAAATGGAACTGGAAGATCAAAGTAGCAAGTTTTACAGTGAAATCTGAAAGGCAGCATTCCAGTCCTGTGCAATAAACAAAGAGGTTGAGAAAGTCTCATCTCCAACACAAACAGGCTCCAGCTTAGGAGCACTGAGGAGCAGAAACACAGTGGGTGATGTCAACTTACTGTTACAACAACCACTGCCAGTGCCACCACTGCAGAAACACTGAAAGAAGTCACTAAGTCTATAAATAAAAAGATTTTTAACTCTTCCTATTTCTGATGAGACATTTTTCTATTTTAGACTGTAAAGATGCTGAGGAATTTGGCTTCCTTAGCAAGTGGGCAGCAATGTGTAAGCAAACAGATGTGAGTGAGTTTACCTCATGAAAAAGAAGAAATTATCTTTACACACTGATTTATTATAGTAACTGGAAAATACTGGGATTTGTGTGGGGCAGAGAGAAATAAGAAAATCCTGTGCAGATGCAAGAAGAGGAATGGCATCGACAAGTATCTATAAGCTACTTGAAATAAACTAAGAACACAGAGCGAATGAGTCTACTGAAGTTCTATGTGCCCACAGTATAGAACTGGAAACAAACTGGAGAAGCCAGATATCCAAAGAAACTTATTTAGCTGGAGTAACATAAGCCATGTGCCTAAAACACACATATAAAAAGGTACTGCTCTTTCAGAAGAATTGGCAGTGGGAGAAGGGTACTGCATCATGCATCAAGAGCATACACAACTGATGTAGTTCCAGGCCATAAGGAAATTCAGATCTCGGGGAAATTTCCATGTAACGATTACAAAGTTAGAGATGAAAAAAGCAGGAACAATCCCATGGTGGGGATCTATTGCAAACCACCAAGCCAGGGAAATTAAGGAGAAAAGGGTTTTCGAAACAACTGGCAGAATCATCCAGAGTACAGGACTGGAATAACATGTATTTTAACTACTCCCACATCTGGGAGTAGTTGAGAAAGAAATACATCAGGACATTTTGTTCAGCAAAAATTCAAAATAAACTGAAGTCAGCTTTTGATACAGAAGGTAAAGAGAGCAGCTCGTAAAGGAAGGAAATAGTATGGCTATTCTAATGTCACTATAAAGTAACAGAGTTCATAAGATCGAGGATGCAAGACCACAAACCAGCAAAGTATTTCTCAACAGCAGGCTTAAATAAATCATTAAAGTACTAACATGGGTGCTGTCTACTTGAAGAAACACGCAGAAAACAATCTCTTCAATCACAAAGGAGCAGCATATTGAGTAGGGCTCCACAGGGTTGTGTTTTAGGTCCAATGCCATTCAATATTTATGTCAACGGCTTCGACAGTGGAATAGCAGATATGGTTATGAAATTCACAGATGATACTGAGCTGTAAGAGACTGCAAGTATCTTTGAAGGAAGGATTAGAATTCAAAATTACATGGGTAAATTGGAGAGATGGAATGGGATCCAGGTCCAAATTGTAAACAAATTATTTTTACAGTTAATGGAGGACAAGTCAATACAGTCACTGGTGTCTGGGGACTCTAACAAGACTCTTCATCTGACCCTCAGTTAAGACATATCCAATTGGCCAGGCTCCATTGACTACAGTTGGAGTTTAGTGACCTAGCTAACATATGATGTACATTTAGGCACCTACATTCAAATGTTTATAACCTGAAGCTGGATCCAATCTACAGTCTGAGGGCAGCATAAGATTCAATTAGTAGGAACACATGCAAGATACCTGGGTATCTTGATAATTAACTGTATAATGAACTGTATAAATAATGAACTTATATAAATGCAGGAGGAGGAACCATTTCTTCAGTTGTATTTCTGTAGGAAAGGATCTCAAGTAAAGAATATCTATCATACGGTTGCATAAATTTAAAATACCCTAACAGAATTATGACATTACAGGCAGTGAGACACATGAAATAATCCTCTCTAACCAGAGCTGTCTCACATTCAGTTTGGGGTATCATGCGCCAAGAAAGATGCAGAACAACTGCAGAGACAGATTTCTAGAAAACATAACCTCTGAGGAAACACAGATAAGAGTAAGGATCATTTAATGTATGAACTAGGACATCATGAAGGAACTCTTGTAAACTGCTGTATAACAAACTGGCTGTTGAAAACAGAAGAGACAAAAGACAAAGCAACACGTATTCAATCTGCAGCAAGGGAGATTTTTACTTTCTAGCAGTAACAACAATGCAGTGCTGGAATAGAAGGGATTTTAAGAACAAATCAGAGATCTGCCAGAATGTAACTGATCCTGGCTTGGGATACCAGGATAGCCTAGGAGACCTCTCTCTGATTGTCTTTTCCATGAGCGCTCTCACTGGTTAACAAATTTCAGAGTTACTCATCCCTGGGTCTGCACAATCACGTGTGTCGATGACGTTCAGTAATTCCCAGGGCCAGTTCACAGAGGAACATCTGTCAGATTGATTTTTTTTCCTAGGAATTTGTAAGGGCTAGAACTTGTGGCATACACACAGTGACTGCCACATTTACACACAGTATGTCTCTTAGTGTCCCAACAGACCTCCAGAACCATTATTAACAGCAAAGGAGATGGGTGGAGCTCCACTAAGCTCCCTTATTCCTTCTCGCAAAGGCAGAGAAGAAATGATATCAGTACTGGTCAAAAGCATACCTATGTGGCAGGTCCTTTTGTCTTACTTATGAGTAAGACTCCGAAGTGAGGCTGTAACAATTCAACAGCATGATTCTTGACCAAATACCTTGCTGGTTCCATTCACTTCCTTCACAAAAGCTACCATGACTGAATAACGTATCTCCCCTTAGTTTAAGGCAGACATTAATTCCGTGACAATGTTTACCTCTCAGATATCTTTTACGAGAGGGATATATTAGAAAGACCAAAGTAATAAATCTAACTCAAACACTGCACCAATATACATTACACTTCACTTTACCATGATTTTCATAAGTCAAAATCTTGCAGTCAGGTGATGTATGTGATACAATTGAGAAGTGGGAAAACCCTTACAGACAGAGGTCTTATAATAACCACATCTTATTGACTAACAAAAGCTGTCAGAAGGCAAACTTTGAGTGTTTTCAAAGCAAACAAAAAACAACACCACAAAAAAACCCCAACAAACCACAGCACAAAAACAAACTTGGTAGATTATCTTTTGGGGTTTTTTTGTGGTATCCGCTACATGTACTTTAAATTTTATTGCAGGTCTCTACACTATGGTTCCAGAGACAACAAAAATTTCAGAAAGGATTCCAGCCCAATTAGGCAGAGTTGTTATATTTACCAAATACCTGCCCTTAAGAACAAGCTCACCTATTTAATAGTAGGGAATGCAAATGTCACCATAAAAATTTTACTGAGTCCTAAAGTCAAGGGCAATGCTGGAAAAGGAAATAACAGCTTTAATAATGTTTTAAAAAGATGTAGTATTTTACACAGACTGCTTCTCAGAAAACCATCCTAACAAATCGTATCTAGTCTTCATAAACCCTTTTGGATGAACTTTCAAGAATATTTGAAAAAAAATAATTAGTTACATTTTTTGCACAGCAAAGACAGATGACCATATGCTGAAAGATCTAGATCAAACAGAGTGCTGAGATAACTGAACTTGTCCTCACCCCAACTGTTTATAAAATGCAGGACCTAATAATTTACTCCCTTTTTTTTCAGTATGAGCAAAAACTTTAAAAGGTCTTCAGAATTTACATTTCAGACAGGCAAACAGGGTCTTCTTCATTGACCTTATTTATTTTAAAATATTCACCACACTTCAAACACTCCAGGATATTCCTGCTAAAGTTAAGTGCTGAAATTTATATGGCTCCATAGAAAGACATTGCAATGCCTCATTAACTCTTTCTTCCTCCCCAGGAATGTTCTCTCCAACAGCTATATACATATCTATACATATACATTGAGACTTTATTTTCAGTTTTCTTAGAATTAATTCAGTTCATTAACTTCTGAACACCTCACACAAACCCCTGCAAGCAGCAGAAGTCCTTGTTTAGCCAGTTTGATGAAACTCACACGCTAAGGACACAGCAGGAGGTCACTATGATCAGGTGAATTCACTGCCTTATCATAATGATAAGGTCTGGATGTGAAGACGTAAAGTAACAATTCCATCGCAATCAACTATCCAGTATAGTTTCTTTTTCCTTCCCTAGTCCTCTATTTCCAGACAGGAGATACTGGATCATCTCAGATTAAGGTACTGATAAAAGAGAGTAAGTCCTGAGAATTAAGAGGAGGAGATGGACTTCACATGTTAATGGGAGGAAGAATATCTTTGCAAACAGGCTTGCTACCAAGTGGAGAAAGCTTTAAGCTATGTACATGAGGGGGTGGTACTTAAATACAGTAAGTGAGGAAGCAGCAGAGATAAAGAGGAAGTACATGCTGAAGGAGGCCATGAGACAGAGGGCATTCAGACTTCTCAAACAGCTGTACATCAGTGGACAGAGCTTGAGAAATAAACAAGCAGAACTGGAAGTCCGTGTGTGATAATAGAGCTATGGCACGATCAGAACCACAGATCTGGGGTAGCACACATTACCAGAGTACGGTCATGGATGCAGGCTGTTTGAGAAGGAAAGGTGGAGACACAAAGAAGAGTGAGCGGTGTTTTCTGTAAAAAAGTCCCTCAACTGCACAACACCCCAGTGTATGAAACCGTCTCACCAGCGCACATCAATGAAAGCCTGGCTGACATGAAATAGTGGTACCAATAGTCCCACTTTGAGCAGGAAAACTGACTACAAACCTACAGTGAACATTTCTGTGAAGCTATGGGGAAACTCAGTCAGCAAAATCCATGGATTTTAAGCTTTCTTCTTTTTTTGTGTT
This sequence comes from Todiramphus chloris collaris, assembly GCA_025345505.1. Lineage (NCBI taxonomy): Eukaryota > Metazoa > Chordata > Aves > Coraciiformes > Alcedinidae > Todiramphus > Todiramphus chloris. The sequence continues at coordinate 40,574,062 of JANVCC010000021.1, forward strand.
GTTTGGTGTTTGGTATTTTTTTTCCTCTTTGTTTCCTCTTTTTATGTATTGTCCAACCTCTGAATGTAGGATTGAATCATTTTGGCTGTACTGCAGGTAAGTTCAGTCAATGGAGCAGAAAGAAGGAGAAACAGGATGCTAAGCCACCTGGAGAGACCTCCTTGTCCAACCCTGAGGTTCAGCAGGCAGAGGGAAAGGGTTGGCAGAAGCAAGAAATACCAGCTTTAGTCCAGTGATGGTTCCCTACAGATTCTAATTTTTCAGCTCTCCTTTCAGACCATATTCAAAAGGCCCTTTCATATTTTTCTGCAGCACTGACCAGGGTTCAGCCCTTCACAACATTCACTAACAAATTCCTGCTACAAAATATGAGACACAAAGCAAATACATACAATAAAATAAATGTCTCAACATGACCCTTCTGACTCAAAGACCCCAGCTATTCAACTTTTTTTTCTAATTAAAAATTATATTACAGTCACCAGTATACTATTAAAGTAGAACTTATCAAAACAAATAAAAGAATAGCTGCATAAAGGACATGGAATCTTATCTTCTTTATCAAAGACATAGAGGTTTTTCTACTCACTAGCACAAAAAAACTTACCTCATCTTCCACAAATAACTAAGATAAATTCTGTCTTGGGCTTGGGGTTGTTTTATTCTGAAATTTTATGGTTTTATTCTTATTTACTTACAAAAATTCTTTAAGACATATCACTGGAAACATCACTTAAGGTTTTTTTCAACATAGTGACCTGCCATTTTACAAATTACAGCATTGAACAGAGTTTGCTCCCTTAGTCTATCAAGTCTGGGACTACAACAAATGGCTAATCTTATGCCCCAAGTTGTTATTCCATGCATTTGTTTCGAGCTGTCACTAGGGACCTTCTATACACAAAAGAAAAACAAACAAACGAATGAAAAAAACATCTCTTGGACTTAATTTTCACAGAGTAAAAGAAATTCTCTGAGCAATTGAAACCATAATTGGTTTGCTTTTTGTCATGGTTTAAGCCAACAAAAAAAAAAAACACCACACAGCCACTCTCCCACTCCTCCCCCAGAAGGAGAAAATATAACAAAAGACTTGGAGGTCAAGACAAGAGGAGGGAGGTATCACTCATCAACTATGGCCACAGGCAAAATGGACTTGACTTGGGAGGGGCGTGAATCACTTGAATTTATTACAAAGCAAATCAAGAGTAGGATAATGAGAAGCATAACAAAGTCTCAAAGACACGTTCCTCCCAGGCTCAGCTCTACCTCCTCCCCACACAGGAGGATGGAGAATAGGGGTTACAGTCATTTCATCACATTGCTTCTTCCTCTTCAGGAGGAGGACTCCTCACACTCTTCCTCCATTCCAGTGCGGGGTCCCACCCATAAGAGACAGTTCTCCACAAACTTATCAAATGCGAATCCTTCCCACAGGCTGCTGCTCTTCACAAACTGCTCCAGTGTGGGTCCCTTCCACATGGTTCAGTCATTTCAGAAACAGACTGATCCAGCATGGGCTTCCCTCAGAGTCACAGACTTCTTCAGGCACAGCCACCTGCTCTGGTGTGGGGTCCTCCATGGGCTGCAGGTGGGCATCTGGTCCACTGTCAACCTCCATGGGCTGCAGGTGGACAGTCAGCCTCGCCATGGTCTTCACCATGGGCAGCTGGGGAACCTCTGCTGCAGGACACCTTCCCCTCTTCACTGAGCTGACCTTGATGTCTCCCATAGATGTTTCTCTCACATCCCTCTCCACTGTAGATTTCCCACTCCGCCACTCCCCTTAAATACGTTATCACAGAGGCACTACCACCATTGCTGATTGGCTCAGCACTGACCAGAGGTGGGTCCAACTTGGAGCAGGAAAAGCTTCTAGCAGCTTCCCACAGGACCCATCCCTGTAGCCTTTTCCCCGCTACCAAACACCCACCACACAAACCCAATACATCTTTTAGCAAAAATTCTGTTCCAAACGCATATTTTAACGTACATTGTCAGTTTTTCTGTGCTCTTCATTGCAAAAGCTTTGTGCCAGTTTGCCTAAACTGATAATCCAGATCCTAGAAATCAGTGAAATAACTAAAAAAAAAAAAGTGAATTCTAATGTACTCCTTGTCTTCCTGAATATGGCTGAAATCCTAGGGGAGGCTGTTCTCCCTATTCTGTGAAGTCTACATTGCAGAAGTCATCATTAAAGAGGAGAACAAACAAGTGCTCATCACCTCTAAAAAAATAATGTATTTACTTAGCTTCCAATATGATTTATGCAAAAGTTCTGATTTATGGCTATTGTAGTACAGGATAATCTGGAGACAATGTAATTTTTTTTGTTCTCGTGGTTGTCTTAAAAAAGTTAGAGCTTATTCTCATCTAAATTATGGTACCTCAACAAGTTTGCAATCTTCTGAGTCATCATTGCTCCCTAAAGCACATGCTACTCCAAATCAGCTTTCAGCAGTCTTTTAGAAGTTGCTCAATTACAAATGTTTTTGGGCATAAAGTCAGACATATTTGAAAATTATCTCCAAATATACTATATCCTAGGGTCTTGTGTTTTAGATACTTAGTAACATATATATATCAAAGCTTTATGAGTATTTTATCTTCCAAATCCAACCAATGCCAAATGCAAGTGGCCTCCTCCTTTTCCACCAACTTACTGCAGGGGAATTCAAAGCAGCTCTGCCCTTAACCTCCTTCCATCCATACCTTATCTCTGCACAACATCAACAAACAGAAATTCCCAGTGGATGATCCATAAATCTAGCATTTCTGCTCTTGGCTTGCCTTTTACTGCCCCCATTAAATCCGCTTCCTCCAATGCTAACATCCCCCTTTGCAGTCTTCTTCTTCTTCCTCCCCTATGAGATGTCTTGCTTAAGACCAGAATGAGTAAGATAAAGCAGGTAACATCTCCCTCTATCTCAGCTATCCATATAGAATCATAGAATTGTCAGAGTTGGAAGGGACCTTAAAGATCATCTCGTTCCAACCCCCCTGCCATGGGCAGGGACACCTCCCACTAGAGCAGGTTGCTCAGAGCCCCGTCCAGCCTGGTCTTAAAAACTCCCAAGGATGGGGCTTCCACCACCTCTCTGGGCAATCTGTTCCAGTGTCTCACCACCCTCATGGGCAAGAAATTCTTCCTAATGTCCAACCTGAATCGACCTATCTCTAGTTTTAATCCATTCCCTCCAGTCCTATCACTGCCCGACAGCCTAAAAAGTCCCTCCCCAGCTTTCCTGTAGGCCCCCTTCAGATACTGGAAGGCCACAATAAGGTCTCCACAGAGCCTTCTCTTTTCCAGACTGAACAACCCCAACTCTCTCAGTCTGTCTATCCTCCTCTAATCACTCAGGACAATATCCCTGTTTTGCCTGTCACGCAAACCACAACACGGATGACATTCTCAACTCAGATAGTCTCTTAAATCCCAATTATGTATCAGTTCAGTGGATTCTTTCTACATAACTCTGTCCTTGATATGCTTTTTTCTATCCATTCGCACAGCTCATGTTCCTGGCCCAAGCTCTCATCAGATCCATCATTACAAGGATGCTCTTCTCTATAGTTCTCACACACAATCTTGCCTGTTGCAAAGGTTGTTTTCCATTGTCATTCACTGTAACAACCACATCACTCCTCTTTGCCTCTGGCACATCCCATATAATTTGTTCTCACTTCTAAGGCTCTTTACTGCTCATCTCACACGTGATGGATGTATTTTCTCACTTCTTATGGTGATGTCAGCTTTTCCAATAATGCCAGTTTCCACTGTCTACTTGCTAAACATTTCCAAGCAGCGTTCACTAAAATATGATTTGCTGAGATGCCCCCAAAATACTTTTTTTCTCAATGTGCTGAAAACTACTGCCTATCATGCTGGTCAGTAATGTCTCACCATTCCCTTGTACTCCTCCAATCTGTCCAAAGCCATCTGTTACTTCCTACCTCCGTTGGTTGCTTTCCTAAATGGTTTACATACAGCTCAGTTTTGTGTCCACATAAAGAGAGGACCCTCCATCACAGTTCAGGTTCCTGGATACTAAGGCAAATAAAAACTATTGGTAGTCCACAGGATTTCGTACACAGGAATAAGGAAATGAGGCTTACTATATTTGAGACACCAAGAAGCAACCAGATGGTAACGGTGTCGAAAGGCAAGACTGCTTTTGTTAATGCTCTTCTCAAAGTTAACCACTTTGTTTTCTTGGTGACACAATCCTGAAATTCAGACCACAGCAAAGAAAAGTACATAACACCTCTAATGTACATGCAAAGTATTTTATAAAATACAGGTACTGTACACATATACCCACATACATACATAGATATTTGTGGCTACATATACACATGTAATCTCAGAAAAGCAAAGCCTAATTAATTTGAAGTATACTCTTGCTTTACATTTCAGCATATATCTTTTAAAGACAACATATTTTCAAATTTCAAAAAGTGCAAAATCATCTCTATATTTCGTGTCAGTTCAGATAAGCTCAGATCCAGCTTAAGGGTAGACCAGCAGTGATGCACCACTTCTGAACCAGCAGAAATCGTAGGAAGGTGAAAGAAATTTATATCACAATTTCATACACGACTAATTTTAATACATTCTTAACCAGATTAAGTCTCGTTAATTGCCAACTTGGCAGGTCTTTCTTAAGGCAAGTAGCTTAATGACTGGTTAAGGACCTTGCAAGAATCACCTAACCTGATTTTTATCTGCTTGCAAATGACAAGTAGACAGTATGATCATTAACTTCACCTTGCTATCTCAGTGTTAACAGTCCTTTCTTATACCTGTGTATATCTCTAGGTCTTCTTCCCTCACTGTCAGGCTGCACTGAATGTGTCAGTCTGAGCCCAGGTCACTAAGCAAGAATGCCATACACTACCAACATAAATTACATTAAGCTGCACAAGGGCATGCATGCATAGTAAAAGACAGCATATACTTAATTGGCTGTGTAAGACTCACTGTTTGCTTCACAAAGAAAATTATCCTTCCACGAGGCTCTAGGAAGCCTTCCCATCTCCCCTTGTTAGTTCCTTCTAAACCATTATTCTATATATGAGAGAAGGGGGAAGGTGACAAAACAGCAAGTGTCCAAGGGAAATATAAACAGTCTGGAACAATAATGGAAATTAAAAGAGTGAGAATAGGAACAAAATGCTGGAACGTTTGGGTTCTCCCTGGAGGACATGCAGCAGTGAGCCAGAGTATTTGAAATACTAGGCTAAATCCTGCACTAAAAGCCTTTGAAGATGTAGAGGTCACAGGTCACTTTCTGCCATGGTGCACACGGCATGCCCACACGTAACACACGTGTGCCCAAATGAACTACTATAAAATATTCAGAACACTGCTCCAAAAATACATTATCACCACACATAAATACCTCTGGCCAGACACATGCATCCTCAGCATTTACAGACTTCCTCAGACATGAAGGTAGTTGTTTCACTTCCTTATGTTTTGTTGGAATCCCAAGAGAATGCCTTAAGGCAAACGGCTTTCAGGCATAAAGTGCTTCTTTTTGTTAAATCATTGCCCATGTGTTAAGCACTGGTTTTTGGTATAAAGTACATCAGACACATTTATAAACAGAAAACAGAGATCAACAGCATGTATTCTCAAAATTAGCTGATGATATCAAGGTAGCAAGGTACAGGCACAGGGAGAAGAATGCTGAAGTTCAATTTATTTTTAATTAAATTACTTTGCCAATCTCCAAAACTAATTTAGCAAAGTGCTCTGATCCACGAGTATTTATCTAGACATGAAGTGGTTAAACATATTGGAAAGCATGACATAGAAGCTTATTGTCTGGTAAAGAGATGACCTTTATGGAACAGTTGCACAACAGAAGGTAGAGCTACTGAACAGGAAAAAAATACTTTTTACCATACAATACCAGTGTAATTAATAACACACATTACCATCACTTACATAAGAGAAGCAAATAGTTGAATTTGCACCATCCACTTTAACATGCTGCTTTCTTTAAAGAAGAATCAAAACTGGAGACAAGTTGCATTTAACGGGAAACATTTCTGGTATTGAAAATGACAGGGAAATAAAGCATGCCAAGAAGTTGTGGGTTTGTTCTTTTTTAAAAGCCACCAAGTCAGAGAAAAATCTACATTCAAGTATTAATAGTTCAACACAAATCCACAACAGCATGCAACTAGGCAAATGAAAGGTAATGACAAATACTGCATCTGACACTCTGTCCTCAACTAACCCTTTTATGCCTAAGGACAATAGCGTACATAATATATAAGATAGCACATTTTCTTGGACACTAATGTAATCACCACCAACAAAATGAGCTGAATAGTTAATTATAAGACTCAGTTTTCAACTTTAACTCCTGTTTTGCTTTTCTGCTTTGTTTAGCCAAAGCTGCAGTGCTAGTTATAACTACTTTTTTTCTGACTGCATTTTTTGGAGAAGAGAATAAAAGAAAAGAAGAGAAAACCAACACCGTACACGTGAAAAAAAAAAAATTTTGAGCTCAACATGGGCTTAGGGACTTTTAATTAATATTGAGCATATTCACAATAGATAGATGGACAGAAAGGAGAAAAACATGCAAAGGTGCATGTATTTTTAAGTATATTTCCAGAGGACATACAAATATAATCAGTAAACATCTGTAACCCAACAAATTGGGTTTGGAATCCTCATGGTTCCTTATGCTCCACTTTATGCATAGGACTGTTTCTGTACAGATTACCATTTGCTATAAAAAGGGGCAGAAAGCCTACCAGCACGGCCTGGGGAAATCATCATTCATGTGGAAAAGACTGGAACTGCCTGTGCCTGTTCTCTTGCCCACACTCCTGCCAGCTGAACTACGAAGCATCAGGTTGCTCTATTCAAGGTCTTCAATAAACCCACATCTCCAATGCATCATGAAAACAGCTGCTAGCTGAAAAAGTTCAACTTCATGTGAGGTTCATTCAGGCCAAAAGGTAGCATGTCTAAAAAATGGCTTAAAATCTCTAATAGGACCTTATTGTATATACTTGAGGTAGTTTGCAACCTGATGCACATCTGTGAGAGTGTCCAGAACTAGCAATATGCCTACATGTTTGCTGAACTGAGCTCCAAGTTATAATAAGCCCATAAATAAAAGAAGAAACATGACCTTATTAAGCCTTTGAACTTCTCACAAAAGCAGGTTTGAGCCTCGGTCTTCCCAGGAAAACAACCAAAAAAAAAAACCAAACCACTTTAAAAAATAATAATTCACAATCCACTGTTTACATAGATATATTTCCTCCTGAGACTTCGTTACAAAGAGCATGAGGTATCTTTTGTAAGGTAACATGTAGACAAAAACCTGAGAATTTCAGATTCAGAAGGCCAGAAGTGAGAATTTGGGGAGGTTCCTGGCCCTGCTGACAGGCAAGGTCTGCTGCGCTTGCTCTCCCCTCATCCTTCCTTCTCCTGATCTAGGTACAGTAGAAGAAACATTTATAAATAACCGGCTCCTCACATCTGGCTTTCACCAGCTTCCCACTGAACTCACAGCTATGAACCACATTGATCAAAGTACATAATTCCACAGAATCTTTCCTTACCTTTTATGGACAGCTATTTCTTTCTCTTTGTGCATCACAGCAACATTTTCAAACTTACAACCAACTAACATGAAAGAACTATGTTCACCTCCCCTGGCAGTCACTAATACATTCCATTTGCAAGCAGTCACGGGCTGTGGCAGAAGCCACAAGGTTTCTTAGCTTCTCTAAACAAAGGAGCATGAGAAGAGGATGAGACAAACCTTCCCTTGTACGTCTCTCAGGAAACTGCTGCTTCCATGTTGAGGAAACCTAAGGTGAGCATTAAGAAACAACACAGCTTGCATTTCACTTCTCCCTCAACAGCTGTATATTGAGGCCAAAATTAATTTGGAAGGCTGGGAGGTAAATAATGGAGATGAGTGACACACTGCAGAATAACTGCTTCTAAATATCTGTGCAACTCTTACCTCGAAACTCTGATGGGAGGGAGGAAATTCTCTTTCAACAGGGAGAAATGTATTCCTTAAAACTTTTCTACTCTCCCCTCTGGCAGTAACACCTGGTCAGTAGCTACCCAGCCTAGTGCTGGAACTGTTCGCCCAAAGACGGTATCTGCAGTAAAGAAAACATCACTTCCACCAGTCTCAAAATGAGCAAAAATTCTACATTCTTATGGAACTGGTGGGGAGAGGACAGGCAGAGGTTTCCAATTTTCCCGAAGTCACAGATATGCCATGATATGGTTCCTGTGACCAACACTATGAATCACTGTTCATAAACATAATTTCTCAACATCCTGTTTATCACACCAAGCCCTCTCCTATACAGGCTGGACACAAGCATGAGTGCTAGGATATTTTTTTCCCAAAAAAACACTCAACTGTTATCCTTTTATCAGGACTGCTACACATAAACTCCCTCACTTTTAGAATACTTAATTAATCCTTACAAATTTTACTGGAAACATTGACTAGGATTTTGGATACAAGAAAAGAACACAATATTCTAGATTCTACTTGATGTTCACATGTACCCTGGGCAGCCACAGAATGACATATGAGCATAGATGAAAAGCTGAGAAGGAAATGTTGCAGCCTTGTAAAATTAGCAGCTGCTGACCCATAACAAATTTGCAATAGCAGTATTTTTCAACCTCGTTAATGAAGTAAGATACAGAAATATGAGATACTGTGAAAAAAAAAAGTTAAATACAGCAAAGGCAGCTTCCTAAGCAAATTATCAGGGCCCTGTTATGGATGCCCTGTCTAGAAACTTTGCAACAGACTGAAAGAACGGAAATGAAAATTTGTGTTATGAGGAAGCCTAGTAGATTTTCATTACTTTCAGCGTACATCCTTTCAGCAGTAACTTACTAAAAGGGCATTTTATTATAAGTTGATGGGTCATTTTGTGAAACTGTGGCACTTTAGTCAAAAATAACTCACTGAAGGAACAGCATGAGTAATAGAGCCACTTACCACACAAGTAAATGCATGCAGATTTTTTCCTGTAGTAACTAACCACATCACAGAACAGTTCAGACTTTATTCCATATACATACAGCATCACATTTTAAAATGTTGCTCTTGATTGTGCTGTTTGATCACAAGCATTGGTAAGTGTAGGATTTTTGATTGCTGTCTTTTCCTTAGGGTGGTGAACAGCACTGTCAGGAGCCGTCATTATTAATTGCAGAAGTTTAAGTCTTTGAAATTTATGATCATTACTCGCTCTAGGCATCAAATGTTGCAAGTATCACACATCTGCTGAAAACCTTGAATAGTCATATAAAGCTTTACATAAAAAATGCTTTGTGGAGACTACAGGACATGGCTATAGTAGTGCTGGATTGCACTCACGTACTCACCACCAGTGCTGTCCTTCTCTGCACAAAACCACAATCTGCTTCTATACACTGGTGCATCTTTGGTACTGCTCCTGATATTTTCCATCTCTGCAAGGACACCTTCTCTGTCCTTTTGCCTCTTCATGGAAGGATTTCTTTCCTTTCTGTATCGAGTCTGGGATGGGGTTAACTCTCCCCATAGAAGCCCATATAGTGCTATTCTTTGAACTTGTGGCTAGGAGGGTGTCAGCAAAGCACCTGTCTGTCGGGGTCTGCTGAGCACAGCACCAAGGCTGTCTGTCCAACACCCCCCAAGGGCAGGTAGGCTGGGGGTGAGCAAGAGGTGGGGAGGGGACACAGCCAGGACAGCTGACCCCAACTGACCAGGGGGATATCCCATACCATACAAGGACATGCTCAGCAGTAGAAGTTAAGAGAAAAGAGGAGGAGTGGAGGCATTTGTTTTGTTATCAAGACATTTGTCTTCTGAAACAGCTGCTATGCCTACTAAGGTCCTGCTTTCTGCAAAAGATTCCCATTGCCTGCTGATGGGAAGTAGAGAATATATCTTTTTGGTTTGATTCCACACACAGCCTTTGCATTTCTTCATCAGACTGTCTTTATCTCAACTCACAATTTTTACAACTTATTTTCCCCCTGTCCTGCTGAGGAGAGTGAGAGCAGCTGAGAGGGCATCTGGGCACCACAACTTTCCTCTCCTCTGTCTTTACGGAGGAGTTTACAGCCCAGGAAGGCTCCTCCTATAATGCCACCAAGAGGCCACTAAACGTTTAATCGTTGGAGCTTCTCCACTTGTCCCAGCGATATGTCACACATTTCACAGTTGATAATGTTCTGTCCCCTGTGTGCTCTGGACGTTAAGTGTAAAGACTGAGGAAAAGGGCAAACAGCTGCTGTACTGATGCCAGTCTTTGTGGCAGCACTGATAAAGCACTGCTTTTCTCAACAGTGCTGGAAGACTCATCACTTTGTTCTCCATGTTGCATACACTTGGAGATCATCCTAAAACAAGGCTTACTTTACCTTTCTTTACAGTTCGTTTTAGTCCTAGGTTGTCAGTTAACCAGCCCTAGCTGTTAGACAGGCAGGCTACCATCTCACAGACTTGTACAGTCGTCCTCAGGCAGTCCATGTTACCAAGAAACAAAAGAACCCGTTCAAAGAATTTGCCAAACAGACCAGATATCTATTGATAGATTTACTTCCTCGGAGATTATGCTTGTATTGATGGCTGAATACAGGTTACTTGGGAGAAAGCTTCTGCACTTTGCGACGTTCGTGCTGGATTTATGCCAGGAGTGTAATTACTCCTTGTTAATAATATGCCCTATTATCTCAGCGTATTTTTTCAAAAACATCTAATTCTGGAAAATTTCCCCCACAAAATATTAAGTCAGATGATCAAATTTACTCTGCTTTTTCCCCTTACTTGATGATTCAAAATTATGATTTTTAACATAACTTTGAATATAATCATGCTCCTTTCAAAGAAAAAATAGGCAGCTGTGGTACCACTAGTCTGCCCTTGTGAAATACAAGGCATAGACTTCACAGCAGGGTGAGGGCTGGGTTGCAAAATGAGATTAAAAGAAGAAGTCGCAATGGTTTTTTCACAGAGAGGACCTGAAATTTGAAAGGAAGCAGTTGTCACTGTGCTGAAATTGCCTTGCATGTATGTGTCACTCAGAGAACACAGAGGGTGGGAAAAGTAGAAGGGCCCCAGAAATACACAGCAACAAAGAAATCTTGTTTCTTTCCATGCAAAAAGTCAGCTGCCACTGGGTATTTAAAACTAAATTTTCTAGTCCTCTCCATACAGTCCTATTGCATTGTCACACGTAAGAATTTTTCTGGGAGAAGTACCCTTTACCATTTTGCTGTATCATGCTCCTGCTGGGTTTCGGGATCAAACTGTGCCCCAAAGTGGAGCCAGAGGAACTCTTGGCTTTCCTATGACACAAAGATCTCATCTTTTGATGGTGCTCAGGGACCACTGAGTCTTTAGTGCTTTTCACAGTATTAACAACATCTGATCTTTACTAGTGCCACCTTAGAACTTTGAAGTTTTTGCCAGCTCCCTAAACAATGAAAGTTCTTGGAGTTTTAGCAGGGAGTACAAAGACTCTGCTCTGCTTCGTGTAACTAATACGCATGCAGTCCTGGGTGCACCGTTTTCACCTCTCCAGTGTAAGATAGTTTTCGCAACAAATAGATCTTCCCCTGCATGTACATGGAATCCCTGAGCAAAAGTACCGTATAAATGAAAAAAAACCTTGGTAAACTTTTTCAATTGTGAGACAAGTCAGACAAAACCAACAAAAGTGCCCTAAATTCCATCACAATATATAGAAAATATTGCTTTTGCAGGCATTACTTAGGACTCTTTGTATATCCTGGACAATGCACAGCAGTTGGGGGTTTTTTTTATTATTTTCTTTCCTCTTCATCATAGTCTTTTTTTTCCCCCATCTCACATACACATATTTTTATTCCCTGAGCTTTATTAAGTCTTCACCTTGATATTCAATGTTCCTATTTTGTTTCTTTTCCTTCCTCCCTGAACAATCCAATTCATCTTTATTTTTTAATGTCTTTGCTTCCAGAAACGCCCAGAGACCCTACTAAAAGGAGCTCAAACCTATTTGTAAAAAGGAAGCAACATCACAAGCATTTCTCTCTTACAATTAATAAAGCTTCCCTAGGGACGAAAGGAGATGGGGGTGGGGAATCACCTTTTCAGAAGAAAAATTTTGATAAGAAAGTTTAAGGGGCAATATTGTAATTTAATAGTTACATCAGATAGCTATTAAAATATAGTATCGTATATTAAAACCTCTTATTACCTGGTGTGATTTACTAGCCCCAAAAAAAGCTGATTGCTACAGCTGGACCATCAAATTTAAGCAGTAAGATTTTGTTGCTCTGCTGCTGCTGTCAGCTGTGGGTAGAAGGGGCATCGGCTGTAAAATAGACCACACACAGTATCCTTCAAACTGTCAGTTTCATGCTGCCAGGAGACCTTGCTTCCCTCTGAATTTTCACCTATTAGTTCCGTTAAAAGAAAATACACTCCTGCTTTAGTAAACCACACTCTGGAAATAACGAATCTAAGAAACAAGTGTGAGTCTGTGCATTTACTGCTTACAAACTCCTATTCTTTCCTCTAACTTTGGAAACAGACTCAAGTTTAGCGGAATTGCCTCCACGCTTAAAATATCTGTACATGTGTTTATAGATCTATAAACCGTGTAGCGCTTGCAGGATATTCAAAACTGATGTACAGCAAATCTTTTCTACGCTTATTTAACGTTCCGACTTCCCAGGAAAAGTGCTAAATGAAATGACAATGCCCAAATTGCAACAAGAACAAATTCACCACTATTAAGTGATACAAATTATTAAAATAAACCAGTTCAATTAAGGGCATATGAAATAGTGAGCACATAACAACAAATGAGGAAAGAATCACCCTGGAAACAAAGTCATTTCAATTATAGTTTATTTGGATCCCTTTAATACGCATATACATTGTACATGAAAAAAAAAACTTGTACAATGCCAAATGAAGATAGTTATATCAAAGGATTTTTACTATCCCTATTAAAAGACCAAAACCACATTTAGAACACGCTAGTTTTTTGTTAGTTTAAAAGAAAAACTTTATAAAAACAATAATATCATCATCATCATCTAATTGCAGTTAATTAAAGAATCTTTTGAAATAAAAAGTGAATATCAAATAGTCTTCTCCTAAAACTAATAAACACCTATGTAAGTGTACCCTGTACAAAAACCTGAAAGCCCACTTCAAGGTCCATTTCCTATTTATTTTCTAGTATTCAGAAGTGTCCATTCTGGGCTGAATCCAGTATAGCAAGAGCTGTCAAAAGGCATATTTTAACTAAGTTTGTGGCACTTTAAATGAGATCCCGTGCCTCTTTGTGCATGTTCAAATGCATACCTCTATCCTTGGACTCCTCAGTTGTGAACAGAGGCTAGAAATACCTTTTCTTCATTACTACCCGTCAGAATTTCATCTGCTCCACCCAAACACTGACCTTACCACAGCAATCCATCCCACTGTCACTTCCATAATGCTTCCTATTTATGGCTGACAATGGAAGCTTGTAAAACATGAGCCATATGTCTCCAATTTGGAGATAGTGGACATGGAGTGAGTAAAAACATATGTATTATATATTTCATACATACATATTTTTAAATCACCTTTGTGTTGCATGCTATACAATCCTTCTGTAATTAGTAGAGAATTAAAGTCTGACTAACCTAGAAGAAATTGTCTTCACACAGCACTAAACTCAGCGCTAATCACACCAATGAGAGCTCAAAAATACCTAATCACAAACTATTGAGCTGGGGCACTTCTACTGAAGACAGAGAGAAAATGAGTACAGAATTCCCTTCGTTAAGAAGCAACATGAGATACTTATTTGCCATAATGGCAGTCACAATCTCATATTTTGAAAGTTCACTTCCTTCTTCAACTGATCTCTCAGTGAGGAAACATCAGTGCATGATGGTTTCTGCATAGGGAGCAGAGAGCATGGCCCTGAAGGAGAGCCTTGCGTACACACCATCTAGACCAACATGCTGAAGACATACGTATAGACGAGGAAGCTGCAATGTGAACTCCAGCCATAAATCACAAGTAAAGCTACACTATTCTGTGTAAAGCTCCTTCAGTCTAAGAAATCTAGAGCTCACTTTTAACCACGGACATAAATGTGTTCATGCCAGCCAGCCCAAACCAGGGACTGGCAGTCAAGAGCCTACAACAGATGACGTTTCTTTCTCTCTCTCAAGTGGTTTGCAAAGATATACTCATGGGCAAGCCACTGCAACAAGCCAGACTGCACCAAATGGAAATATGTACAATGATAGTAAGATCCATCTTCACAAGAAACACTTCTAATTGTGAAAAAACCCTACAGAAATGGGCACATGGTCAGTGTCCACGAAGATGCCAAAGAGCACCCACAAAATGAACACCCTATGTGTGAATAGCAAGCAAAGTTGGGGGAGTGGAGTGGAGGGGTGAGATGAGGTAAAAAAAAAACCCCTCCCTTTCTCTTTGCCAAGCCCTCTACTTGTTTTAACAAACGAGCCATTAGCATCTCCAAATTATCTGGCCCGAGCTACAGCCAGCTCCCTTTCATCCAAGCCCAGGCCCCAGCCAAACACTGGGAAACTACCAGCTGGGTCCAGCATAAAGGCAGCAGGCCTGCATATCATCAGCATCACAGCATTGATGAATCCCAAGCTACACTCTCCTTCACCACCTTTGTCCATACATTAAATGCGCTCAGCCATGAGAAGGAACCTCCTTGACTAAACCACTCACTACAAAGCCTGAAGGTAAATTCTTACCCACTGGGATTCCTCTGAAGGAACTGGGGAGCAGAAAGAAACATTCTTAACTATAATTCTAGGTACCCTTGTAAGAATTGAAGCAGAGATCTTCATTACTCCTTGAATTAGAATGGTGTTTTCTAAGAGAAGTCCACAAAATAGGCAAGAAAGGTCAGTCTTTACGATTGCAATGTGCACAGGCGTGAACTCGACTAACAGAGAACAAAGACAAGAAACTTCCCAAATACTGACAAATATCTCGCTGTAACTTCCTAATCTCTTTGTCCCAGAAAGAGAAAGCAGAGACAGGACAATTAATGCTAATGGTACAACAGTTTACCAGTTAACGAAGTGATTTCTTACATGCCAACAAGGCATGTAAGAAATTCTTTTTCCAAATACCAAAAAAAAGATCTTTCTGTACTTCTTAAGCTTCTGCTCACTTAGCCTTTATAGTTAGACATCTTGGTAAGACCTCATAGACATTAAACATGGTGACTTTCTAGATTTCAGGAAAGTAAGAGAAAAAAATGGACTTAGTATACACAATGCAGTATTCCAACCAAGAATCTCAGATTTTCTAAGTTACAAGGCAGTCAACATTACTTAGCTGTAAAGTGGTATACCTTTTATGACACTGCAGAGTACATAGGACCCAGGGCAAAAGAAGCCCTCGCATTAAAAACAATCAGATTAGCATAATAAGAGCAGAAAGCAAAGCTGCAGGAACATTTGGGGAGCTTCTATTTTATTTTTTTCCTTTAAAGCATTTCCACTCCTCCAGCCAAAGTAAACACATCACAGATTAGTTCTCAGAAGTGCCCTCAGCCAAGAAGTAAGCTATTGTAATGTAGGGAATGATACTGGGAGCTAAGCTAAGCTTTAATAGCCTCCGTGGCATATAATAGATGTGAGGGGACTCGGAACACAGACTGAAACAAGCACATGTTAAAAGTTTTCAGACCTAATAAAGACATTCAAAATACACTGCTGAGCTAGCTAGAATACCACTAATGCATACTCCTCTTACTGTCATTAAAAACGTATGATGCTAGTTTTCACTCATAGAATTCCTGTTGTAGAAAAGGCCCCACACAAAACACACAGTTGACTTTAACCCGCTCAACTCTCCCTATTGCTGAACCAACACAGAAATTCAGCATGTCAGCAAACTCATCAGCCAGGTAGTGTTCTGCCATCTACAAATGATCAAAAAATTACAAGCCCCATCTGTTGAAAAATAGTGGATTCTTTACAGGACAGGAAAACAGGAAATATCTCTCTCAAATTAATTTTAGTTTGGAACAGAGCTTAATATTTCATTTTTTTAATATTGATTCTTAAAATGATTTTCCAATTCTGCATCTTCTCAATGCACCAGAATTGCTGTGCAGTACTAGAACAATATTCCTCTGACAGAAATCAAACAACAAAGGAAAATACATAGATGAAGCGTTTAAAGAATAACCTGTCTACTTGAAGTTAAGAGGAAATTCCTTTTAGATGTTACACCTTCAGGCACAGTCTGAGCCTGATCTTGGTGGCTTTCTGATCTCAGGGCACCCCTGTTCCCTATCCCATCCCTCCTGGGCCTTGGGCCTCACACAAGTGAGCAACCCCTTAGCAAAGGGCAGGTTGACAGCATCAGGCTCATGCTGCCTCTTTCAGACTTCTACACTTTTCCCAGGCCAGAGGAAAAGATGAGCCTGACTTCCAGAAATGTCCGTCTCTGTTGTGACTACAACAGCAGAAACTCCTATCAGACATCAAGTACATGGTAAAAAAATTGCTCACTCAGCTCCAGTTTCATGAGAATGGCCTTCAAAGTCATTCATAAGTATCAGTGCAAAATGTATCCCAGAGGCAATTTTCTGCAACTTAAATGCAGATAGTTGAACCTATACCTACCTTCTAGATGTCTATGCTCATCAAAGAATTATGGACCAGTAGTGTTTGTTTTCTGAAACATTTATTTTTCCTTATTATTTTCTCTAATGAATTCCAAATTACTCAGAAATAAGTCTGAATTGATTTAATGCCTGCTAGCAAATAGAAAGAAGGCCAGTCATTTTAGAGGAAAGAAGTAGCAGAGTCTGAATTTGTGGACACAAGATGCTTGGGTTCTGTCTCAGGGAGGTCTCCCAAAGACACTGGGCCCTATGAATGATACTAAGTTGTAGTTAAACGATTTCCAGTTCTCATATCTGATATTACTTAGGAGGAACAGAAAGACAGGCAAAAAGCTCTGATCACACACCAACAGCGTTATGTTCAGCAAACTTCATGCACTAAAGTAATGCTTATTCTGTGTTTTCTGTGGTAATTATATTAATTAGTTGTTACTGCCCAGTGCATTTATAGTGAATAAGGTTCTACAGTAAAATATTACTAGTTAAATGATCAAAAGTGTAATTTGCTTAACTTATAATAAAGTTGTTAAAGAGCTTCTTTTAAAAGACTCCAACTTACCACAATATGAAATACATATACACTACTGATCCCTCCACAGTGTTTCACCTAAATTCTTAGGTTGTACACCCAGCAAAGGTACCCTCTTGTGTTCATGCATTCCCTTCTAAAATGCACCTTTAAGTGCACTCAAAAGGTAAGTTACCTCTTTGGACTGAAATGAATTAGTAACATGTCTTTCCTTACTCTTCTTCAAAATTGAGTCAGCATCTCTTCCATCGAAGTTGGGAAGACCTAAAGCACCTGAACATGAGCATATCATTCTTCAGCCCTTACAAGTCACTCTGCAAAACTTGCCTAGCAAGTGTAAAGGGAAGTAGTTATTTCACTGCTCAAGTCTCATCCGCCTTCTCTGCTTTGTACCTTCAAAGATTGTCAGAAAGCATGAATTAGTTACAGCCAGGACCTTTTCTTTCTTGTGTCTGCTTGCAAAAGGCCCTGGACAGTCAGTATTTCTTCTGGACACATGCCTGTTCTTTCTGTCAACACAGCTGAAGGCTGATCATCAGCTATGTCAATTGTGTAGGTAGCACATCTCTTTACAATTTATTGTACACCAGTATATGGTTGGTGACGAATGACTGGGAAGAAGGTGCTGTTCACCACTCACAGAATTGAAAAGAGATTCCACTTAAATGTTGTTCCCAGCTGAAGGACCTGAATTGAGTATGTAATCATCCTATGCTTTGTCTAGTCAATGTAGAGAAATATGTCTCTTTAGAAAATGTCAGCCATGTTAAGATCAAAATCTATAACTACAGATATAGACCTATAAATGTATCTGCCTCTCTTCGTTCAAAGGAGAGTTGGGTGACATATGTTTCTAGAATAGATGGCCTTGTTAAATACTTAAAAAGTTACCTGGGATGAATTTAAGCTACTCTTTCTCAAGATCCAAACTACTTCCTCATTTTCTCAGCAACATCAAAGACGTCAAGAGTATCTAGGACGCATAACAGTTTTGGTCATGTAGTTTACTAGACAGAAACTGACACACATAACAGTTCAGAAAAAAAAAAAAAAGGCAACCAAGAAAAATATGAAGGCTGTGGTGACATCCTCACACACAGAGGCTCTCAGTAAATACACTGCCTCTTTTGCTACCTCTAGTCCCAAGAAATGGCAGTCTACATTTTCATGCCCTGTTGGCTCTGCTGCAAGCTGCAGATATACAAGCAGATGATTGATGGGGTTTACACTATGGAAGCCCTGCTTGTTGGCAAATGCACATTTGAGAAGGGATTCCAGATCTCTGAGCCACAGCAGGAACTAACAGGGTCTGTACGCCACTTCTTTCAGATACACATTTAGTCTATGACAAATATAACTATCGTTCTATTTGGTTCTTGATTAGATTAACAGCTTTGGTTTACCCACAAAGGAAGTATTTATTATAATTCTTGGTGAAATGGGTATTCAGGATTAGGCAATGTTTGGGAGGGATTATGTGGGAAGCTTCCACGGAGGATAAAAGAGCTAGTGAGTGCTGGGAGTTTTTTTACAAGTGCCCTCCTGGAAGCACAAAACCAGTTCATCCCCTTTAAAGGTAAGTGAAGTAGGTGGAAAGAGAGACCCCCTTGGCTTACCTGCAAGCTTCTGAGTCTACTCAAAGGCAAAAGAGAAGCATACCTGAGGTAGAAAAGCAGACAAATACACATTGAGAACTACAAGGGCATTACCAGGGCATGCAGAGATGCAGCTGGAAAAGCAAAAGCTCATCTCAAATTGAAATTGGCTAGAGGTGTCACAAACTACAAAAAAGGGGTCTTCAGATATGGAAACATCAAGCAGAAACAGAAGGAAAACACTGGCCCCCTGTTAAACAGGAGAAGTGAATTAGGCAGTAATAATGCTGAAAAGGTAGAGGAGAGGTTCTCAACACCTTCTTCACCTCTGTCTTTACCAGAGCTGTTGGGCACTAGGCCTTGGGAACAAAAATCCACATCAGTGCAAATACAGACCCACTGTCAGTGAAGGAAGAAATGGTTTATGAACTATTACAGGAGTTGACCTCTACGAATGGATGGGCCCAGACATTAGCTACCTGAGGGTATTAAGACAGCTGTCTGATGTCATTGGGAGGCCACTCTCCATCGTCTTTGAGAAATCATGGAGATAGGGAAACATCCCAGGAGACTGGAAAAAGGCTAACGTCACTCCCATCTACAAGATTGGCTGAAAGGAGGATCCAGGAACTTACAGACCCATCAGTCTTACTTCAGTCCCTGGGAAGGCTATGGAATGACTCCTCCTGGGGTCTATCTCAGGTCAAATGAAACATGTGACTGGGAAAAGCCAGCAGAGATTCACCAAAGACAAGCCTGACTGCCTTCTATGACAAAGTAACCTGCTTAATTGATACGGTGTGAGCAGTGGACAGTCTACGTGGATTTCTACAAGGCTTTTTATATGGTTTCACACAGCCTCCTGTCAAGGCACTGATGTGTTATGGTCTAAACAAGTAGTCCTTGTGGTGAGTGAGGAACTGGCTGACAGGTCACACTAAGAGGCAAATGGCTCCTTTTCAGACTGACAACCCGTCAAAAGTGAGGTCGGACAGAGATTGGTATTCAGATTACTATCTTCATAAGACTTGTGAATGATGGGATCAAGTGCACCCTGATGAAGTCTGATGATGATATCAAACTGAATGGAGAAGCTGACACTTCAGAAGGGAAGGTCACTCCTCAGAAAGACATGGACAGGCTGGAAGAATGGGCTAACAGAAACCTTATGAAGTTCAACAAGGAAAAATGTAAGGTCTTGCACCTGGGAAAAAATAATCCAGGACTGCAGCGCAGTCTGGGATCTACTCACCTGGGGAGTAGCTCTGTGGAAAAGGACCTGGGTGTCCTGGTGGACAACAAGCTCAATATGAGTGAACAGTGTGCTGCTGCAGCAAAGAAAGCCAAGAGGATTCTGGGTTGCATCAACAAGGGTATCACCAGCAGAGATAAAGAAGCCATTATCCCACTCTACTTCAGACTAGCTTCTTGAAGTTCAGCAAGTTCCCCAGGGTCATATTTATAAATTTTCTTTGTTTTGCTGCCAGAAAAATACTGAAAGTTCCCACTGCTTTTCTTGCAGAGTAATTTGGCTGAAGCCTGTTTTCCTAGGATTCCAGCACCAGTTGTTCCCACTTCAGTGGGCACCATTGAGGCTAATGGTCATCTGTCACTCATGCTCTGGGCCCCAACAGTGTATTTCCTGAGGCATCCCATGATAAAGCAACTGAACCAGAATTCATAAAGTGAATGCTGAGATTCCATAAATACAACAGTTTCCAAAGCAACTCTCACTTCTTGCTCAAGGAGTTTTTGAAAAATCAGTCCATTGGTGAATCCAAAAATCAGCAACACCCCCCCCCCCCCCCCAATAAATAAAATAATAAAAAAATGAGCTTGTATTTCTGGCATATCAATATGAGAGTGACCTAGCACCAAAAACTCACTTTCTCATAACAGGAGAATCATTCTTGAGTATTTCCCCACCAGATTAAGGCATATTGGATACTTAATGGCCAAACAAATGCAGAAGCTAGGCAAAACATCAGGAGTTATCTAGTAATTACATCATCTGATCTCCTTCTCTGTATGGAAAAATATTCCATCTTAACTCATCTTTTGGTAGTTTTCATCTAACCTTGAAACCAAACACAACCAGAGCTTGTCTTTCCTTTGGTTCTTCCTAAATCTCCCCAAATTAAGAGTTTTAATTCCATTTTCAAATTTCTTGCATACAACCCCAATGGCATTGTACAGAAATATGGTGACATACAAAATCAAGCTAAGTATGCTGTTCTTTATCAGGCATTATTTTACCTCCTATTCTAAACTGGCCTAAAATTCCTGTCAGATGCCACAGTGAGATCTACACTTCTTTCTGAGAAGAAGTATCCCTGCACCAAGGCACAATAATCTTCCATGATATGTATATGACTTACAAGTTTGTGCATCCAAACAAATGAGATTGGAATCAAACCTTAGAATGATACTCATCACAATACAGCAGCAGTCTGAAGATACAAACTACATTTTTCCCCTCCCTTCAGATGTGTTTTTCTAAGAGCCTGTAAAAAGGAACACCCAACATTTTTGATGTAAAGAACACTGAAGATTCAGTGAAAACACCAAAAACCTGACAACAAAAAAAAATTAAATAGAAAAAAAAAGAAGTATTTTACTTCACGCAGAGAGAAATAATTAAGACTGCAAAATTCTTATGAATGGTACTGAGCTTTCCTCAGCTTTCATAAAGTGAAAGGACCTCTTGACCCCAGTGAGGACTGGGGCAAAAATGGAGGTTTTGAGGTAAGAATTAAAGAGCTGAAAGTCAGGAAAAACATCATGAAAAGGGACTTTCCCTCTTCTTTCCTTCCTTCACTTACAAGATAGTGAAAATAACTTTTGTGCAAACAGTTATTTTCTACCATGCACTCTTCTTTTTTGGTCACTTTTAAGTCCCCTAGACACCAATCTATGGAAAATGAATACTCAAGATATATTTGAACAAATCCTCTCCAAAATGATAAACAGCAATTATCAACAACCTTTTTCAGAGAGAAGGATCATGCCAGACATCCACTGGGATAATTCTCCCATTCATATCATTTAGGGGAATGACACTACATACAGCACACAGAAATAAAGTTTCACTATACATCTCTTTTCTGTCATTGTAATGACAACCCAGAGGAGTGTGTTGATCCTGCAAGTGTTCTTATCCTGATCTTGTTATTTCTGAAATGGAAGCTCAAATGTAGAAAAAGGAAGAACATTTTCCAACACTAACTCCAATGCTACTGTACTTGTAACTTAAAAAACTCAAGAACATTTGTGGCATAAACAGAAAGAGAAAAACATCAAACAAGGTTTCATAAACCAAGTATCAAAGATAAACAAAGAAAGCTCCACTATCCCCAGACAAGTTTATTTGCAAGGAAAATATATATTATAGAACCTGGGACTCTATTCTGTCATACACCCAAAAAGTGCAGAAGGAACCGTTATCACACGAAGTTCAGTGCTACCCACCTTGAAAACTACAAATCTGTTCTGGTTAGATATGTAGAGTGAATATTTTAGAGACTGTTATTTTAGAATATTTGGTGTGACCCTCAGACTGGCTGAGGGCTCCTCAGAGACCAATCATTTCTGCAACTATGCCAGACCAGTCCTCTGCTAGGAGCACAGGCTTCACTGAAAGCAGGTTCACTGTTACTCTGCATTTGATCACTCTTTGCAAATAATGGTCTGATGGTTCACCTACAGTGGAGAAGTTCTTGCCACACCTTTTCTTTTTGTCCCAGGTCCTGACTTAGCTTTTCTGGTTCCAGAAGAGAACCAAAGCACACCTAAAGTTCCCTATGATGGAAAATCGTAACTGGTCAGTTAATATACTCCAGGTCCTCTTACACTGCCCTAAGGGTCAGGGTCTTATTTAGGCAGGTTGAGTACATCATGTATTATTTTGTGTATGAATACAAACATTTGTAAGAGTCCCTGATATAAGATTACAGTTAGATTAAAAAAAAAACAAAAAACAAAACGAAAAACCAAACAACAAAATGAACAAACAAGACAAAACAAAGACAAAAGCCCACAACTGTTTCAAATACAGGAAAGGGCTTGATGGCATCCACTAGACAAAAGCAAAACAAACAAACAAACAAACCATACAAAACAAAACCAACAGATACAGTTGCAGTCAAAGTGATTGCTTTGCCAGCAAATTACAGCTCAAACCCAAACTGAAATTCTTGCCTGAAGAATGGAGGAAAGTGCACTCACACACGCAAACTCTGCCTTTTCTTTTTCTTCCATCCGAGCCCCTGTTGCTGCTCAGTGCCTAACAAGCATTCGTAGGGATAGTCCCTAACCGAGGCTCAGACTTGGTAAGGCAGTACACATGCCTACATTCAGAAAGGCCAGAGATCAAGCAAAAAGCTTTTATAATTTCTCTTTTCGGTTATAAATGGAGGCAGATATGATGACAAATACATGTTTTAGAAAGCTGAATGTGTTGTTACAGCGGAATACTATGGGGTACCAAATACATCCCTTTCCATCTCAGATTACATACAAATACCAATAGTCAGGATTTCCCACATAAATGGCCTGCTTCATTTTTTAAAGTCTCCTTTTTGGTTTTTTGGGGGTTTTTTTAATTCTTCGTGTGGTTGTGTGTTTTTTGATCTTAACTGTTTTCTCCCAGTGTCGTGTTTATACTGGGATACATTCAGAGTTTTTTTGGCCTTGTGGGTGTGGTGCAAAGATACCTCTCTGAACAATCCCTGGCAGGCGACTGAAGCAAAGGAGGGTAAAATCTGTTCCATGGGAAAGTGCAAAGGGGTCTTCAAGATGAATCGGACGCACGGCTGTCAGTCAAATCACATATTGCAAAAGCCATGCCACTGCACTGGTTCATTTTCATTTTTGACTCCTTACTTATGCACTTATATAGCAACAACCACTCCCACCTCACACCATGAAATAAGAACATATTACAATAATTTCTGTTTGGGGGAAGCAAGATACAAGTTCTCTCTGAGCTGTCTTTATTTTGTTGTAGTTTGCTTCCCTCCAAGGAAGCCTTACTCATTATGGTAAATAAAAGCAAGGCTTTCATTATCTGACAATTCTCACTGACTACATGCAGAAATGGTGGGTTCACAGAGCACCCTGATATGGGCACCCCTATTTGGGGTGTACCTGCATGACAGCTACAGACACTGCACACTTCAAGACCCTGTCTCCACAGACCAAACAAAAACTTATATACGTGCTTTAAAATTTGAACTGTCATTATCAGAAGAAATGTGTTAGATGCAGTAATGTTTTGAAAACTGGATTTATACAGTTAAATGATGAGAGCTGAGGAGTTTATATCCATCTTACAGAGATTTTCCAAGTCATGTTCTATTACCTCCTGATATGCAAAAAAAAATCCCCAGCCATCTCCCCCAAAGAGATGCATTTATAAATTTCCAGAAGCACATCGGTGATACATGTGAATTGATGTTAAGATAGCAAGCTTGGAAGCAAGCTTCCAAGACAAAACTACAAATTTCTACTACCGTGCAAACCACAGCAGAACAAAACTTGCATAAATCTTACTGTGCTTATCACTCTGCTTTGGTTACATGCAACCTGGTCTTCACAATATTGAGATTTAGAATTAATGATGCAGGGAGATTTATAGGGCCAATTACACCTCTGAGCATTACCACTTAGGGGGGGCTCTATCTCTACAGCCTTAAACAGACATTAGAAGGTCACATAGAAAATTCTCTTTTAAGTTCAACAGACTTCAAGTTTGGCCCTTTGCCTAAAAAAATGAGAACTTGAAATAGGAGATGCTTTAAAAAAACCCCACCTTTATCAGTATTTCCCTGTGCTTTTTTGGGGTTTATTTTTGTTTTGTTTTGCTTTTTTGTTGTTGTTGTTTTTTGGGTTTGTTTTTTTTTTGAGGGAACTGCATAGTAGCATTTGCTAGTTGAGTCCAGTTGGGTCCATCAGATTTTTTTCCATCTCTTACAAAAATGTGGAAGAAATACAACTGGATGCAGCACTGGTCATCATGCAGCAAAAAAAATGACATAATAGTTTACGTATATTAATGCAAGCATGACAAATATGACTACTGAGTGACGTCTAGAGGGATTGCTCAATGTTCACTGAACAGTGAAGAATTCACTTGGCAACATCCCTAGTAAATGAGAAGTCCGTAAATTCATATTACCCTGTTGCAGTAACTGAGGCAACCGAAATCATCTTTGCTCGCAGACAGCATTGCACACAAATTGCTCAACACAGACAATTCCATATGTTCTTGCTTTTCCTTTCCCTCTTTTCAGAGGCATGGCCTTCTTTGAGCAACCCAAAGCGCTGAGTGATGCAAGTCATCGAACAGTAACCACACATGTTGCACAACAGAAGAAAGTTTTGAAATGAAAGAAACAGCGCAGCATTTTTTGTAAGAAATGGATTGATAGACATACAGATATGATCACAGAAATTCAGAACTCAAAACTGTTTTCTTCACTTTAAGGATTTTTATTGAAGGGTAAAACAGAGTAGATAGCTAGTCAGACTTCTGCTTGGCATGAAGTAAGCCAATCAAGTTGACACAATTTATAACAGAAACGCCAACAAGAACCTTTAACTACACCATCACCGCCAAATGTCACTGTAAGTAGGCTAGAAATACTGTGCTTGGAGTCATGAATAGGATGTGCTTGGCCTTACTTGCTATATAGGATCACACCATCCAAGCACAGGCAGCAACATTTATTGAGAAATTCAGTGAAAGATAACAACTGATTTAAAAGGGGTTCATGTAAGTTTAGTTAAGAAGCAACTTCAGAGATTATTTTCAATTACCGAGATAAAATCATGGCTTCTCTCAGGAGAAAAAAAAAGGAATTTTTTTTTTCTATACACTACATAGAGCATATGAAAGCTTTAAGAATAGCCTCGTTTCACAAACAGTATCAGCCTCCTACTAATATTCCTTAACTCTGTTTTTCCCTCCCTCAAGTCATTTTTCCAATTATTTTCATTTTCTTCAATCGATTAATAAAAATCAGCTTTCCTGCTGCAGATAGCAGGTTGCAGAATTCCCTTTTACATTGAATAGGTTTACCCTGCTTTCAAGAATACTAACTGATGGTTTTATTTTCTTTCACCAAATCTGCAGGGTTCTGGCTAAGCATTGACTTTTTCTGCACCAATCTCCTCATTGATTTCAGACAGCATGAAGATGACAGCAGGACATAAGCCCTAAGTTCCAGTCCTTCTACACTTGCATAGGATCTGCAGTTAATAAGCCAGAAAGCCTCTGTTAACTCATATTAAAAAAACTACTTTACCAGCTTGTCTCGAAAGAGTGCAAGTCTGGAATAAAGCACCATCTTCAGCTCCTCAGAATTCACTGTCAAACAGGTTAGCATCTTTATTTAATAAGTAACAAATGATATTCTCAACTCATGCAGAAGAGATACATCTACACTGCCTGCTTTAGATATGTAACTTCGTGATGACTTAACCTTGTAATTGTAAGGTTCCTGTACACTCAGCAGGTACTCAGACACATGAAGCAGGCAATTCGGAGCCCAAGGGGCTGCACTACATATTCTGTGAAAGCTCCTAATTTAGGCACTTATGTTACATGCCCAGAGCAAGCCTGTGCAGTCCCTCCACACATTTCAGCACAGTACCATGCTTCATGCACACCGTATGTATAATCTGAGTCTCTTTGCTATTTCAGCCTCGCTGCGTCACTTCACTACCTGCATCTTTATGACTAAGAAAAAGAAATCTGCATATGCAATATGCCTCTTTGGGCAACAGAAAACCTCAGGAGTTAAAGGGCAGGATGTACACGGAAATACAGACAGACATGAGATTTATTTTCTTCGGCACAGAAACCTGGAGACGTGTCACGTCCGTATATTAGCCCTCTTCAGATAACTACTCAAGATACTGATGGAGCTGACAGTCTCATCACTCTTCCATCAGACCACTGTTGAACTCATGCACAGCACACCTGCAGCTCCAGAACAGGTCTATTTAGCCTTCCTAGTACAGTCCATCCATCTTCCAATTTATATTTTATTAATTTTAAATAATAATAATAGTAATCCATATTCCAAATAGTACAGTCAGTGACAAGACACAGAGTTTTTGTAGGTAAAACAGAAAAACATGTATGACAGAACATTTAAAGCCTTACTAGACTGGGGAAAAAAGTCCACCTTTGTAGAGAAAGTACTGCCATCTGTATACCTTTAAAGACAAAATTTAAAGCTTTCTAGTCATAAGCCATCACAAAACTACTGCCTGATCACCTGCTGTCTCGCATGTACATCAAGCTGTTTTCCAGCAAGATTTGTTCATTTCTATTGCTCAAATGAATGTCTCTCTTAAAATTAAAAAAAAAAAAAAAAAAAAAGAAAAAAATTATCCCATTGAAAATAACTCCCTAATCTGCCATCCTTTCAATAGAACTGAAGTGCTCTTCACACACATAGTACACAAGCATCTTGAATTAGCAGGGAACTATTTTTAAATACATGGAGGATAAGATATGAAATTAGTTTCATGGGGAATGAGAACCTTAGAGATTATTTACTTTCCCTTAATTACTTTGACTCACCACTCATTTAGCTTTCCAATAGTACTACCTATTTCACACTCAAATATTGTAAGCATGTTTTTTTGAACATTTAAGATTATGGACCTTAATGATACATAACCACATTTCTCAAATTGACTTACCCACATAAAAGCTAAATACAGATACCATAAGGTACAAATACTCCTTTCTTTGTAAGAACTGCCTCAAAGTAAGGATCCCCTCATAAAAGTAATCCTCTTTCTTTCAGCAAAGACACAAAAATTCTGACAACTGTAAAAAACTATTAACACTAGGTGCAGGTAGCCTCTTATACTACTGATCTTGTGTAATATCAGGAGCAAACCAAGGATTATTATTTTAATTTTTTTTTTTTTTTTGAGCAGGACAGCCTACCCGAGTCCTCAGCCTGAGAGAGAAGCTTGAGCTTCTAAGCCTTCAAACAGAAAGAAATTAAATGTGGGCACATTCACTAGCCTTCTTTGTTTCATATGACAGGCACATTTCTGTTACTTGCACAGGATACAAAAAAAAAAAAAGAAGCTAGAATATATGAAATGGTATTCCAGAAAGAGAGCACTTGTGGCAAATGTGAAATTTAAAGTAAAGAAAAATAGTAATAAAAAAAAAGTCTACAATCTTATCCCCGTGGAAGAAAATTAATTAGTATCTTTATGACAGAGATTCGTAATATAAAAAAAGTAAGGGAAGTAAATGGAAAGGATGAAGGGAGCAAAGAAAAGGCACGTAATAAAGAGAACACTACACTGAACTGAAAACAGCAAGTATGAAATATAAAAGAAATGGAGGTCATAGTAAAAAGACATGGACTGGATGGACACAAAGAGAAGGAGAAAAGAGGGTTATAAAATGAAAGGAGATAAGGTAAGACAAAAATGTCTAGAGGCAGACATACAGAAGGGAATGCTTAAAATTAAAAACAAACAAAAACCAAGACACAAACCAAACAAAAACCTCAAACAAACAAATCCCCTACAAACAATCACAGCTCTACATTCCTCCCCAAAACTTACTCTAGAAACCAGAGCTGGGAGGAAAGTAAGTGAAATTCATTGCGTTGTTTAACAAAGCTTCATTCAATGTTGACAGCTCAGGGCTCAGTCCTGTCTGTCAAGCGGTGGGACTTTTTGCCAAAACTTCTCAGCTCCCATGGGATTAAGGCTGAGCTGAAGCAATGCCTGAATGATTTTCTACACTTACACACCTGAGACACTGCATACCATAGCATCAGCTCTGGATTTTTTAGGATGACTTGTCTTTACTAAATCGGAGAATTAAGAGGTAAAAAAAGCATCACGATACCACACATAGCAGGACATACTATTGCCACCATGTATATGAAATTATGCATTCTCTCATTAAGCTATCAAAGCATTTAGTTTGTTATAAAGTACTAATAATTGTTCTATCAGCTGACAATGGCTAATTTATCAGAAAAAAAAAAAATACAGTCTGTTAAAGCAATTAGCAAAGGGATCACCATGAAATAAAGTGGATTTTCTGAAGGCTTTCCAGAAAGAGATGGTAACAAAGAAGCTTTAGGTTCCACTTTCCAACAGTGAATATTGCGTTGTTTTAACAAAACAACCATTGCCATGAAGAGAAAGAAGGAGGAAAGACCCTGAAAAGAATTCCTCAAATCGCTTATTAGA
This sequence comes from Todiramphus chloris collaris, assembly GCA_025345505.1. Taxonomy (NCBI): domain Eukaryota; kingdom Metazoa; phylum Chordata; class Aves; order Coraciiformes; family Alcedinidae; genus Todiramphus; species Todiramphus chloris. Next base: position 40,603,111 of record JANVCC010000021.1, read on the forward strand.
ATATAATGAATATTGACAATAGACAGCAAAAATTCTCTTGAGAATTGAATATTGCTGGGTTTTGGATCCCTTCTTCTAGGCTGTTATGGTTGCTAGGGAATTTCACTGTTAATGGTGCATTTCTATAACAATGTTTGAAGAAGGGGAAGGGTTTACAAAACTGAATCTTAAGCGTGGAGTTTTCTTTGTGCTTTGGAGAAAAAAAATCTGATGTTCTTGTAAAGCTGAAATAAGACACTTTCAGACTTCACTGTACATTATCAAAGATTTTTAGAATAAAATTTTACACAGAACATGTTTAAAGAGGCGTTGTGAGGAAGAACTTGCTTGTCTTACTATAGTCAGTAGCAATGCACCAGACTTGCCATTATACACACTCTAAGGGCAACAAGCAGTTTACAAACCGTAGCGGCTTTGTTTTGCTTTAACAGATAAATGCAACAACTTTATTTTGTTTTAAACAGATTGTATGTCCATTTTTCATAGATCATTTAGAAAGCACATTGCTATGGGCTTCCCAGTGACAAATACACTGAGCCAAGAGCAAGTGACAACACACTTTGTACTCCTTGACATGGATGAAAGAATTCAATACAACTTTTCTTTTTTCTATGTGGAAAGACAAATGCCTGAGAAAAGTACTTTTTAGCTCTACTTCCTGAGAATGAAGCTTAAATGATGCTCTGTCTGCATCTTCATCTGGTTTTTTTTTTCTCTCTTCACTAACTTTAGATGACATTGGCCAACAGCAACAAAAACTGACAGAGGACAGAGGGCCTTCATTTTCATGACAAAAAGTGGCTGAATAAAAGAGAAAAATAGTAAATGTCCCATGGTATCAATGGTAGGTACTCAACTTTGTATCACAAAATCCACATAGCAATCACTACTGAAGAAGAACCTACAGAAAACAAGGCAAGGTTGGCTCCATGCTCACACCACTACCATTTATCTGGTTATTTTTCCTGTCCTTCAGTATTCAAAACAATCTCAACTCCGGCAACCCTTATTTACTGCAAGTATATAGTAAATACAGACACACTTTCATTGGCAACTGCTGTGACAGTTGATCTTCACACCACAGCATTATCTTAATAAAGTGTCTCTCAGCCCCAGGGTCTTTTTTCTCATATAAATGACCTACAGTTGGTCACCCTGGATCTTATACAAAGCATGACGAGCACAAAGGTTATGTGAGTTAATTGCATAGTGACTGCAAAAATAGCATGCTCTCTTCCTTTCAGCAATGTGGTCTTTCTCTATTGGAAACAATTGGAGTTATACCATAATTCAAGTTAATGACAGAACTGTGTATCTGGATAACTGTATCATTAGTTAATGTTACCACCACACAAGCTCGTCTGTATGGTATTTGACAATGAAATTCAAGTTAAACAGCCTCCTCCAGAATGAAGACAACATTGGATTAATTAGGTAACTTGCTACACATTTAGAAAATTAAGATGAATATCCCTTTTATAACCATATTAAAATCCTACGGAATAAGAACCAGATTGTAATCTGTTAATGTACTGTAACTCATGAATATCTCTTGAATTACTCAAAATTTAAATTACTGGAGATCAGAATCTGGCCCCATACATTTTAAAAGAACATCTGACTCATTACTCATGTATAAAGGACTCAATCTCCACCAACACAGGCGATGCACTCCGTAATGCACAGAAGCCAATTTGTTTCCTCAGAGAGTTCAAAATTCTTTGCCAAAAGAACTCGCATGCTGGTACTCCTAACGTACTATGTTATTTTTATTGGTCTACACGCTACTTTTGCTACGGAATGAATGTCTGGAGAAAAGCAGAAACCAGAGTCCATTACTCAGTCTTTTCCCTACACGCTTCCCAGAACCTGGGCAACTTTCTTCCTCTGACTCAAGACAGCCACTGGAAATACTGCAAGAAGTCCATAAAGCTTTTACTAGCTAAAACACAAACCACTGACTACTGAATTCATTTTGTAACATGATTAGTCCTTCAAAATGATCCAAAACGGAAAGCACACAACTCAAAATACAAAAAAAAATGTAGCTGAGTCACAAGTCTCTAAACAGCCTGATCTACACTTCTTTTAGCCTATTTTTAGTTGTGCTTTAACAACTTGGGATACATCAATATAAGCTTTTTGAAGACAGATTAGTTTTCTCTCTACTTCTGTGCTTTTTTAGGCTTCTGCACCAGCCAGGGCTGAACCTCAAGTTGTGTTAGCAAGGAATCATGTGTGAAGAAGTGAATTTCTCAGAATGTTTCAAGCCTAACAGTGTAACATGGCAAAATGCTCTACATTCAGCTGAGCAGGGAAGAAAGTATTTTCAAGCCTGAAACATCCATGTTCAACTGCCAGAGTCTCCTACAACTTGACTGCTATATACTCCACTGTTCTGACACAAACAGGGATAACAGATGATCTTCTGGATTTCAATTTAAGTTATGAAACCATGCTCCTCCTGACTGTCCCACTTCCTTTCATCCCACTCACTGTAAGGCTTGGTGAGAATCACAGACAAATAGAGCTGAAAACAAATATGCAACAAGATCAGTTGCATCCTTTATAGACAACAGTTGTATCTATAATGTTCCTGAAGACTTCAAATGGTAAAGGTCCTACAATGTTTACATAATCCATTCCAGGACACCTCTTCATCCTTACCTCTAGAAAAAAAAATCCTAAATTTGCTATTTATTGTAACGTATTCAGCCTATTACTTTTTCTCTACTCACTATTGGCACTGCAGATGTTTTTTCGCCATTGTATCAGACTTCCTCCTCTTTTACATCTTCATTCAAAGCATTAAACTTGTCATTCCATTTCTACAGTTGCTCAGGCCTCCTTCACTAGTTTTCTCAGATATTTGGTGTTATTTATTTTCAAGTTAGAGGAAAAAAGTTTCCACTTGAACTGAAGCATCATCAGTCTGTAGCTGGTCCACATCCTTCTGAAACCATCATTAGTTGCCTTCCTACGTTAACTGATTCTCTGGGGAGTATTCTTGCTGTATAAAAACTTTTTACAAAAGTCACATTCAATTTCAGTTTAAATAAAATTACATTATTGAGGACCATAGAGTGGATGCAAAAATAAAGATAAGATCTTCCTCAGAGGATGTCCAAGAGTAACTGAAGGAAGGGAGCATAAATACTCTCTGTTCCAGCCAACTCCTAATTACACAGATGGTTCTTTCTCAGTGAGATGAACACAGAACCAGGACAAACATACTTCAGAAGTTCTCATTTCAATTTTTTTCTGCCACTACCATGCTTGCTCCTCAGGCACTTACAGAACACCTTGTTGTACAGTCATCCTGTGGCATCCCTTAGAGACATAGCTCAGAGTGTTACAAAGGTCTGAATTTTTCCTTTCACAGATGATTACAGCCACTCCTCATATTCACTGAGACACCCTGCACTAACAGAAGTGTTATTCACTTTAGGTTTGGATTTTTTTGTTCTGCATTTCCTTTTCCTTCATCTATTTAACAGCAAACTAGTGAATCTAAACGTCTTCAAAAGGGTAGTAGACACAGGCTTACATCTCATCATATATGGCTCATTTTGTGTTATGCTGACAGCAACGGTAGCCCAAAAGGAAGTTTCTCACCAACTTGGAAGTCTTCATTTTCCTAATGTTTAGGATATGAGTGGTTATTGTTCTTTGTCCTCCGTAGTAACAAAGATGAACCGATTCCTCTAGACCAAAACAACATTGAAGAGCCACTGAAACAACTCAGTGACTTCAGTGATCATCACAGCTACATTTCAATGATGACAGGGTTGTCAAAGCATCTCATCTTCAAGATTATCAAATTCAATCTTCTGCTTTCAGTTCAATACTCAGTTTCATCTGGCAGCTCATCTGACATTAAAGAACCAAAAGAAATGGATTTTCTGCATGATTTCAATATGACCACTAGTCTTTTGTGTCTAGCTGCTCATACAACGTTTATATTTTAGGCAGAGAAGAACTGTTTGATTACAGTGGGTTGACTGACTCACTTCACACTACTCCCTTTATTCTTGGACAAGATGAACCTGAAAATTACTACTTTTATCATTTCTTTTTTATTTGTAGTATATAGCACTGAACACAATCAACTTTGTTATTATGGAAAAGGTAAACCCTGGTCCAAGACTGGCAAGCTGCCCTTATAATACAAAACAGCCCTGTCGGATGTGCTGCCCATTTTCAGATTTGAACAAACGAAGCCTGCTCTGACCACACAGTTCTTCATTCTCTTCCTTCTCATCACTGTCCATGGAGAGTGGATTACATTAAGCAGCTACTCTGTTCTTTCATTATCAGGGAGCCTTCTCTTTTCTTTTTTCCCCCAAAGACTTTATGCAGTAACATAATGTCCCCTAATATTTTCCTGGAAACTTAAAAAGGAATTCCAATTTTTTTTACCCTTTGTCTTTTACTTGAAAAAATGTTAATAGTTTTCTTCCCAAGCTGAAATTACAGATGCCTTCTATCTTGCTAAGAAAACAATATAAACTCCACATTACATATGTTCTGCAAAATGATACAGAAGTTAAACAAACACGTCATGAAAAATAACACTGCAAAACCCAACTAATGACATAGGCACTGCACCTGCTTTCACATGTTTTCTTGTAATAGTATTAACCTCACAGAACTGGCAAGCAACTGGATAGCTAAGTAGATTGGCAACAGTACACCAAGGCTTTCACCTGGAGTGCATCAGCTCAAGTTTAGCCCAGCTCCCGCTAGGAACTGAAAATGCATGCTCTCCCACAGGCTGTCGATGAATTAAAATGGCAATGGCTATCTGGTTCTTACAGAACAGGAGATCACATTGCAGAAAAAAAGTCATCAGCTTAAACAGTATTTCCTCTTACTGTTAAGATATGAATAACGTTGAACTAAAAAAAACCTACTATGGGTGACTTTGTTTGCTAAAATGAAATGAATGTAAGAAATACTCATTTTAGGCCAGGTAATGGAAAGGCAACACAAAGAAGATTCTAAATCAAACATACTCCATGGGACTTCAGCTTTCACATGTAACAGCCTGCCACCAGCACCTCCATTTACGCTTTCCATGGTAGAAGCCAGATGTGCATGTGCAGAGGAGGCATGAGGACGCATGAATAGCCCAACCGTTTCCAGCCTGTAAATCCATGCAGAGTGTTTGTTCACATCCAGGTGCCTGTCATCCTTATCTGCCAGCAGAGGACCATGAACACACAGTTTTTTGATGCAACCATAGTGCCCTGCGCTGTGATCTCAGCAGATTTCACAGCTAAGAAAAGGTCACACCTCCTAGGAAAACTCTTGCTACACTAAGTGGATCGCTTATTTGGTAAACGCAACTCTTCCTTCTTAGTCAGTGTTAAAGTAACATCAACATCCATCGTAAATCATTAGAAGAGATTAATCCATGGACCTTTGCCACCAAAAAACAGGTCTCTACCACTGCAGAATGAGAGGGAACTGCTTCACTTGGTAGAAAATAGCAAGCTCGTACTCTTTCTATATGCAGAGGAGCCACTGAATTAGGACATAACACAATTTCACAGAATGTCAGACCAGCAAAATATTAGGAAGCAATCTGCTATTTTCAGATGAAACAAACTTATTTGTCATCGCTGAAATACTTCTTATAAGGGCACAAGTACAAGCGCCTGTTCTGAGAGCATGCTCACATTCTGGTTATTGCATTCCACCTCCCTAAATTCACCCCACGCCTTTATCAACTACTCCTCTTTAATTTCTTCTTTGCTTCTCTGACAAAATGCTTCCTAACAAGCACGGGTAAGTCTAAGTTAAACTCTCACTGTACTCTACCACAGGCAGAGCTGTTTCATCCTGAAGCATTTTTACACCGTGTATAGGGCATAGACCCCTTTAAAATCTATACAAAGTCAACCTGTCATACCAAAATAGTTGTACGCTATCCACTCTGGCCATGGAGGAACTGTTTCTCATCATGTATTGATGAGATCTAGTATATCAAACTCCACATCCTGAATGCTAACACTATGTTAAAAGTGCCTGTATAGAAATGCTTTAAAGCCTCATTTAACTTAACTCTAAAAATAAAGATTTATTAACAGAAACAAACTGTAATTAAAATTGCTTTTGACCTAGGTTCTCCCTGCAAAGGTGACAGAATAATGATCTTATATTTACACAGCATCTTTCAGTCTAAAGAATTCCATCCAACAAGTCTGATCTGAGATATAGTTACACAGAAGAGTGTTATTAACATACACAAGTAATCCTAAGTAAACCAATCCACCCAATTTCATTACCAGCAACTGCCAAGCTTGATCCATTCAACTGTGTGTGTTCTCTTCATTTACCTTATTCATCCATCAACAAATTATCCACCAATCAAAAAAACCTATCCCTCTAAAATCAGCAATACATTGACAACAATTCCAGTCTTAATCCTTATGTTTTGCCTACAAAAAAAATAAATATATATATATATAAAAAATCAATCTTCGTCCAGCTTAATTCAACCTCTTCCCAGATCTCCATCACCAACACTATTAACCAACCCCCAGAGATGAACACCAGGAAGGGCTGAACCTGACTTATCTGTCAGAGGGTCTGTTGTTAAGCAGTCACCTGGGCTGTACTGCGATTGTACTAGTTTTTAATACACAGACCAACTTTTTTCCATCTTATTCTGCAAAGGACCTAAACCTGGCTTTCACAACTTTAAAACACCCATTTCTTGCACCATCATGTAAACTAAAGGTCAGTCTCACAAACCAGCTCTACACCAGATGAGGTTTCCCATGTGTATGGTACTCCTACAAGATCACTGTTTTAATTGTCATCACACAGGAAAGGTTATTCTGAAGCACTTGTTTTTATCTTATGGTTACCAAAATAGGCCTTGTTTAAACAGTTGGCTGTCAGGTAGCCACAAAGCATCCACCTCCTCCTCTGCAACTAGAATGGCTGTTGGAAAACATTCCTTGATGCTATCAGTCTGCACAATGATTTTTTTCTGAATACTCACTTTGAGTAAAATTAATTGCAAGAAACCAGTGCAATAACATCATTCCGGTCAAGGGTTCCTCAAGAAAACTGGCATTACACCTTGAACCTGCATCCTCCCTGGCTAAGTCTTCTCCAGGTCTACATGGATGAGGGAGATATTCAAAGCAATGCACCCTGGGAAAGATCCTCCTCATGTCTCTCCTCCTTTCTCAGCCATTGATGGCAGTAGTCACCAGGACTTGCAGTGCACACAAACTAGCCAGATCACAGGAGACAGGTGCTATGAGATCAGGACATCATGATGGGGGGACAGGAAGGAAGCAGTAGTACCTGCTATCCATTATTGCCACCTGATGGCAGTAAACTTCCTTAGATGATCAAACAAAACTATGCAGAAACTGTCAACAAACAAGAAGCTGTCAGCCCTGTGTCCTCTACACCACCCTGGGATGGTCATTGTTTTCTAAAGAAAAACCAAAACAACAGAACAACAAAACAAAAACAAACAAAAAACACAAACAACCAAACAAAACAAACACACACACAAAAAGAATATTCCAGAGCTGTTTTACTAAAAAATCTACCCTAGCTGATCCTTGCACATCCACCATCCCAGCACTGACTCAGCCTGAGCCCATATGATGACCCTGTTCTGAGTCATGCATTTATAAAAGCATAATCCCAATTATCTTGGCATTGGAAATCACTTGGCCGAGGTATGAACATTATGGTTCGAGAAAAATCAAGTCAAGGATGGTTGGCCCAGTATTTGGCCTAGTTCCTCTTGAAACCTGCAGCTGAAACTAGAACAGAGACATGAAAAAGGGCTGTGAGACCTTGTACACTGTCTCCTTGAAAATGGGAAATTGGCTCATTCGGTATATTTGCTAGTGATGTGCCTACTCACTCTCACTTTAAACATCAGAAGTGGCGCACTGGGCACTCACTACACCTGGACTAATATAGGCTCCAATACATTTTTCTGTCCTTAGGTTTTGGCCAGAATTCATCTTAAACTTTTGCTTCCTTGATATCTCAATTTAGTCCTGGGTATTCTCTCATATAACATACCAAAAAAAGATCAGACTCCTTTGACTACAGTACATTTCAAATATCTACATGCAGTTCACCTACCTCCCCATATTAAATGCCAGCCTAGAAGTATGTCTATTTTTGACTATTTCCCTTCAGGCTAATTCCTCCAGACCCCCTAGTATTTTGTTGTTCTTCTTTGAACTTCACTCAAATTGTCAATACCTTCCTGTTGATACAATATTCAGAGTTTTTGAATGTGTTCTCAGCAGATTCTAATAAAAAGGAAATCCCAACTCTTCGTTCTTGGATATGGTACCTTTGTCTTGTCAGCTCAAGCACAAACCATGCTGTTCTGTAATCAAGTCACACTGCAAATTCATGCATTACTTCCTGCTGGGTCTTAATTCTAGATCCCTTCCAGCATCACTATTATCTGTCAGTAAGTTCCCAATTTGATACCCCTTGCTCCGTCAACTTGCCTTTTCCACAAATTTGTTCCCTTCACTCTACTATCCTGTAGGAATTCGCCTGAAGTTCTGTTTCCTCCAAAGCAAAAACATTAGTTTCAAAGGTTATATATAGGTTTTGCTCAATGCCCATGTTCAACAAAGCATTTAATTACATGCCTAACTTTAACCACATGCTTAAATCCAGTTGATCTGGGCAAGCAGAGATGAGCTTAAGCATACATGAGGAAAAAAAAAAAAAGTTAGGCATGGAAGTCAGTGCTTTGCTGAACCAAATCCTCAGTTTCTGTAATCACTTGGATGGTTTATTTTCCATATTTGGCAAGAATTGACAGCTCAGTGCTTTTATGTTACAGGATTTAAAAATGAAGCTTCAAGAGAGTCCAAAATTGACATCACGCTTTTGTTCCTTTCTTAACATAAGAAAAGGAAATAAATACCTCAGTAAATATGCAACAGTACAGTAATCATTAAGCCTATAGGACTGAAACATGCAGTAACTTTATAGTCTTGTTAATGTAGTAATCTTTTAAAAAATTTTGAAAAAGCTCATGTATTTCACTAAGATACAGTGGGCAGCGACTGTCTTGAGAGCAGCCCTGAAGAAAAGGACTTGGGAGTGCTGGTGGATGAGAAGCTCAACATGAGCCATCAGTGTGCTCTCACAGCCCAGAGGGCCAATCGTGTCCTGGGCTGCATCAAGAGAAGTGTGGCCAACAGGTCGAGGGAGGTGATTCTCCCCCTCTACTCCACTCTTGTGAGACCTCACCTGCAGCACTGCGTCCAGTTCTGGAGCCCCTATTACAGGAAGGATATGGATGTGCTGGAACGTGTCCAGAGAAGGGCCACGAGGATGATCAGAGGGCTGGAGCACCTCTCCTGTGGGGACAGACTGAGAGAGTTGGGGTTGTTCAGTCTGGAAAAGAGAAGGCTCTGTGGAGACCTTATTGTGGCCTTCCAGTATCTGAAGGGGGCTACAAGAAAGCTGGGGAGGGACTTCTTAGGCTGTCGGGCAGTGATAGGACTAGAGGGAATGGATTAAAACAGGAGATAGGTCGATGCAGGTTGGACATTAGGAAGAATTTCTTCCCCATGAGGGTGGTGAGACACTGGAACAGGTTGCCCAGAGAGGTGGTGGAAGCCCCATCCTTGGGAGTTTTGAAGACCAGGCTGAATGGGGCTCTGAGCAACCTGCTCTAGTGGGAGGTGTCCCTGCTCATGGCAGGGGGGTTGGAACGAGATGATCTTTAAGATCCCTTCCAACCCTGACAATTCTATGATTCTAAGATACACGGCACGTTCCCTGGTATCTCATTAGCCACAAACGTCGTTGCATGGTTAAATGGAAAGAACGAACCTGTCCATTTTTTAATCCCTATCTACAAAATGCCTTTACATGCAATGGACTTGACTCACTGTTCCACAAAACATGGATTTTTAGGGGGGAGAAGGTACTAGTCTTTGGTTTCGGTCATGGATTGACTATTTCCATAGGTCACCAACTCACATGACAGCAAATGTAAGATTTTACATTCATTACCAGCAGCAAATGCAGTTGGCATAACGGGAACTTCGTGGAGAGTATTTAAAATCACTTTCAAATGTCTTCCATTGTTTACATGCAGAATACGTCACAGCCTTTCTTTCCCCCTTGTTTTTAGTTTGTACTTTTTGTTTTCTTTGCCTTCCCTCACCCTGCTGCCTCATAAACACAGACAGAGGCTAAGTGGGGACTGCAATTAGGCAGCCATACCAAGCTTAATCTGTGGACTACCTAATTGTAAAATTCAAGGTTTGGGATGAATGCCATCTGAGGAAGAAACGGGAGAAGAAAAATTGGAAAATGACTACTTCCTCTCAATCCATAAAGCCTTCCAAAATTCAATTAACATGTTCTAAACTAAACCATCCACACACACTAAAACACACTATTTCAAATATAGACATGAAAGTAGCTGCTCATTGATATTTATCAGAATTGTAATATTCTCTGACCATTCCACTGCCCCCTTTTTTATTGAAGTGGCATCTGTTGTAACACTTTTGTACCTGAGGACTTGAGAGGAACCAGAAAAATACCTATAGGAAATATAATCAAACTGTACATGTCTGTACACACTGGTTCTCTTAACGCTGTGAACCCCCAAAGTCACTCAGAGAATGCCATTCCCACACCTAGCACAAATACTGCTGTTTAATAATGCATACATGACTAAGTTTGCTGTCTTCCCCTCAGCAATTTTTTTCTTGTGATTTTATAGTTTCCCAAATGGAAATAATACCTTCGCTTTCACAGATTCACTGGTGCAACCAACAGGAAAACTACTGCTGTTCTTAATTTACAGTGTGACCAGGTAAATACTGCTGGATAGCACAGACTCATAGGTAAAACTCTGTGAACAACTTTTTGCCACTTCCTCTTACAAAGGAAGGAAAGGTGGCAAAGAGACAAAAAGGTGTAGAAGCTCCTCTGTACAACTACTCATCTGTGCCTACTCAACTCCCTTCCCTACTGCAGCTCAGCATCTCCAGCAGCCTTCTAAGCACTCACACCTGCTGGAAGGCTGAAAAACCCGACAGGCAGCAAGCACTGATAGCGGGTTAGATCCACAGCTTGCACTAATGGATTTTTTCAGATAGATGGCAGTGCACAAAGTGCATCTGAGATTGGTCCAGGGTCGAGATGCCATTTCAATGCTCAGACACTTTAACAGAGGGAATTACTGCATTATCAAAAACACTTTTAGAAAGATCGTGGCTTAGGACCCAATCCTGCTGCACGGTGATAGCTCTAGCTCTTTTGAAGGGGTGAACTGGATGCCAAGAACGTAAACATGGCAAAGCAGCACTTAGGATTTTACTTCCCATTCTTAGGAGAGGCAAAGGATTTTTCTTTCAATACATTCTAACAAATGTAGTTTTAAACCACAGAGCTAAAGGATGACTAACAAGACAAAGTCCAAAAAGATACTGCATACTGGATACACAAGATGGTAAATCTGATTTTCAAGGGTCTGTAATAACATATATTTAGAAATAGTCCAGCAATAAGAACAGGGTATTTCGAATTATTCTTATTGGCAAAAATTCTACAGTGGCTCCTTAATTTTGTGCCCTCTTCATTCTAAAAGACACTGTTATTAAGCTAATAGAGCAGAGTGAAATTTTAACCATTTAACTGCTTTTACCCTAACAAATCCCTTTCTCACAAAAGGAACACATTAACAAAGCAGCTGAAACAAATGGGAGCAAATCTCACTGCACAGTTAGTAGTTCTGCACCTACTACTTGGGGGTTTCGACACCGCAGCTATCATGATGTGGAAGCATCCACCATCGTTTTGTTTTCTGTTCGCAGTAGGGGGTTGCTAGGAAACAAAATACTATTGTCTGATTTCATGATCTATTGCCTGGTTTGCCTGGCAATAGAGTCTTCTAAATCTACTACCAGATTATTTTATATTTTACAGAGAGATTACGACTAACATTAAAATACACGCACACTGAGAGGAACAGTAGAAACTGCCTGAGAATTCAAGGGAAAGGATGTATATATTCCAGGTCGAGGAAGACAAATTATCCTGAGGAAGAACTAGCTTAAGCAGTTTGGTGGTATTTATATACGCATGCACTTACACGTGTATCAGCATTCCTCAACTGTATCTATAGTTTTGCCGACTTGTCAAAGACTCTCTTGCTTCTGAGGATACACAACGTTCACTTACTACTTGAAAGCTACTGTACGCTGCAAGTTCTGTAAATACCACATGCTGCAGAATGCCTGGTGCAGGCAAGCACACATACCAGAGTCATTTTTGTTCTTGGAATTTAGCTCAGGATTGTTCCAGTGCCTTAATTTCTTTATGTAATCTTTTTTTTTTTTTTTTTTTTTTTTTGCATATTTGGACAAATAGAAGAGTCAGAGACAATTCCCTACTCTCCTCTTCCCCCTCCCCCCCTCGGTTGTAACAGAAATAAATAAATAAACAAAGAGATAAATAAAGCATTAGGAAAAGAGATCTAAAATTGAAACCTGCAGTGGTGAACTTCACATATTTTTGCAGTGGCAAGTCTTTGTAAAGTGAGCAATTAAAAGATTATTAAAACTAAAACAACAGCATCTCAACAGCAAGAAAACCAGTTGAAACCTCAACAGCAAAAAACAATCATACTTAAAAAGCTGAGACGGATGAAGAGTTCAGCACAAAGCCAATGAGAAAAAGGTTTGAAATAAGACCTGCAGAGTAGTTATTACTCTTTTAGGTATATCTACAATTTCACACCACGCACAACATGCACTATTTCAAAGTCCTTTCAACTTATTTATCAATGTCTGTGAATTTTATCACTCCATGTTAAATTTGAGAAAAAAACATGTATGAGGTAAATTGCAAAAGACATCAAAGCTTTTGTCACATTACAGCAGAACTTCCAGTGATTAAAAAAATAAACAACAACAAAAAGCCAACAAACCCATAGAAAATAAACAATTCACAAGAAGGATCTGAGAACTGCTTGTCTCTCCTGCCCAGAGATGGATTTATTCAGTCCCTAGCTTCCTTTCAGAAACCAGAAGCCCTCACCAAAAACACATTTAGAATCAAAGAACAAAAGAGTAATATGCAAGAGAGGTTTTTCAACCCCAGCACACAACAGCAAGCTACTTCTAGCGATTAGATCAAAGCAACGAGAGATGGACACGACCCACAACCAATCCCACTCCTCGCCAGGGTAGGATACGGCTATTCCCCAGCTGGTAACTCGCTATAATAACACTGCTAGTTACAAAACGGTGCCCAGCGGTTCCCCTGTCCCTCAGCGGTCGCATGGCGAGATCCTATCACCTACAGCTTTGCTGAAACCTGTTTTAAAGCACCCATTCAAGGAACGGGGAGGAAGAGGAGGAGAGAGATGGGACAGTCACCTCCTGAGCTGCCACCAAAAACTGTTCTGCAAACTGCAAGGAGGCTGCCGGGGTCCAAGCAGCCGCAGCTTCCTAAGTCTCGGGGGAAGAGTGGGGTCTGTAAGCAGGAAGGACCCCAAGGTCCGACCCTGTCTGTCCAGGGTGCGCTGCCCGCCGACCCACGCGTGTGCCCCGGGAGAGGCTGCCCAGCGCGGCGGGGCCCTGCACGGCGGGAGCAGCGGCTGGAGCCCCGCCCCCTCCGCCGCGGCAGAAGCAGCCGAAAAAAAAAAAAAAAAAAAAGAAAGGAAGAAAAAAGAGGGGGGGGAGGGGGTGTTAACATAGAAATAAATAAATAAATAAATAGCCCGCTATCGGGAATGGGGAAATAAAAACCCACCCTAAACAGGCGGACCCCAAACAACAACAAAAACCAGGCGCCCAGGAGAGCAAACTTTCTGACTCACCAGGGAGAGCCCCTGCCCGGGGGTGCGTCGGGCAGAGGCGGGGGCGGCGCACAGCTCCGCGGCGCCGGGAGAGCGGAGCCGGAACCGAGCGAGGCGGGCGCCGGGGCTGCGGCGGGGCCGGGGCACCGCGTCTCGCCCTGCTCCCGCCGCCCTCCCCTCCCTCCCTGCCCGCCCCGTCCCTCCGCAACGCCTTTCCCCGGCCTTCCCCGGCGGGAGCCGCCCGGGGCGGGCTGCCGCCGCGGGACCGCCGTACCTACCGGCTGCCGGTGCGGGGCCGCGGAGCAGCGGGAGCCGCCGCCGCCGCCCCCCTTCGGCGGCTGCCGGGTCGGGCGG
>JANVCC010000021.1:40617704-40683258 GCA_025345505.1 Todiramphus chloris collaris
GCAGCAGGCGGAGGACGCCCCGCGGCGGCGGGGAGCGCGGGGCCGCCGGCGCGGGGTGCCGGAGAGGCGGCGGCCGCCGATGCACAGGCAGCGCGGTGCCTCTGACTCTGTGTGTGTGCGTGTGTGTGTGTGTGTGCGCGCGTGTGTGTGTATGAGAGTGCGTGTGTGTGACTGTGTCTGTGTGTGCCGGGGAGGGATGCTGCAAGGGACCGAGGGAAAATTCTCCCCTCCTAGCAAAGCCGCCGACAAATGGCAAGGCAGGTGTGCAGGGGAGGCAAGGCTCCCTGAGGACGAGGAGGAGGAGGAGGAGGAGGAAGGGGGAGAGGGGCGGTGAGGAGGGCGGGGAGCGCGCAGCCTGGCGGCGGGAGCAGTCGCGGGGCGTCGTGGCGTCCCAGGGGCAGCGGCCCCGACGAGGAGGTCCCGGTGGGGCCCCTGGGGCGGGCGCTGGGGCCGCAAGAAGCGGGGCGAAGCCGCAGCGAAGCGCGCCCCGCTCCGCTTGAGGGGTGGGCAGCGGGCAGCGGTGCCTGCAGAGCGGCGGGGGCCGGCGGCGGGAGGCGGGGACTTTCTGTAAGCTCGGGGTGCTCCAGGCACCCTCGGCAGAGCGTCCTGCTGTAAAGTTCTCCTCGAGATCTCCCCTCAAAAACACCCGGCCGCTGTTCACAGTACCCCGCACAGCTTTGGGACCTACCCCCCCATCCGACAGCATTGGCGCTTCCTCTGGAAGTCCTGCCGCGAGAAATAGTTGCATGCTTTATCTGCAGAGGCTCCCACCTCCCAGTTAGTCCTGGGTTAAAACCGCCGCCGTTCGGGGGAAACCCTTGCTACAGGGTCTGATATTTTTGCTTATTCATCTCCCAGGCAGGAGACTACCCTCAAGTGTGGCAAGAGCACCTGAGCTCACCTTTTTGTCCACGAAGCCATGAACACAGAATCACAGAACGTTAGGGGTTGGAAGGGACCTCGAAAGATCATCTAGCCCAAGCCCCCTGCCAGAGCAGGACCACCTAGATTAGGGACAGCTCTTCGCAGGACAGAGCACTGGACCCGAGGGGGCTGGCAGCAACAAGTGCTTCCCCAAAGCTAAGCCCTGCTCCTAGAGATGCCGCCCACACCTCGCCTGAGCTGAGAGTTAACAAAGGCTTTTGTGGCTGCCTCTCGGCTCCCACAGAAGGTGCCTGCTAATCTGAACTCTTCCTGCTCTTTGAATGGGAAAAACCTGTTCTTCTCCTGGCCTGAATTACCATGCAGGGCTGCGGTAAGCACTGCCTCTCCTCTGTGGAGATGGTTGTGATTTAGTGCCGGAGAAGGCCTTTGTATGCCCATTTATAATACGTTTCAGCACACTTCTAGGTGACGATTAGTTGGTAAGTGAAAAGTGGCTGTGGCTGAAAGGTGGAAACGAACATCAGATATTAAATATTGCACACGGCAGCTATGATTTCTAGTGGTAGGAAGAAAATCTGATAGAAAAATCACCTGCCTCTCTTTTTCCACAGTACTTCTTTCACCAAAGCGGTACTGAATTACACCCACAGGTACTGGGCTGATTATATATGCTCACCAGCCCATCAGTTTGGGTTTACCAGCAAGCATACTTACGCAACAGAATCAATTTCCACACCACTGGGTTTATCTGATTTAAACGATACTGGCTTGTGTTGCCTCTGTGTAGGGTTTTTTCCCTTGGCTGGCAGGGTTAGTGTCACAGCTTCAGTTTGGGGAGTGACAACAAATAATACTGACACAAATTATACCGAGTGACACAAGGACACACATGGAGGACAAAACACAGAAATTAATGCACTGGTTTAGGTAAGCGTTAACTACCTCTGCTGAGGAGCAGAAGTCACTCTTGGCCAGCTGTGCAGATGTGAATTCCTTGTTTCCTGACTGGCTCTTGCTTTGCTTTTTAGTGGCAATAGAGACAGCTGAATAAAGGAAAAGTTGCTAGAGGCATTTCTGTTAAATGTAGCCATGATGAAAGTAAGACTAATAATAACTCGGGTCTTCTATATTATTTGCAGTAAACCACATCTTTTCAGTCTTTTAAAACACAGGCCCTAAGCCTGTTCATTCCTCAGCAAGCACCTGTTAAAAAGCACACAGAAAACTTGCAGGGAAGCTCATGCACAACTCATAGTTCACCTGTACTGTAAATTAGCTTGCAAAGTCAAGGACTAGGTAAAAATAAAAATCATCACACAAACTCCAGTGTTGGAATATATTTCTTAACTTTGTTGCATTTAATCTGTGTTAAATCTGCTGCTTCATCTCTTTCTCCTAGCACTGAATGCAGTTGAACTTAGGAACAGACATATGCACGGATTTAAACACACTCCTCTTGACTGTTGCCTAAGCCTTGGCTGATATAGAACAGACGTAAAAGAAAATACCTCTGCCAATAGTGGTCTTGTTTAACCTAATTGACTGAAGAGTGAAAACACCTGATAAGGTTATTTTCTTGTGGCAGTTTAGGACTGTCCACTCCTTTCCTCCCACAGAACTGCCTGGACAAGTGTGTGCATGTAAACATGCATGTACAGATCTGTGGAAGAAGGTGTTACCTTCTTTGCATGATTTTCACTAATGTTTTCAGCTTTTATTTGCTATTTGTGGGTCTGTACAGTGTCTGATTCCAGCCAAAACCTCACTTCGTTATATAGCTCTTGGGAAGTTGCTGGCTTGACCCTGAAGACTTTACAGTCTAATTTTTTAATAACTGAAGGATTATTTTTTTTTAATTTAAAAATGGACTCAATTTAGCTGTCACATAAACATGCATTATACCCCAAGACTTCAATTGGAGCTGCACAGAGATATCTGAGAGCACAATTAGGCCCTCTGGACCTTTTAAAGCTTCAAAAATAGTAATGTGTAATTCCTTCTTCTGTGGACCCTGCAAGCTTTAAGAGAATTTTGAAAGCTGTAAATTCCTATTTATCCACTAAGAGGCTCACAGGCAATCTTCCCCTAATGGAAATAGGACTGTAAAGCCAAAACATTAATATACACAATATGATACATTACACAGGGATAGACTCATCGGAGCCAACGAGAGGGCATGGCAGCCGTGCCGCTACTGAGCCAGAGCCAAGCAGGTTTGCTCTGCTTACTCGGCTTCCTGCACACGGGACTCGCTATCTGATTTACATTAGCACTGTATGGTTCTCTCAGAAAAAAAAAAAAACAACCCGCAGCCATCTGACCTTTGAATCCCTCATCTGCATTGGCTGGCAGCCGGTGTTGGCGAATCAGAGGGCACCGTTTGGTCTAAAGACGAGACAGCTATTCTTCAATAACTGCACTGTTAATATGCAAATCTCCATCCTCCGTTGACTGTAATCTCCTGCCTCTGATTGGCTCCGGTGATGAAAAAAAATTCAGGTTATTCGTTAGCAGGCAAAATACGCTCTCCAGGTTCCCCCTTAAGATAAAGCATTAAAAAGCCTCGAGAACATACATGCTAGAGACAAACAACAACAAAGCAAGACAAAAAGGAGACACAAAAATGGGATTAGAAGCATGATAAAAAGGGAAATTGTGCATTTAAAAATTGTCCTGATTCCCTTTCTTCTTCCTGTCTTTCTCTCGGGAGTTTTGCCAGTGACTGCAGATGGGTCATTTTTGTTCATTTCTTTTTCAACCCTTGCCTTCTACATACAATGGTTTGCTCGAGTTCACAGCAGACACCTTGAATTCATACTGAGAATGTAATTTCTGTACTGGAAGACATGCACGTGTCTGCCTTCACATGCCAGCTTTGCTGGTCTGCCAACAGAATATTAGGAAGGAATAGATCACGATGTATTGATAAATATCTTGGTATCAGAAAGATGGATGGAGCAATCAAGCAAGAAGCAATCCATGGTTAAACTCTTTAAAAGCCTGTTCAAAAAACAACCACCAAGATTAGCACCCATGTTGGCATGTTCTTCACAGAAGGCCAGACTTGGCTAACCACTAAGCATAGCAGGATGTTTTCTGCAAGACAGGAGCTGATGGGCATGCTCATGCCAACTCAATTGTCAAGAGAACCATTTCACTTTCTATCAGAGTGTAATATGGCATGTAAAAGTAAGATGTGTTCTCCATTACATAGTATAAAACTTAAATATTCTATCAACTCTGGTAGTGTAAAATTCTGAGGAACCTTTGCAGAGCTGGATTGGTGTGGGCATCTCCAAAGTGGATGTACAGACACACTGTTCCACCCTCTTAGTCTTTATTTTATAAATGCTCCTTCATTCTTTCAATTCAGCCTTCCTGAAACATAGCACCTGACAAGCTGCATTGTCTTCAGTCCTGTACAGATGCGGCAAGCTCTCCTGCTTCCTTCTCTGAAGTGGCAGATGAGAATAAGCTGGTAATTTCTTGGATCTATGTATCTGGGCTGAAAACACGGTCCCAGTGAAATCAGTATTATTTTTATCATCGATTTTGTCACAACTGTGATTTTGCTTCTGAGCATTGTCAGCGGCATATTTTAGGAGGACTTGACATTGACTCTGATTTCCAGATAAGATGAAGAAGGCCAGATGCTGTTAGGGTACAGTGAGTGACCCCTCTCTTGCCTCAGGCATTTTGCCAAGGGGCAGCTAGATTATTTTGGGTGGGTGGACAGCCCCTCTGTTTAAAAAGAAGCAGAGTTCTGAGAAATAAGATAATCTTGCCTGTGTTTCCCACAAAGCACATAAGGCAGCTCCTTGCACAACTTACTAAACAAAGAGTGAAGCACGTGCACCGGTGAGGAACCTGCAGTAAGAGTGTGATGGGTTTTACTGAGTTCAAGGCCTTGGACACCTTGGAAGGATGGAAGGCTGAGTTCAGAAGGGACTTCACACAGGGCTTTTGATTAACTTGCCACAAAGAGAGAAGTTGTAAAAAAAAAGATAGCTCTGCCGCAGAGCTGCCTGCCTTTTCTGTCTCACGCAACTCAGATACAGAGATAATGGGAATAGCACAAACAGAAATGCAGGCAGATGTCTGAAACTAAAGGTTAGAAGGAAAAGGATTTGACAAGAACCACATAGGCTTCCCATAGCAAAGGTCAGTCACCTCCACACAAATTAATACCACTTTAGCTACTGAAAAGGAGCTTCAATATTTCAGTTTCACCAAAAAGCCTGAAAAAATGCATTGTGCAATCCATTTATTCAGTTGGTTTTTTTCCCGAGGTGATATGACCATCTCTTCCAAATATATATATAAAGATTCTTATTTATAAATAATAAGAAAGCTAGGTAATAGTTAACTCTTAAACGCATTCTACCTTGTGTTGATCTAGGGGGGAAAAAGAAAAAAAAAATAGTCCACATGCTTCAGCAGCCAGAGCTACAGGCACATCCAACCAGATAATTGACGCAGCCGTTGAGCTATCACAGTGTTAACTCTGTTTTAAGCTTCCTCAAATCATCTAGCATTAGAAAGCATGTAACTTAATTGGATTGCTACAGACCTGACAGTTCCTCGTGTACCGTATGCTAACGGATTGCATCGCTCCTGTATGATTGGATGCATAAGCTAATGCTGTCAGTCCTGAGAACTGTCACCAGCCCCGAAGCTCATCTTTCCTCTTCCAATCACCATTTGAAAACAAAAACCACTGTGTTCCCCCTACTAAATCTGCAAAATATAATTTGAGAGAGTCTAAAACCACCACATATTGGAAGTAGAAGATTTGGGCCAAACTCTGAATCTTTGGTCACGCAGGTGATACTCTGCCATGTGGCCAGTTCTACTGAAACTCCGGTCAATTCTGTCTTGTGCTGTCTCTTTGCTGCTGATTTCCTGAATGCCCATTGTATTTTATCATCATTCTGCTCATTTTGTAACCCAAGTTTCATTTTTATTTAGAAGTCACCCAATGCAAGCGTAGGCCTTGTTCTTAACTCATACATGGGCTATCTGGATATTATTGCCCATTTTAGGGTGGAGGGGGCACATTGAAAGCACAGTGTTTTGCTCAACCTTTTTCAGATTTATGTCAATAAATATTGAGTTAAGCTGCTACTGATTATTTTGTAGACAAATGTCTGTTTTTTTCAACAAGACTGTGGGCAATTTTCAAAACTTTATGGAAGAATTATTCCAATAGGCTAGACCTACTTTTTTTTTCTTTTTTTTTTTTTTTTTTTGGTGTGTGCGTGTGTCTCTTTTTAAACCATTCTTAACAACAGCTATGCAGAAAATTATGTATAAAATTACCATTTTTAGTGACTCTTCTCTGCGGGTACTATCACCATTTTTTCAGCAACCGCCCCTCTTCTTTTTGCCTTAGGTGATGAGTAGTCCTTGTGAAAACCTATTTGATAGTCTGTCAAAGGATTATTTTTCCCAAGCAACACCTTTCTTTAAATCAAAGACAGCCTGACCTACCTTGCTTGTGAAGATCTTCCTGAGACTACAAAATCCTTCCACTGTTCTTTATCATAACCACATCACTATGCAAAGTCTCCATAACCATTAATTATCTATACAGCCTGTCCACACTTTCCATGCATACTTCCATCAAGTAATCCTTAATTCAAGCAACTCTCACTCTCAACATTGCACGTCAGTGTTGTAAATAGTCTAGAATTTTACTGGGAGGAGACACCCTGATATTTTTCCCACTTAGTTCAGAGATCTGTAAAATGCAGCCACATCTGGGGTGGCTCTGTAGCAATACACAGCGGTGCTATATAGCACAATGATCAGGAATGGAAAATAAAGACTAATGTATTCAGCTGAAACGGCAACTGAAATTTCCATAGGCAGAATATAATTACCTGAGCTGGCATTCTGCCAGAACACTGGGGTTAGCATTATTACTCCTACAATATTCCTATTTATGGGCAATATGGAAAAAAAAATAACAACAGAACTTTTTAATTGAACCAGTGTGAACTCAGCTACAGTAGGTTGCAGTCCAATTAAAATTGACAGCCCAGTGAAGGGGATACATGTATCACACAAATAAATCTAGAAATCTCTTTTCCTTTGTCTTCTCTTGGTGTTTTTTGTGTGTTTGTTTGTTTTGATTTTGTTTTGTTTTAGCGGGGTTTTTTTGGTGAGTTTTTTTGTTTGGTTGGTTTGGTTTGCCTTTTTTCTTGTTGTTGGTTGGGGGTTTTTTTTGTTTTGCTTGGTTGGTTGGTTGTTTTTTTGTTTTTTTGATTGTTTGGGGGGTTTTGTTTGGTTTTTGTTTGGTTTGGTTTGGTTTCTTTTTTTTTTTCCGCTGGGTATTTAATTTCATTTTCTAAATCTTTTGATGCCAGGAAAATATCACTGACTGGAAACACTTACTAGCTTTTTGCAGACAGTTTTCGTAACTTAAAATAAAGACAGAAAAATATATCCTGTTAAATGTTTCAGCGTTGCACTTCTTTCCTTTTCTACAGCACAACAGTATTAAAATTACATTGGCTGTGCAGCAGGAGATTAGAAAGAGCAAGTGCTTTTAACCTTTAATAGTAAATGACGCTGAAGTCACTGTCTTTGAAGCACACACAGTGACTGCACTACCAACTGGAAACCTGTAGGTAACCTACAAGCAAAGCAGTCTGAGGTTAACTCATGAAAGGCAAAACTATTTTATTTTATCTTTTTTTTTTTTCCTTTGGGGAAAAACAAATGCTTGGAATGGCATAAAATATACTGTTTTCTTCTGGTTCTGTACTCTTTATTCACATGAGTATATCAGAAACGTAAAACCACGCAGGTCAATGGGACTCCTGGGGAATTAATATTCCCTATCTGACAGAGGTGTTGTGAGGTGTACTTCATTAGTGTTCTGAAGCACTCCGAGAGCCCTAGATAACAGCTGCTATATGTTGTAAGAAAATAGTTCTATTCATTATTACAGAAGAGCTAAACCATGTTTGTAATTGACCGTTGCCTGAGTCTTCTCTGAATTTATTGGGTTCGGAGATATGCCTCAAAGCAAATCTGTTATTTAATAGAATGAAGAAAGTAAAGCAGCAACAGGGTGTGTTTTAACAGCAAAACAGAAGAAAGCTCCCCTGGGCTGTATCCTATTGACCTCTAGTTCCATTATTGTTTCTAAAATGTTTTTTCCATTTAAGGCACTGCCACTGAATCCTTCCCAGGAAACCCTGGGAAAGGATATAAAGTGAGGACTCTACTAAGCTTGTAAGTAACATCTCTAAAAATGGAGGTTTGATTTATGTTTTACTGACAGACAGGTTTAAGGGGGAAAAAACCCTCCAAGCTTTGGTTATGAATCTTCTATAATACAATAAATGGTGCCATCTACTGGCTCTCTTTTGCTTTTGATCAGTGTCAGGGTATGTTTGTCCAGTATAGCCACTGCAAGTAGCATTAAAACACCAAAGAAATCAAACTGTAGATAGCGTACTTCCTGACAACAGATCTTGGAATGATTTACAGGGGTTTCCATAAAGCAAACAAGCCTAAAATGAAATAAGAGTGGTAGGAGGAAGAAAAAATGGCAAGATGCAAGCAAGGAATGTGAAACTGGATGAAGGGTCAATACAGAAGACAGATACAGCTAAGCTGAACCAGATGTAGCCATCCCATAGGACAAAACACTGATGAGACTCCTTGGAGAGAAGAGCTTCTTCAATCCCTCACAATTAATTTTCTGTTAGAAAAAGAATAGCCAGTCATGCTGGTTTTTCCCTTCTACCCACTCCAGTTACTCCTATTAAACAAAGAAGAAAATGTAAACATCTCTGACAGAAGAAATATACAGATAGACAGAGAAGTTATGGGTCAATTTATTTCTCAGAGCTCACTATTTTTCCTGATCTACACCAGGAGCAAGATCTGACTCCCTGACTTAGTTGTCAGAAAACTACGTGAACTGTCCCATGTTCTACTCTTAGGTACGCTAAGCAATCTTGACACCTTTTCTGGGGCCAGTCTGGACTCACTGAGTAAAAGGAACTGCTACAGAATATTTTGTTGTTGTGGCTTTCAATGCATGTGGATAATTTGCCTGAAAAAGCACAATTACCAGTAGACCTATTTTAGTCTGATTTCCTAAGGGAAAAGAAAAAAAAAAAAAAGACTAGTTGAAGCATCTGGCAAAGGGGAACCAGTCTCAAAAACATACAATTTTATCACGTGCTTCAACAAAAGCCGAGTGACTATTAGTGCTCCTTTGGAGGAAAAAGCACAAGTGGAATCTCCTCTTAGACGGCAGACAACCTCACCAGATGCAAATCCATAGGAAGGTGCTCTCCTTCAGTTTGGCTGCTTCTAAAACGTTTGGCTTACCTGGTAAGAAACAGATAAACAGCAGAGGATGGAAAAGTATCAAAGAAAATTCCAGCTTCTTGGGCTCCAGCTTCATCTCCTGTCAATGAAAATCATGTTTATCTGTGCCTCATGGAGTGCTTTTAGACTTTAAAAGTACAAGATATGATGGAAACCATACCTTGACACAGATGTATATTTCTCTATTTCTGACTCATAAATGAAAAGAGAGTCAGTAGGTCTCACAGCCCAGTCCCATCCCCACTCCCAGACACCAAGTTAAGACTTTTTTTATATAGCCCTTGGGAATATGAGTTTTGGCAGCAGCCACACACTGAGGAATTTCACACAATTCTACTTCATTTGGAGCTGTGCTGGAAAGGGCTGGGAACACTGGTATTGCTGTGTAGAGTCTTTCATGCAGCCCTTAAAAATGAAAGCTTCTGGAAAGTAAAACCACAGAACACAGGTTGAGAATTTTATTGTCACATGTGTAATTGTGACTTTCCAAAACAGGTAAATGAAGGTCACAGGGAAGTTTTTGACAATAAAAGTGGCGTATATTTTGTGACTGGCACACAGACCCAATCTAACAGAGACTGTTTTCATGTCAGCATGTGCAAACAATTTCTTCTCACTTGATTTAGTTTACCCAGTAGTTAACACCTGAAGTTCTATAGATTTGGCATCCTGATAGATAGAGGATCAGTTTTGTAGCAGGCTTTCATTAGTCTCCCTTTGCATTTTCCATCAATCTTAGACTAGTGTAAGATTTTAACCTAATGAAGATGATATTCAGCACATTAATTTCTTCCACCAGGCAGGGCAGTTTCCATCCTAGTACAGGTGTGAAAAGGCAAGAACTCTCTTTCTGTCACAAACTCTAACCTTCTGTATTAAATGGATCCTAACTAGTCTGTAGCAATCTCTTAAGCAGCATGAAGTCTTAAGAGAAGAGGCCTATCTGCTATAAGAAGGGTGCTGACAATACTTCCATTCTTCAGCTCCTATAAGAAGTTCTCTGGACAATGTGTAGCACTGGAGAAACTGGCTATTGCTGCTGTGCATGAAACCCATGGTTTCCAGATGAATTCTTGGCTCCAGGAACAGGCAGGGAGCAAGCATGAGTTTGGGCAGCAGATGGGGACATTGCTAATTGGTCTGTTTTGATGCTGGGCCATTCACTGACAGACACTTCACATTCTCTCTTAGCAGTGATTTGCCATGTCAAAGAGCTACAGATATTAGAATGATAACAAAGAAAGTGAAAAAAGCAATCACTTCAGGGAAGACAAACATTTTTCCTCCACTGCTCTAACCAAATTTGTTGCAGAATGTTGTGAGGCAGCTTGGACTCGGCAGACTTTTCACAGTCCAAAAGATGCAATTTGTCCTTCTTTACAGTGTCAGATGGCAAGGATGTTATGTGAGTGCCATCATTTCTACTGCATTTTTGCTGCTCTCTTAAAAAGCCTGGTGACCATTACAGAAGAAGGCAAGCAGAATGGCCTACCATACGGCCCAAAAAAATAGGCTGGGTGAAAACTACCATGAGAACAGTGGCTCATAAGCAAGGGATCAGAACTCAGTAAGGGTTGTGACTGCGACAGAAGTTTTATTGCAAAAGCAGGGTTCACGACCAGAAGCAGGAACAAAAAGACTGCAGTTGCAACTGGAAGAGAATTCGGGAGCATGCTGGAACCAATGGAAAAGCTTAGGAGCTGTTCCAGTTTAAAAAATGTCAGTATATTACAATCTTCATGCTATGTAGAACTTCAACTTTCACATTTTCTCCTCAGGGATTACTGACTACAAATCTTAGTATTATTGCAGGAACAATTGCAACTTTGTCTTCTGTAACGTCTCTGACATATTTACATGCTCTGGGAAAGTAAATGACCATTATTATATTGCTTTGGGGGAGATATGACATCAGAGAGTCTGTCTGCCTTTCACTTTTGAGCAGAGTTGCTCATTTCTCTGCAGTTTTTAAGGATTTTTTTTTCTGATTTTCATTAAAATGAAAGAAAATTAATCTGCTGTACTCATTGCAGGTCTGTCATTTACAATGCAGTAAAACAAACAAAATATTTTTTTAATGGAAGGGATATAAAATGTCTTCTCTGTCTGTGCCTAAAAAGAAGGAATTTTACTGTCCATGTGAATCTGTTTAATTATCACACATGGAAAAATGTCACTCTGTAGAAGGCCAAGTTCTGTTCTTTCATTGGTGCTGTATATTTCTAAATATAGGAGATCATAATGGGAAGTGCTGGCAGAACAACAGTGGAGTACCTCAACACAAAAGGTAATTTGAAATTTAAAAGCAACTATTTCGCCTTGACTTTTCTGAACGTCACCAGCTCTATCCCAGACGAACACAGGAAGAAAGACTCTTTGCTGTGGTATTTTCAACAGTACGTGACCAGAAGTTGCCTGAAATCAGTGGCAAACATAGGCTAAGTGAAAATAGTGTCCTGATTTAAACCAGACACCCAGATTTTACATGACTAAAAGTTAAGCAAGTTGCCTCTATATGGAAATATCTGGAAGAGCCTGAAGACCAGCTGAAGCTAATTGTGTTGGTTCCTTTTGTAGCACATGGAAAAAGAAAGAGTCACATCCACAAGGTGATTCACGCTACCTCTAACAGACATCAATTCCAGCATGCACACCTAGGTGATTCGCTTACATTAACTAATGCTTAAATGGCTAAATAGAAGACAAGACAGACTCCAACACAGCCAAACAGAATACCTCTAGCGAAGAACATTGCTGGAGGGCACTCCCACTTTCTTAGAGCAATTAATTTCATCAAAATATTTATTTGAGGAGATGGTGAATCACCTTATTAAGGTACCTCTCTTTCACATAGGAAATCTAGCTTATTTGTTTACATGCTTGGAATGGCTAAGGTTAGGCAAGAAGAATCCCACACAGATTCAGCAAGCTTTGCTGCAAGTGGTCATCTGCCTTACTGTCCATTCTACTATTAAAAGCCTCTTTGCCATGCTGGAGGAGGGGGCTGGTCACCTAACACAACATCCAGGTGCAGGCTGTGGCGGGGGGAGGTGTTTTGCAGGTAAATTACTTGGAATTCTAGCACTGAAAAACTGTACTAGTGTATCTACTAAGGGACATCATTCCCAGTTGGAGTTTATTAGGCACATCTGCTAAAGTAAGAGAATCAACGGCTGTGAAACAGACCATTCGCTTTCATGGCTGCTAAACCCCCACTGAAAAGGTACTTTCTGATTCAAACTCACTGTCAGGTTAAACAAACATGTCCTGAACTCTGCCCTAAAGACAACTGGTACGTATCGAAATAAAGTGGACATGTATTTCACACTGGTAATTTGGACTCAATGGCCAAAATCTCCCTTTTGTTATCTCTAACAAGCATCCCTCATTTTTCATTCCAGAGACGAAAAAAATCTCAATGAATGTATTTCCAATCAAGCATTTCATCAGCATTCTCTGCTTTTGTATTGCACGTTTCTAAACTTCCAATTTTAGTATACTGGCACATGTTTTCTATTAACAGATCTTCTCTTTCTCATTTATACTTGACCTTCGATACATCATTAATTAAAGTTGTTAGCATCGCAGTTTGTCAGCTCTTCTTGTGTTCCATTGCTTCTAAAAACAATGTTGCATTGCTGGTTTTCTTATCAGCTGCTCTTTTATGCTTTTATGACAGCTTTGTGTTGTTTGTTTCCCAATGTACATTATTTTCCACACTTATGTATTAAAAGCAAACATAATTATACTAAACGGTATCAGAAAATTAAAGCACTTGGGAAATACACTAATGAAAGTTCAACACTCCCTTTGTATGAGAAAATTAGCACTCTTGAAGGTCTAATAAGCATGGTTAAGAATGTCTCTGGTGCCAATAACCTAAAAAGTAGTCTAAATCCCCTGTGCCATCAGCTAGTAATGTAATGTAAACACCAAGAAAAAAACCAAACCAAACCAAACCAAACCAAACCAAACCAAACCCAACAAAAAACCTGCTGAGAAAAACAAAACAAAACAAAACAAACCAAAACACAACACAAGAACACAAATATTGTAAAGCCATTCAAATGGAAAGAAAACTATCTGCAGCTGCCTGGGCAATATGAAAGCAAAGTGAGTTAGATTAAGTTTTTTAAATGACAACTAAACTACCTATGGGGGTAACTGCCAACACGTGGTTTCTTTTTTTCAATTCCAGACTTAGTGAGTTGAGTGGAGTTAGACTACACAAAAGCTGCAATAAATCAGCAATTGATCTATTAGCTCCTACTTTCCAGCCAAAAACCAAAACCACTTTGAAATTCTTAATTAGTATGTTTCTGAAAATGGAATAAGCACTCTCTGTAGCTTCTTTTTAGGTATAAAAGGAAAGGAGTCAAAATCACCAAAATGTTGTTGATTGCTACTGTAAGAACTGAAGTGGCATTACATCGATTGCAATGAGTTACTTTTGATTTCATACTTTGATCCCTCTCTGAGTAGTGAGGTGTTTCTTTGTTGCTTTGTGAGTGCTAATTGCTGCAGTGCTGTGTTAAATCATTGTTATGCTGGTTTTCTTGAGCAGCAGGATGGATAATTGAATAATTACAAAGGCGAAGTTCATTAAAATGGGTATGGCTATAGAAATGAGATTTTCCAGCAATTTATTGAGAGACTGTGTACAGTTATGCAAACAATCTGTTGAAAAACTTTCTTTTCCTATCCATAAGATCAAATCTTTTGTGCACACAGCTTCTCTCCGAAGCAGACCAGGAAATGACAACTGCACTGGGCAGACTTTCTTCTCCACATGCTACTGTGAGAATCTTTAAACCTGGTATGATTCAAAGTTCAGCCACAGAATTCCTCTGTTGTTATGGGCAACTCACCAAAACTCAAATTCTGCATGTAAAAGTGTGTTATAGCTGTAGAAACTACCATATATCACTGAATAGCCTGCAGAATAACGTAAGAATGTCAAGGAAAGAACTGACTTACACTTTAGACTTTCAAGCCATTTCTTTTCTAGTGTAGAAGACAGCAAAATGTTGGGTCCCATGAAAGTTGAATACACCTGAGCTATTAGGTCAGAGAATGAAGGAGTAGCTTCAGCATTGAGCTGCAACAGGATCTAGGTGTTACCCGTCCAGCTGCCATACTCTCTGCCTTAAAAAATTTAGAGCAGCTAGTGCACCCTGTGAGGAAGCACTGGAGGTGCCATGAAGAAGATGGAAAACTGAGCATCCAACAAATCTCACAGATTAGCTTGAAGGATGAGTTAAAAAAAAGTAACCTTGTGAGATTCTACTGATACTCATAGAGTCAACATTAGGAGCAATACTTTGGAACTTTTGCACAGGTCTCTGGCACGTGGGTTAATGGACACTGAGAGGAGAGTAATGTAGACTGCGATTCCCTGGCAGGTGAAGCACGATCAGATTGCCTGCTAACTGTGGAGGATTTTTCAGAGTGAGGAACCTCACATTCCACTATGGGCTCTGTAGTACAAAATGAACACAGGCTTACATACTATTTTCCTTCCTTCCCCAATTTCTTTTACTTCCACTGATTGCAGTCTGAGTCTAACTCTCATTCACATTCCCCTGCTGTCCTTGTCTAAGTTTATTACCTACATTGGCAACTTCATCCTCATTTTCAAGGGGCTGCTCAGCACTTTTCTGGTCATTAGGTGCTAACTTTAAAAGTCTAGGCTACAAAGAAGCCACTGGAAATTCTCAGTGATGCAAGTATTATTGGAAACTGATGAAATAGGTCACATGAGTGGAATGCTGAAGAACTTCAGATAAAACTTGTTTAGGGGTAGAAGTGAAAGTAGTGAATGTAGTGGTGGTACTATAAAGACACTGATAGCTGGTCTGTATATCCCAGTAATTCAGAAACTAATTGCCAATGTCCTAAACCACAGAAGACAAGGAGAGATTACAGCAGAGTGGGAAGGAGGGAGAGTCTTTATAGACCATGAAACTAGACCAGAATTATTTCTTACGACTTGTCTGCAGTGAGCGGCAGACTGCGGGGGAGCAATTGTCTTGCCTTGGGAGAATTCAATTTCAGAAATGTAGCATGGAGGTCACACTGCTTATTAGAGTTTCTAAAATTATTCCTTGTGATCCTTTAACACAGAAAGTATTACTGCTCTCAATACAGGGTAACTCAATTATGGTCTTACTACGATGGATAGAGCTGTATTAATTCCTGTCCTGGAGTCAGTGAGGGATAACTGGAGGTGATAGATGGGATTATGTCATGTAATTTTAATGATCTACCATAAGTTTAGAACTAGCTGTCCTGGACTTCTTATGTAGGCAACTGAGGGAAGTAGGCACTGCTAGAAGACAAATTATGCAACCTGCCTTAGAGCCCTAAGATGTTTCATCTCACCTCCTGTTACTTATCCAAGAGGTAAATTTCTTCCCATCCAGATCCCCTCCATAGTCAAGGCAAAGGGCAAGGCAGCACCAGAATGTGAGTTACTAAATCCTAAACTGGTGCCCAAGACAGGCAAGGAGAACACCCTGCACAGTAGCTGATGCTGTGAAATGGCTAATCTCCCATGGTTGATGAAGGTTGTCAGAGAAGATGGCCAGGGAGAAGCAGGTAGAAAAAAACAAATGAAAATTAGAAGTTCTATGTCAGAAACTAAAAAGGTGCTTAAAAAGCAAAGACTACTCCATCAAGAAAGAGGAAATCTTTAGCTAAAAGCCTACTCTGGTTCACTGGTAAATGGAAATAACTGTGAGAACCAGCCTCCCACTGCTCCGCAGTGTAACATATGGAAAACATGACATTGAATGTAATATAAAAATGAGAAGCTTACAGAAAAGGAAATCAACAGGCAAAGCTAGAGAAATACAAAGTAAAAAAGAAAAAAAGATACTGAGATTTTACTAATAACACTGTTGTGCCTGTGGTGGTTTAAGGATATAGGGCTTGGATGTATCTTACCTAACTTTAGACATCAGAATATAGTTATTTACATCTGACCTAGTGACCCCTCACTCCTTTCACAGTCAATTGAGAGAAACAGGACTTTTTAGAGCATGATTTTTGTCACCCTAATGCAACTATATAAAGCAGATCAGATGAAACATCCTCTAGCAGTGTTTCTTTCCCACCATGACTGTAAAGGAAGAACCAACAGATGTAACTGGGAAAAACAAAAACAAAAAACAAAATGTGAGATACACAAGCTGTCCTCTGCCAAAATGTTTGCTTGTTTTTCCAGCTCCATCAGTTAACCTAATACAAATGCATTAGCAATTAAAGAAGTCTTAGCAACAGTATGAACTCATTTAAGAA
The DNA here is from genome assembly GCA_025345505.1 of Todiramphus chloris collaris. Taxonomy (NCBI): domain Eukaryota; kingdom Metazoa; phylum Chordata; class Aves; order Coraciiformes; family Alcedinidae; genus Todiramphus; species Todiramphus chloris. Next base: position 40,634,241 of record JANVCC010000021.1, read on the forward strand.
ATGGTAATAATTTTATTAGAGATGTACAAAAGGTAGATAGTGTATTTGTACTGCACTGGAGTGGAGCACTCCAATCCTTGAGTAGCTGTGACAGGTATGATGAAACCTGAGGGTAAAATTTTAATCATGAGTCCCAGATAATTTTTATCCAAGTTGGCTGAGAAGGTTTCTAGTCTACTGATGTGAATTTTATATGAATGTTAGAAAGTCAGGATTCAGTAGATCAGAATTCTGTGCCAATATTGAAAAAGAGAAAGATGGTAAAAGTAGGTAATTACATGATGGTTACCCTGGAACTGTCCTCCCTCTCCCCAGAAAAGCCCCTGCCAATGTTCAATCCTTTGCTCTAGAGCACGTAGACATAAAATAAACCTTTACATGTGAGTAAACAACAGACTGGCTGTGCTATTTCTGCACTTACCTCACACAAAATAGGCATTTGAGTCTTATAAATTAAGGGTAGCTGCTCTAGGATTCCTTTGTAATGATTGTAAAGAGCCAGACTCTGCCACAGGGCACACAAGAACTGAATAGTCCGCAGGATGCCTTTCTCTTGTTGAGTACAGTGGGTGCCTCAAGCAATGACATTCAAACTTCATGTTTAAGCTTTCCAGAACACCGACCTTGAAACAGAACTGCAGTTTCAGGCCAAAAGATTCAGCCCGGGCAGGGTTATTTAAGAGGCTTGAAAACATAGGTTTATATAATACGTTGTAAATCCATAACCACCAGCTATCATCAGTTTTAGTCAGTTATGAGTCTGACCTGACCCTTTTGAAACATATTTTTCAGCAAGCACAAGGAAGCCAATGATCTTAAACAGAATATCTCTTACTAAGTAGAAAGTGACCTAAGGAAAAGTTTGTAGAAGACTGCTTTTAGCTGACAAAAACGTTTTTAAAAAGTATTTTTAAGAAAAAATTTGAAGTCCTGCTATTTGTAGTGGACTTTGCATTATAAGTAGGATAAGACCGGAAGATCTGAGGAAATTTGCCATTTTTTTCCACTTTCAAAAACAGAACAATAATTAAGAATCAATAAATCAAATCCTCTAGATGTTGCTGGCAGCTGTAAGAGGATACTCAGCATCTCCTTTTCGTCTTGCCTTTGTAGAAATAAAATAGCAGTTAGGAGTATTGATCACGTTCTGTACAAATATTAACTTTTGCCACAATAAGTATTGATCTTCAAACACAAGTATGAAAGGCGCCTTTACCATGTAAAAAGGTATTTCACCACTAGAGGGAACTATTGGATTTTACTGACAGTGGGAAAAAAAAAGCAACCGCATTTCAAACTGTCCGTGTTAATTCCTCTCCAGAAAAGTCTGAATAACTTCGTTGAACACACTGCAAGGTGATACATTACGTTCATTAATATAATGTGTAGGTGATAGAAAAGCATTGAATCTTTTATGTGACATTTAGGCAATAATTATTGAATATACGGTATGTGATAGTTATAATAAAATGAGATATTAAGAAGTTTGCTGCGTTTGGAAAGATTTAGCCAAATTATGTAAAACTACACTATGTTAAAATTTAAAAAATCTACTGTAAAATGTAGAAACACTCATGTAATTTCCTAATAGGAGAAAACTCTGTTCAACACACAGCACTGTCCTTTGATTATTATTGTAGCAACCATTTCTAACCAGAATTACATTTAGTGACATGATAAAGCTGTCGCCTCTGTCTGCTTTCATCCAGATGGGGAATGTGCAGTGCAATTATCATTCTTTTGGGGGTTAAGGAAGGGAGAGATCTTGTTTGTTTATCTTGCTTACTCCTTTGCAGCTTGTGGTTTATTTTTTTTCTCTTCATTTTGTTGATACATGTTGCTTCCTCTAAATACTAGAAAAAGTGAAGTGAAAGAATTGAACATGGTACTTTAAGTGGGCTGTGAGTTGTTTTGACTGGATCCGTGTTTCTGAGGCAGTTCATTGTTCTGCCTTAACCCTGCCCCTGAAAAAGAGTGTTTGACTCCTGCAAAGTAGACAATTAAAAGAAAAATATTTCAGTACTGCTTGGAATTCCTCAAGAAGTCACTACCTTGACATGACTCAGAGCAACATTCTACAGCCACATTTTAACAAAGGATCTAAAAATTACTTTGATAATGATGCATTCATGCATTTCAGAAAATTGGATGAGACTTCTGAAAGATCTTCTTTTCATGCTCAGCAGCATGATATACCATCAATGCACAGTGTGGCCATGATTTCTTCTTCCCCTGAAGCATCATGTATGAACCATAGAGAACAGGATGAGTTATTTACTGTCACAGTCATGCACATGTCTCTCTGCATGTGACTTTCCTGAGGGACAAAGCAAACTCTGCAACCGAGGCAAAGCAGCATAACATTGATGTCTATCCCCAACGTACCTTCACTCTTCTGTTGCATATTGCAGGTAGCCTTGATGAGAGCAAAGATCTTAGCAGGTATGTCTGTAGTATCTGACACATTTCCTCTGCTTCAGCATTTGAGGTTGTTGGGTCACATGAAAGAGTTTCATGTTGAGCATCAGCTTACACGGCATGGGGAAAGCCTTCCCTCTAGCACCCATCAGTATATTTACTACATCACGTGACGTGATCCAGTGGTTGTATTGTTTCCCTATCGAGTGTGGAGTTCCCCCAGTAACTTCCTACTCATTTACACTATATTGTCAGAATAAATTCAGTTTCTTGTGCTTCAGACTTTTGCCGAGTGGTGGGTAGGACACATTGGTTGGTAAGTTTTTCCATGATTATTTGTTTACATGTCTGTTGGTGCTTGCTGTCCTTTCTGCTGTTCAGAGTGGGCAGTCGCTCCTCTTGCCTGCAGAGCACAAAAGCCAGAAGTTCCTCCTTTAGCCCCTCAGACTCGACTGGTATGCTTCTCCACTGGGAGCTGAGAGAGAGATCCTTACGTAAAGTGCACTCACCGAGTTATCCCCTGAAAACCATAAATCATTCTCCTACTTGTTAAGAGTGCTTGCTTGCTAAGAGAAAAAAATGCCCTGAGATAAACCTACTACTGTTCAATGCTGTACCAGGAAAAATCTGCCTTAGCAGGTTGCCAGGATTTGCTGGAATTAGACATTTTATAAAAAGCTACACACATTTTTCTTTTTTCATATGTGGTACTGAATACTGATAGTTTAGAGAAGGCAGTAATTTATATCTGTTGTCCTTGTTTCCACTGAGGTTTTTCCCAGATGAGGTTTTCTGCCAATTAACTGCAATTCACTACTAAAATGTTTATTCCTTTCTTATATTTATTATCTGTTAAATATTAAAAGCTAAATTTGAAATGCTGCACATGGGAAAATGTGTAAATACTGCATGATACAAAGTTCTGTTTAATCAGAAGCATGCAGAATGTACTTGATTCTGTAAATTGTGGTGTTTAGCATATGAAACAACTGAATGCAGATTGTAGATTTACTCAGTGACTAAACTCCTACAAGTTTGGTGGGGACTGAGGATAATCAAAGCTTCAAAGATTAGGAATGATTCAACTCAGGTATCAAAGCATTTGAGTTAAACACATAAGTAGTTATCTTTATGTGGGAAGCGTGATTATAGTGGTGGCATTTAACTAGGACAGTGATACAGGATGACAATAATAATAATCAGAGTCCTTACAACAAATTATTTCCGAGGTGAAACAGACTTTTTGCAGCATGGTGGGCTTTGCACTAAACAACATTTGTATTAAAGAGTTCATAATCTATGTAGTCAGCAAAGTTTAATTAAAATGGATTAAGGACTGGATAACACATTTCCACAAAAAATTGTTAAAGAAGCTCCAGCATATGAAGGGGGTACTCATAGTGGGACTCCACAAGTATTGATATTAAGACCAATGCTAGTATTTTTATTTGATAAGGAATAAAAGATAAACCTAGTTCTAGTCTTTTTTTTTTTTTTTTTAATTATATGAGAGGAGAACAGTTACACATAGCACAGACACACAGAGTGAAATTAAATAATTGAACTATAGCTACATTTTGTAGCAGGAAAGCTGAGGTGTACTTTCATTTCCAACACTCCCACCATTCTTAAGGGGATATGGCTAAACCGTGCAGCAGCTCCCTTCTGGCCTGCACAGCTGAGTTTCTTCTTGGGAAAACCAGGATGTGAATTGGAGGGAATCACAAGTGGCCAGGCCACTTTTTGATAGAGAACCCACATTTTGATACAGAGTTCAGCTATTACCAGATGTAGGGGAAAGCTTGATAGTTACCAAGGTATTTGAGACACAATTGAGATAATCTTACCTTATGTAAATATGTATATTAAAAAAGCAAGTTTTGCTCTGAGGAAAAAGGAGGAATACACGTGTGATAGCTGAGATCCCTTGAAGTGAGCAGAGTGCCCCAGTAGACAAGAACATGACCTCTCTTGCAAAGTACAGCAAAAAGGACTGTTAGAAGACTTAGGCCTTGGATGACAGGAAGGCCTCTCTGTAGAAGGCAACATTTCCTCTGCTTACAGCACTAACAAGAATATTACATACAGCTCTTGTATTCATCTTTGTTAAATATTGAACAATTTAGAAACACGTACAAAGGAGACATAAAAGTAATGTGAGATCCTAAAAATTACTGAGATTTATGAAAAGGAACATGGAAAATATAGGTCTAAGTTATCTACTTGATGTGAATCATGCTGTACATGTGTTGATATGTAGAAACTGCCCTAATACCCACAGAAGTAATAATGAACATCTTCATTGGTCAAAAAGAAAAATAAAGGTTAATTTTTGTTAATTTAGAAGTTTGGATTGTTTGCTAGAGTTGCTTTCAATGGATAATTAGTGCAAGGTTAAATTGTGATACTATAGTCTTGGTAATAAGTGTCAAAGTACATTTAGTCAAAGTAATTTGTGTAGCTGATAAGAAACGTTTCTTGATGCACTGACTGTTCTGGTTCAGAAATAATTAGAAACTATGAAAACAAGAAAATATTGGTGGTAAAAGGCACATTTAAGAGCATGCAGTCTTAATACCCTGAGAAGTTTGGATGTTGTACCACTTTTAAGGGAATACATTAAGCTAAGTTTCTCAGTCAGATCTTACACTCAATAACTGTGATAAAGCCTGATAAGGCTTTATCAATTTAATTCAGCAAGACAACAGTGCATAAGTATTGTTATGGAGAGGATATAAAGCACATGCATTTCACTGGAAGGATGAATAAATTCAAATTTAAAATGATGCAAACCAAAAGAAGAGTAGCCAATCAGTGAAACTACCACAGGCAGCAAATTTTTCAAGTCTGGGGATAAACAGTTGTAACGTTACAGTAATATAAGACTCAACATTATGTTGTTGCTTTCTAGATTTGTCAGCAATTTATGTGTGAGTCACTTCACAGCAGCTCAGTTTTAAGATGTCTTTCTCAGACTTCTTTGAATATAAATTAGGTTAGAAAACTTTCAACCCAGAAAATTATTTGTATCACATTACTGTTAATATAGCATACAGTAGTGACGTTTTTCATTTCTATGTTATTGTTTTCATTAAAGTAACCTGGTTGATAGTATTGCAAAGGAAAAAGACCAAGCTAAAGAAACCTGAGAGTCTAACAACATTGAGAGAGACTTCATGAGTCAGCAAATTGGTTAAAATAACTTTATATTAAGAGATATGTAAACATACAGGAATATATGCACGTTCTAACACAATTAATAACAGTACTGCATTTTAAACTTTGTTTTCCTAAGCTAACAACATACAGGGAGTTTAGCAGTTTCCACAGTAAATACTCAATTTGCTAAAATCTTCATTTTACTTTCAGGAGTAAAGACAAATTTAAATGATTCAAGACAATACCTCAAATAAAAAGCTACTTTCATAGAACAGATAAATGTTACAGGTTATGTCCATCCAGAACTACAACCTTAAGTATAAGAATAGAGAAAGTACTATAAATTCCTCAAATGTCAAGTACATAATAAAAAGAAGGCGAAGAAAAATGTCTACTGCTCACTACTATTTTTAACAAGAACTTTTAACTGGTGCTCATTTAGGTTAAAAATCACCTTACTGAACATTGAGCACTTAGATGTTAGATGGTTAATACTAGTTAGATATCCTCTAGACCATACTTTCCCCCATAATCAATCATCTATAACACACTCCTGTATCTAGAGGGTGAGCTGTTCCATCTTAAAAGCTGTCCAGATGTCCTCTTTAGCTACTCCTTCCTCTTTGCTAACATATTTTAGATCAGCTGAAGTCAGATTGTTTGAAGACCAGTTCTGAGCATACTTTTCCCTAAGTCTTTTATAGGACTCTTTGTCCCCCATGCTAGGACATCCTGGCAGACACACAGGGCAAACAGGATGTCACATCATCTGTATGAATTTCTCACACGGCAAAATACAGGCCATTAGAGCTTTCAGAGTTCTTTACTAGGTTGCAGTAATAAGGAATGTGGATAAAAGATCTGGGATTTGGTATCCCAAGAATGTGAATATACAACGATATAAATTTCTCTGTAGGGAAAACAATGTAGGTCTCAATCTTCAGAGATCGAATCAAGTAAAAAGGAACTCCTCAAATTTTATTTGTTTGACTTCAAATTATTTTTTAGGTAAAATTGCCACATATTCTGAAAAAACCTGGAAAAGTTAATAACTTTCTTCCTGAACAGCCTCTGGCTATACAGTAGAAAAAAGCAGTTATTCCAAAGCATTAGGAATTCCAAAGCATTATTCCAAAGATTGAGCACAGCCTACTTCAGGCCAGACAATGAAAGGGAGAAAAACTTGAAAAAAAAAAAAAGAAGAAATCACTGAGTCCCGCCCCAGCTATCGGCCTATTTATATTTGTAGTACTTGAAGGAAATTAAAAAAAAAACCAAACAACAACAACAACAACAAAAAAAGCTTGTATGTCTGCAAAGAATTACTCACATCGTAGCTTTGTTAGATTTGGTTTATATACTACTTTGTAACTCCACCACTCCAAGACACTTTCTTAGTTCTGCTGCCTTCTTCTCCAACTGCTGGATGTTCCAATGCCATTGTCTTTTATTTGACTGGAGTTTGTTCAGTTGGCAATGCAAACGTTTTAGAATAGCATTATATCTTTTATTCTGTACCTAATAAAACAGAATAAAATTCACTTCAAATTTTCTTTCATGTAAAACTATTTACAGAAGTGGGTTCAGTTTGCCCAACTCAGCCATGTCTAAGTGTAGATTCTAGTCCAAGTGATCAAGTCATTCCATATTCACTTTCTGACTTATTTCAGCTATCTGCTTTAGGACAATATGAAACGTCCCTCTCTTTCTGACTAAGGGAAAGAAAAGCTCTGATCGATTAAGAGCTGAAGTGGGGAGCTAAGTCTGTAGGGTATCTATACGTGTAACTCTGTAGATGTCTAAAATTTAACAAAGTAAATCCCACCCAAAATGTCAGCATCTTGCTGTTGTGGCAACACTCTGTACATGGAAGATTTCAGCCTCTGGAGTGAGGGGTGAGAAAGGAAGAAGTTTTAATTCTTTGACAAATGTGTTTAGGTATGAATTAGAATAGAAATGAGATGAGTTAGAATACAAATGGGAAATACTAGAGAGAGTCCAACTGAGAGCTACAAAGATGATGAAGGGACTGGAACATCTCTCTTACGAGGAAAGGCTGAGAGACCTGGGACTGTTTAGCTTGGAGAAGAGAAGAGTGAAAGGTGATCTTATTAATGCTTGCAAACATCTGAAGGGTGGGTGTCAAATAGAAGAGGCCAGTCTCTTTTCAGTGGTGCCCTGTGATAGGACAAGAGGTAATCGTAGCAAGATGAAACACAGGAAGTTCCACCTCAACACGAGGAAAAACTTCTTCACTGTCAGAGTGACAGAGCACTGGAACAGGCTGCCCAGAGAGGTTGTGGAGTCTCCTTCTCTAGAGACTTTCAAGACCTGCCTGGATCTGTTCCTGTGTAGCCTGCCCTGGGTGTTCCTGTGCTGGCAGGGGGGTTGGACTTGATGATCTCCAGAGGTCCCTTCCAACCCCTACCATTCTATGATTCTATGAGATAACCTAGATGGCTGCAGTACCATCTTCACTGTTGCACTGTACCAAAAAAGGTGTTTTCCTTAGGCAACACTGTTGCAATGCAGTACTGTACCAATTTTGCCCCCATTGCTGCCTCATGTTAAGAATGGCTGTTGCAGACAACCCTCAGAAGATCTGCATTCTGAAGTGTAAAAGCATGAAGCATTCATTGTAATGAAAATGGAAATAATGGGTATTCACTTAATGAAAATTTGGGCTTACTTACCCTGGTTTGAATGGCATGTGAGTGGTAGTGTATAATTATTCTTGTACCCGCTTATTGAAACATTATTACACTATATTTAACACACACATGGTGGGGTACAGCTGCATCAGAACTGCAGCATTGCCAGTGACTTCCCAGGAGTCTGGATGCCTAAACTGCACATAGAACTCCCTCCCTCCCTGATGCTTTATAAATTACCCTGCCTTCTCTTACTAGTGATGGGTTGTCTTTCTTTATGTTGCCTGACTCCCCATTATAATCCTTCCCAATTTTTCAAGGGATGATGTCAGATTCACTCATCTGAATGAGTGCTGGCAGCATCTGAACATCTGAACAAAGAACTGTGTTGTATGACCCTGAAACATCTATGATCAGTATTAGCTGGGGGTTTTTTTTCTGTAAAGTGTCTCTAGCATCATTATTGGGAACTGTCTGGCACATCTGCTGAGCAGGGAGCACTAATACGCTTACTGGGCAGAGGGGAGTGAGAACATTGCTCTTTTTACTGGGCCTTGTGTTCATATAAGTCAACCATTTAAAAAATTGCCTGGGTACTTGTAGAATCTCCACCACTGGGATCCTTCAAGGACCAGATAGACAAGAATCTGCCAAGACTAACATAGCAGCACACTGATGTGGAGGAAAGAGGGCAGCAGAGGAATAGACATTCTTTTGAGCTTTCTTTTTCTTATTATCATTACATAACAACCTATTTTCTATTATTTGTGGATGTCTTGAATTCATCTTTATAATTGAAGCCTTGCTCCTACACAGGTAACCACCTCAAATTATCATTGTGTCCTGGTTTGAGTGAGAACAGAACTAATTCTGTTCATTGATTTTACTTTTCATCTCAGTTCTTCTAACTAACTGGAGTGTCTGAAGCTAGCAGCCTATTCTCACAGGCTGTGTCTGATTCTAGCAGTGATAACAGCCCATGGTTAGAGTCACTACCAAGGACTGGTGTGCAGACCAAGGCCACTGATGGATCTTGGGTATCATATTGGGGGTGCAGAAAAATGTAGGGAGGAGAGGACAGGACAGGTGACCCTAAACTGACCAACAAGGTATTCCAGCCCATAGATGTCATATTTGGCATAAAACTGAGGGATCCAAAGAGTCTGTGGCTCTTCTACCCTCTTGGACGGCTTTGCTTGGCTTGGCTTAGTTTCCTTCCTCAGATCATCCAAGGAGGACTCTGTCCATTCTGCCTCAGATCCCGGTCTGTGTGTTCCTGAACCCGGTACCAGAATCCAGCTCCTGAACACAGCTCCCGTCTGCTGCGGGGCCCAGTCTGGGACTCCCCCGGTGCCTGCTCCACAGCATCAGTGGTGATGGTGATGTAATTACCATCAGGGGGGTTGGGTTCCATACTGGTTTTGTATAGATTTGTATGCATTCCATTTTTATCATTTTAATTTTACTTTTCCTTGAAGCTGTTGTAGTTTCCTTTTCTAATCGCTCAGTCTCTCTCCCTTATTCCCTTTCTCTTCCCCTTTGGGGAGGGAGGGGGGTTAACAGAGAGCATCTGTTATAGGTCTAAGGGGATGCCCTGACCCTAAACCTTGACATGTTGACATCGTTGTCCAAAGCTGGGAATGGGCTCTGCTCTTAAAGAGATAGGTGGTGGGGCTGGTGTTTGGGAAAGGGAGTGGCACAAGGTCTGCAGACTGCCTTAAAAGTCCATCAGTACTCTGCCTGATGAGAAGAATCCCAGCTATGGATGAATTGTAAAGTTTATTAATTAGCAATGTCAGATTATTGACTTTCCTTGCAAAAAAAAAAAAAAAACCCAAAAAAAAAACCCAAAAAAAAAAAGGAAGCTTAGGCACAAATTTCCTTGCAGAAAGATATTTCATCAATAATTTTTAACTTCTCAAATTCAGTTTCTTTAGAAAAGCAATCCAAATTACATTCCTACATGATGTGTTTAGTTGGGGAAATCTTTGTGGGGAACAAGAAATAAATCTGAGGTGAAGTGGAAGCACCAGGGCTGTGAGTCTGTCTGTTCTGTCTGAGTTCCAGCCTAGCCATTAACAAGGCTTCAACAGAAATTCTGTAGACATTTATGTATAGGGCTGTTTAGGGATAGACTTAGATGATGTAGGCTCTTGGGTTTTCTTCCAGGTCAACAACCCCAACACTGTCAGCCTTTCTTCACAGAAGAGGAGTTCCAGCCCTCTGATTATTTTTGTGGCCCTCCTCTGGACCTTCTTCAACAGGTCCATGTCTTTCCTGTGCTATGGACCCCAGAGCTGGACACAGTACTCCAGGTGGGGTCTCATGAGAGCAGAGTAGAGGGGCAGAAGCACACCCCTCGACCTGATGGTCACACTTCTTTTGATGCAGCCCAGCATATGGTTGGCTTTGTGGGCTGTGAGTGTACCTTGCTGGCTCATGTCCACTTTTACATCTACTGATATCCCCATGCTCATCTTTACAGGGCTGTTCTCAATCAATTAATCACCCAGTTTGTACTGATAATGAGGATTGCCCCAACCTTGGTGTGGGACCTTGCATTAGGCCTTGTTGAACTTCATGAGGTTTAGGAAGGGAAGTTACTTTTGGCCTGTGTAGTGCTAGAAGCTGAGAATCCACACAACATTTAAAAGTCCTATAATAAGCACTGACATCTTGAGGTGAGGTCAGTCTGCAGATTAAGAGAAGCATGCGTGACCTACATGTCTACATTACTGCTTAGATCAACACTAATCTAGCCAATGCATACTATAAAGTCTAGAAAGAGCACATAATGCAGCTCACTCTACTGTAGACACCTACATATGGCAAACTGAATTATCTCTAGAATACATCAGCTGCACTGACTACACCTCCTGCTGTTGCAAGGAGAACCTGCCTGACTCACATGTAGCAACCTGCATTCTGAAAAACCACATTTAGGTGTCTGCAGTCTGCAGCTGAATCCTACTGCTGCAGCTCAATGGAACCTCATCCATGTGTCTAGTATCTCACTTTATACTCATGCCTGGCTTGAGCATTTTCTCACAAGTTGTGCTGAGGACTGCAGGGTAATAATGTCCCAGCCTGTCCATTGTCAGTTTTTATATTAAAAATTCTTTTCCAGAGAGCTCTTAATAACCTGAAAGATTTCATTTCTAAACCTGCTCCTTTCCGAGACAAAAGTATTGTATAATCCAAACAACTGAAGAACAGGTTAACCTTAACTATTTAATTTAATTGATTTTGATAACAGAAAAGAACATTATTTTTAGTCTATCTAATTTAATTCTGGGTTTAAATAACTTTCTTAGGAGGATGCTGCCTTGATAATAACATATTTTCTCAGATGCTGAATACCACAGGCCTGTTCTAAAGTAACTGTGTTTTGCTTTTCAGTTTAAAAATTCTCTGCTGTTCCCTATCATGTGAAAAATGATTCTTTTTTCCTCCTGCATTTTACAATGGGCAATAGAGCTAACCTTAGATCAGTTAATCTTTATATTATCAAGCTTTGCCCATTACATTTTGTGGCATTTATTTGAACTAATAAGATAAATTATGTGAAACTTCCAAGCTAAAAACTATCTAGAAATACAAAGTATTTTAGTAAGGAACAAAACATAAAATATAGTTCAATTATTTAAAAAGAGAAGGTTTTAACTATTTATCATAATTTTATCTTGGCAGCTAATTAGGAGCTGCTGTGTTATCCCTAATTTAATGTCAGCTCAAATTAGGGAGATTGATGGGAAGTCCATTTTCTTGGCACAATTCATTGTCCCATTGATGAGTTATCAGGAACCATGAGAACAGTCATGAATAATCAACTCAGCAGTGAAATATAATTTCAGAAGTAATACAGAAAAAAAAAAAACCAAACAACAAAAACAAAACAACAAAAACCAATGTATATTTTGCTTGCTTTAGTACCATTCTTTGACCTCTTTCTTTTCAGGAAAAGTTCAAAGCTGAACTCTTTCTTAAAAAACCTAAGAAAAAATCCTAACTTCAATTTTTTTCTCATGATAGCAATTAAGTTTTGAATTTTAGAAATACTGTCAGTATCAAGAATTTAAGATAGCATGGATACTGTATATACTTGAATAATGTTCAGACAGCAATGGGATATAGAGTACTTCAAAATTAATTTCTACTATCTACATTGTCTCAGGAGAACTGTAATTGTATTTGATTCAAATGACTCACCTCAATTTCTTTTTTAAGCTTAGCATGCTTTTTTTGTTCTTCCTCCAGCAAATCTGTTTTTTTATTGATGAACTCTTTCATTGTCGTGATTTCCCTTTTTAAGTGTGCAATTTCTTCCTGCAGATGTAAGTTAAGATACAGAAATTCCCTCCATAAAAAGTTGCACAGCACATCTATTAGACTTATTAAAAAGTCACATATTATCAGTCTTACTTCACTAATAGAGATGAGATAAAGATCTATAATAAACAATTTCATATTAAAATATTTAATAATTGTGGAATTAATAATTCAAGATAAATAAATAGCTAAAATAATTTCTAACATAGCTTTAGAAACTTGAGGAGATACACTCTTGATCTGAAAAATGCCAGCTACAATAATAAAGAAATTTGAAATCTTTGGTGGTCTTAATTTTGTTTAAAATGTAGTTTATTGCAAAATCAAAGAATATTTAATGTAATATTTCTTTCCCATAGGGAAATACAATGTAAATAAGTCTTTGTCAGTATTTAAAGATTCACTTGTATAATCAGATTTTCACCAATATACACCAACAGAGTAACAGCAGATCTTCAATAATGCAGATTGCACCAGAGTTGAAATCTGTGACCCCATTTCAACTTCATGCCCGTGTTTGTTCATATATTGGTAACATTTTGTGGTGAAAATTTCCTACACAACCGTTTTTAATAAGTATTGCAGTTAGGGTCAAATAAAAACAACACTGTTAGAGTAGAATACCAGAATGAATACATTTTTCCTCTCTCCTTTCTATCACTCTTTCATTGTCTACCTCTGTTGGCAAACAGCTCAACTGTGTTTTATTACCCGACAGATAAGTTAAAAGAATACAGTGCTCTTACATTAAGAATGTAACAGCATGTCAACGTTCCACAGAATCCTGAAGAGCGTCCATATAAGTTCATCCAACAACCCAAAGAAGCTCACAAACAACTTGGCAAATGGTACGGTTTAATTTACAGCTCTGTAAATTTTTTTTCACAGCCGAGTTCATTTGAACACATAGTATGAACATGACTTTCAACAATAACATACAGATAACAATGGCTGATGATTCTTTTTGCAGCTTACTAAAGTCAAAATTTCTTCAGTTAATGGCTACCTAGAAATTATCTATAATCCCTGCAGTCAATCCCCCCCAAACCATAAACATATTAAACAAAATAATCGTAATTAGCTTAACTACGTCAAAATTATTTCACACATAAGAAAAGAATCAAAGAGGAAATGTAGTACCTGCGCTTGTTTTATAACAGATCCTTCTGGATTCTGGAGATCACTCAGCAACTCCTCTTTCTTTGTCTTTAATTCTTTAACAACGGCTTTCTTTCTGGCAAGCTCAATCATAACTGGCATTTTACTTTCCATCTCCCAAACGATATTTTTATGAGCCTTTATTTTTTCTCGATACTCATTATTTCTTGCAAATGTCACCTCAAACTCTTCTTGTATTGTTTCTGTGTCACACCTCAGCTTTAAATTCTCAGAATATAGGGCTCTGACTTCAGCCTCCAGATTCTCACAGTGATGTTTTGTCACTTCTATGGCATCATCCTGCAGATGTATTTCTCTTTCTATCATCTTAAGTTCCAACAGAATAGAATTCATTTCTTTTTCTAGATCCTGGAACTTTGCCTGTAAAATATTTCAGTGTTCACTTAACTTTTTTTTTTTTTTGAGAGGATACTAAGTATCTAGATAAACACTGTAATTTATATTTATTCAACAGAGTCTTCTTTTTCACTTGTTTAATGTGGCTTGACTGGAAGATGGAGTTCCACTTTCTGAAATCATTACCTTAGAGGCACAATGCAAGAACACCATGTTAGACTTCTCCCTTTAGAATGAGTCTAAAATGTAAGTATCCTTGAAATCCTAAAATAAAGTATCCTTGAAAGTACTTAAAATTCTTCATATGTGTAAGACATGTAAGACATGACAGATCAAACCCAATCCTAATGTTTGTTTAGAGCTGAAATCTGGTTAAATCTTAATCAGACTAAAAAGAATTAATGATGCCAAAAATCACTTACAAAGCCACACAAACACACAGATGGGTGTCTGGCATGATGGCAGTTTAACTGGCCATTCTACTGAAGTTTTTAGTCCCACTTTCATCACGGTAGTATTTGAGAGTAGGATTAATCCCAACTATTTTTAACTCCCTAAAAATATGCATCTAGTCCTAAAAAGACTGTCAAGTCCACCACTAAACCATGTCCTTGAGCGTCACATCTATACGTAAATCTAAGACGGGAAGCCTGAATGGCTTCCTCAGAAATGTTTATCTCTCTTTGAGGACTACTGAGGGAGTCTAGAGAACTAATGCAGGCTTAACATCTGACTTACAGGTGATGTAAGCGAGCGGTGATGAATCTTACCCAAAGTAACAGCCAACAGTAGTGCATTAAGTGAGAGAATTAGCATTGTGATTTATGACACCTATTATCTTTTCCTTAATGGAACCATTAAGAATGCCATGAAATCTCTTACTCAATGTCTTGAGCAGATGAAGACATTATTCACTGTTAAGAACAAAAAGTTTCTGTGTAACTTATAATTTGGAAATCTTGGGCTACAGTTTTAGCAGGATTTGTATCACTGCCAACCACCATTTACCAAGGACAGGAAAGCAGAAGATCTTAATGGCAAATATCTTCAATTTCAGAAAGGAAATTACTTTTTCACTTGTCTTCTGTGACATGCACACATGGGAATAGAACAAAAGATCAAAGAAAATTTCTGAATTCTGACCTTAAGCTCCTAATTATTTAACTTTGCTGTTCTGGTAACATTAATGTTCATATGGAATTTCCAAGGGTTTGGGCTTTTTTTGACAGAAGAAGGAAAAGGTGTAGAAGAGGAAGAAAATAAATGAGCTAGCTTAATTACCTAAGGCTCTGAATACACTGAATGTATCCAGTGTTCTACACATTACTAAATAGAACCAGTATTTAATGACTATTTAGGACACTCCAAATAGACCAAAAAAGTATTTTGTATGAAAAAGATGCTAAGAAAAAAAAGAGTCTGGTGAATACCTGACAAAAAGGATGCTTTAAATCTGTGACATCCCCCCCCCCCCATTTTTTTCCCCCCAGTAATTTCTCAGGAAATAATTCTGAAAAATTCAAAGAGCTCTAACTTTGTACTGAGTTTTTGTGGGTTTGCCATCTCAGCATTTTGAGGGGAATTGGTTTTGGTTTTGGGTTTTTTTTTTACAAAAAAGGCTTCTGCTGTAACCTCATTAATAAAAAAAAAAAAAAATATATAAAAAAAAAAAAAAAAAGAGTACCATCAGCTTCTCTTGTTCATACAAATACTTTCTCAAGCAATGAAATACTATGAAATACTTAAATTTCTTAAACTACTGCCAATAAGGCTTATTACCTGCAATTGGGAAACAACTGTTTTGCTTTTTTCTAGCTCTGATGCTTGCGAATGCTGCTGCTCTGCAACTTGTTTTACAAATTCAGCTAGCGATGGAGAATTTTGCTTGGCCATTTTAGGCAAAAATGCAGATCTATAAGGTCATGAAAAAGAAGTGTGATTTTTTTTTTTATCACCATTCTGTTTAATTCCTAACCAGTAATGAAAGCAAGCAATATTAAGGCCTTTCCTATGGGATCCCAGAAAAACACGTTATATCATGTGGTTAATTTTTTTATTAATAAGAACAGGTTACTGACGGGTGGATGCTCAAAGCAAATAATCAAGAATTAGAACCCTTTCATGGTGAGTTTTGTAAATGAAAGTGTTGCAATACTCTTCTGGCTACTCCACAGGTCAGAAACTCTGTGAATATAGTCGTAGCTTTTAAAAGCATCTTAAGAGCATCTCAAATGCATGAGAGCATTCTCTCATATTTATCCTGAATAATTTACATTATTGCAGTTACCATACTGCAGCTGCCTCTTTATTAAACCATCTTTAATGTATAATAAACAACGTTGAGGAAGCTGTCCTGTTGAAAGCTACAAAGCAGTATCACTTTAAAGACACCCCCATCCCTTCCAGTGATTAGAAAATATTTAGTACTGCTTGAGTATCACTTTGGATAGAATAACTGAGAAAATCTGCATTGCTATTGGAAAATAAGTTCTGTGGCGTTATACAGTGAGTCTGGCACAAGTGCCTCCTCAGGCCAAGCATATTAAACGGCACTCAGCTGGCCCACGACCTGCGCCAGAAGGCTGGCGGCCCTGGCTAGGAAACCGCATCTGAAGGCCGTTCCGAGGGTTGTCCCGGCACCCCTCACCTCCCCCCGCTCAAACACTCCGCTCCCCCCGACACCAAGGGGGCCACATCCGACCCTGTGGGTCCTCTGAAGGTTACTGACTGCAAGCTAAGCGGTCCGGCACGAAGAGCCCACCCTCTGTCGCCACCTGGCCGGCGAGAGCGAGCGGCCGCAGCCACCCGGTCGGGCCGCCTCACCGCCCCCCAGCGGGATGGGGGCGTCAACGGCCACCCCGCCCCCGCCTCCGCCCCTTCCCGCCCAAACCGCAACGCGCCCCAGCGGCCAAGGAGCGTCGGCCGCGGCCGGCCCCGGGGCGCGGTGCTGCGGGCGGGGATTAGGGAGCGCCGGAGGAGCTTCAGGCACCGGCGGAGGCGGCGTGAGGGGGGAGCGTGGCCGTTAGCGGCGGCCGAGGGGCGCAGAGAGACGGGAGAGGGGTGACGGGACGGGGGCTGTCCCCGGCAGGAGAGGGAGGAAGCAGCGCATCCCCTCAGAAACGGGGTGGGTGCTTCGCGGTGGGCCCCGTAGCGGCGGTGCGGCCTGCCTCGCCCGCTGTGGCTGTGGCAATTCTGCTCTGCTTTTTTTTATTTTCACTTCTCAGTTCCCAGAGTTGCCTAATTCGTTTTATTAAACGGCATTTTCTGTCATAATCCGTTAGTGCTTGATAACGTGCTGCAGAAAACGTGCATTTTGCTGAGCACCACGGGGTTGCAGGGAGGAAGAAATGTGGGCCAGTATCTCCTGCTGTCCTGTTCTACAGCCACAGGCTTGCATTGTGCCCACACAGTCCTCTGAACTCCAGGTTAAGGCGTTTTAGCTCTAAATTCTCCAGTTTTTATCATTTTATTGCTCATCCTTGTTCTGAAAAGGCAGAAGCTGAATATAATACTCAGCCAGGGACATAATACCAAATTGTTATTTTAAAATATTGTTTTGTGTCCTGGATATTTTCTGGCCTTTAATTTATCCCTTTTCAGCATCCTGCACCAAAACCAAGCCAAACAATTTTTTTTTTTCTTCCTTAGTCTGGTTGAAGGAAAGAAAATTGTTATGTTGATCTCTGTCTATCAAGTCCCCCTGTTAATTTTTAATGATTTCTTTCAGACACATTTGACAGTGGGTGGCAAACCTGCGAGATAACTGATTTCTGTAAACTTCATGAAAATAGGTGTCTGGGTGGAGAAGGACAAGATACCTGCATCAGTTCCCTTTGGGAAGGACTGCCAGAAGGACTCATCCCTCTGCCCAGCATATGCTGGAAAGAAAAGCAGGTGGGGGACTCCTAAGGTGTGTTCTGGACCTGGCAAAAATGTAGGCTTACTGGAGCTGAAGAGAAGGGAGGGACAGGAACACAGGACAACAATTTACAGGAAATGTGATTTTATTAATTCCTTTGTTCATTAAAAAATTACCCTTTTTTGTTGTGGGGTTTTGGGGTTTTTTTTTTTTCATTTAGTTGTCATGACTGATTTTGGCACAGTTGAGAAAACATATTTGATACATGATTCTTGGACAAAGCCTGATATAAATCTTTTATTGCCCCACTTAACTTTTGACCTTTGTGTTCTCCTGTCAAAACATTTTGACTTTTTTACAGAGGTCTGTGAAATTTCTGACTGCTCTGAGGAGAAACTGGCATCCTCATTTCAGACCTGTGTCCCTGAAGATTGACCTCTCATAAAGAATCTGTCTGGGTCTTTCTGAATATACTTATTTTTAACTGTCTGCTAAATTCTGCATTGGAACATGCAGTTACAACACTTTCGATCTGCACAAGTTTTCAGTCAACTTATTTGTGTTCAGTTTTGCTATGCTGTCCATTTCTGAATCTATGTGAGATTGTGCAAAGCTGATGCATTAGAATGTATGATTACAATGGCAAGTTCTGTGGCAGGGTTAATGCTGCTTCCGGGTTTAAGGCTACACAGGCACTTAATCATGTTGGTGCCTTTCAGTACAGTTTGTTATTTCCTGTGAATATTGACAGCAGCAAAGCAGGGTCTCATCATAAAGAAGAAATACAGGTTCCCACTCCAATCTTACCTAAGATAGGAGTTTCCACTGTGTGCAAATCAGCTGCAAGACTGACAGAAGTGAGATATATAAAGCTGGTCATGTTTGTTTATATCAGATGATATACTTCAAGAGTTCAAAAGGATTGCCTACCTGTGTAAGTAAATTCCTGTGTTTTTAACTTTTGAGTTTTTTACGAAAACTGCATGTACTTCAATATTTTTATTGTAAGAACTGATTCTGTTTATTCAACCTTGTATAAATGCCCCTAAGATAAGAGGGTTTTATATATTTTTCTTTTTTTCATCCTTTTTTTTTTTTGTCTTTGCTTTTGTTGAACTTTGATTACAAATATGCTGTTATTCCTGTTTGTCTAGACTGCTTTAATGTCCTGTTTTCTTCCTCTGAGCATTTCTCTCTGGCAGATGTTAATTATTTCTTTTTAATTTTTCAAAAATGATGTCAATTCTCTGAGTTTTTGTAAAAAGATAAGGTGACCGGTAGGATTCAAAGATGCAGGAAATTACCAGCAATACTGTCTTGACCAACAGTGAGCTTTCAGAGTTAGACTGTCCTGAGCTGTGTCTTCCCCGCAGCCTGGTTTTTTTTTTTCTTCATTCTTTCTTTCTTTTCTCTATGCACTTTGCCTTTCTCCTTTTCGTTTTTGTTACTCTCCTCACCTCTTTTATTGTCCATTGTTTTCTTTTATTTCCTTTTTCTTGATACCTGTGAAAGAGATTCTTTTTATCCTCCAAATGTTTGTACTGACAAGAGTTTCAGGGTGAGCTGAACAGCTAATGGGTGGCCTTGGCTTCAAGTTAGTGCAAGTATTTGTCTTGCATGGTGTACTGAAATGAGCATCTCCTTAATAAATGCACTTAATCTTTTTTGACGTGGTTACATGCAGTGAGACTTCCCATGGAGTAATGGAACTGTAGAGCATGTTACTTAAAACCTGAATAACCATGAAACCATGAATGCATTTCTCAAAAGCTAAAACAGTGCTGTGCTTGGCAAGCTTGTCTTTTGAGAAGGGTTTTGTTTGGGGGGGACTTAGAAAGCACTCAAAAAGTGTTACGGTGACTAAGCAAATTTAGTTCTGACACCCCTGACCTCAGTAGGACTCGTGTGATGCAAAACGGGAAGGATACGAGGGTGAATCAACCCCATTGTTTCTCTGGGCACATCCCAAATAATTGCCCCTGTGGACTTTTTGCAATATGCACATATCTTAATAACAACGTAGGCAGTTGCCTCTCCCTCTGCAAACACTTCCATCCTTTCTTTGGTGGTATTTTCCTGGGGAAGTATGAGAACAGCAATGAGCTCTACTTACCTTCCACTATTGACACAGCTGAAGTGGCACAGGAATATGTTTTTCCACTACACCCCTCTGTTGCACCGGCTTTGCTGGGGCTATTAGTTAGCTATGCCTAGACTGGGGTCATGTCATACTCTTAGAGGCAGTGTCTGGGTAGGCGAGGTAATACCACAGAGTAACACAGAATCACAGATTGTTAGTGGTTGGAAAGGCCCTCCAGACATCATGGAGTCCAACCCCCCTGCCAGAGCAGGACAAAAGTAGAGCAGATCACACAGTCATCATCTTTGACATGAGTGTTTCGACACTGTTTCCTTAGTGAGCTGTTTTCTCTTTCAGTTGTGTGTAAATAATACTTTGAGCAAAATCAAGAGTCATAAATTCCTTGGCAGATGCTTTTATCCGCTGTCACATTTTGATACTTTTAGTTCACCTGTTTTGATAGTCACTAATTAATCTTTGTAAGTGTTCAACTTGCAGAAAGGAAAACATTATTTTCAGTCAGGATTATTTTTCTTCCAGTCTGGGGGAAAGAACAATGAAGAAAATGCAGAATGTTTTCTGCAAAACCTACTCTAAATGAATAATCCATTAAAACCAGAAAGGTCTTTGACCTTTCATTTGATTGTAGAAACCCTGGGAATCCCTTGTCAACCATAAAATGCCAAGGAGGACATCAAATCCAGTATAGTGGTAGGCCTCAAGTACAAACAGAAGCAGTATTTTTTGCAGGATAATGAAGTGCTGTGAAGCCAGAGCATGCGTGAGGACTTGGGGCAGAAAAATAATGCCAGGCAGTATCTGATATGGTTAGTTCTGGTAGCAAAACATCAATTTCAAAGACTCACGAGATTCTCAATTCCTTCGTTCCTGCAAAGATACTGATTTTTTTCTGCAAAGGAATTAATACTCATGCATGATTTGTTACTGTGAAAAAAAATTAAATAAAAAGGTGCTGTTAAGTAGTATTCTTAAATGATTATGGGGTCTTACAATGGGTGACAAAGCTGGGTGTATTCCTCTTAGATCACACATGGTGCTTAGTCATGAAATCTGAATAGGTGTCTGTTCAAGGTTCCCAAAGCAGAGGGATCTACTCTTTTGTTCCAGATGTCTGGAGGCTTGCAGTGGAAAATGGAAAATTATCAGAGGCAGAGGAAAGGAAATAACACACTTTCTAGGGGATATGTAAAATAGGCTCTCATAGAAACAGAGAGAGGAAAATTCAGATGCACAAATTTTCATAGGTAGGCAGCCTAGCTGGGCTTGGATCAACAAAGTCTAGAAAAGGAAAAAATTATACCCAACATGGCAATTACATCATGGGCCACAAAACAAGCCGTGAACTACAGGATGATTTCAGATAAGCTTAGCATGTCTTGTTTTCCGAGCAAAGAGTGCAGCTAGCATAGTGGAAAAGCTGAAGTAGGAAGTTGCACACAGTATTATAAATATTTTCATTTACTTCTGTGTACCTCTTCCATTACAAGGTAAAGTTTCAGTGCTGAGTTCCTGTGCATGTTGAAAAGAAGAACTAAATGTATCATGTGCCTGTCCGCACAGCCGTCAGAAATTAGCAAGTCAATACTTTTGGTAACACAAAAGGGAGAAGTGCTAAAAATCTTATGATAGCCTGTGGGAAAGATGTCGTTGCACTCACAGCCCAGCACCCCTGCTTCCAGGAGGGGTAGCAGACATGAGCTCCATCTCGGTGATAAGTGTGTAAAAATGCCTTAAAAAAATTGCTGCAGAAACTCCTCCAGTACCAGCAAGCTGAGAGCCCTCAGTATTTGATGCCTCTCATGGGAGCTGGAGGAGGGCCCAATAGTCAGAGATCAAGAAGATCCATTAGGTTAATGTTTAATTGGTTCAATAAATCTAATGTACTAACCTTTTGTCACCCCTGACCTGGGAAAAACCTGAGATAGGTGGGGTGGTAGGGAAGTACCTAACCACTTAAATTAATACATACTAATTCTCATTTCCACCGCTTTTCTTTTGCTGCAATGAGGAAATCCTAAAGACAATAATTATTGCTACGTCACCTTCTCTACACAGTATCCCAGAATGCACTGCTTTAATAACATAACTCTGGATTTAAACTAATGATGCTATCTTTCCTTTTTGTTTATTTTTCATGTTCTGTTATTGATGACTTGGCAGTTGAAGGAGTCTTTAAAGATCCTGGAATATGGTGGAAGCAGTAGTGATAGATCTGTTCAGCCTACCAGACAACTTGCAGAACAACATCCAAGGGTTACTACATGACATGCTGGAAACTATAGGGAAAAGCTCTTCCATTCCTGTTCCATTTGTTTATATCATGTGTTGCCTGAGGCAGGGGAATGAAAGGAACGGTGAACAAGAGTCCTTGCTTCCAGCTTTGAGAGATTTTCAGAGTCTGAAGAAAAGACTGGAGGTGGTACGTGCTCTGACTACAGCAGCTGCTTTGTACACCATCAAACAAAGACTGGATGAAAAAGACCTAAGCATCATTAAAGTTATTCTCCCTACCTTAAGAAAAGACTTGATGAAAGTATATATAGAACATCTCTTTACAGCAGTCTACCAGTTTGAATTTGAGGATTTACAGGTGGCATCTGATAATGAAAACCTACAGATTGCTGAACCTTGGAGTGAAGGGCAAATGCTTCCTATGCAGGACGTGGCACTCATCCAAAGTGAGATTCAGATGTATTTGGAAAGCCTGCCGAGCCTGAAAGGGGAGCTCACCATCCTCAGATCTTCCCTGATCCCAGGTAAAGAGAATCCCAGCTAACAGATTTTACAGAGACTGTTCCCAAGCATACTCTTCAAGGGAATTGCAAAATGAGCAAGATTTGGAAATGTCCCCAGGCAGCAAATAACTCTATGGTGTTGCAATAGTGTATCATGTCTGTGAGAGAAGTGTCAATAGAGATGAAGCAAAAAAATGGCAAGTCTGTACCAAGCCTGGGGCATGATCAGAGGGAAGAGATGCCCAGGTTTAGTGAGACCATTACTCTAGACAGTAAAATCTCCTCCCCTGTCTGTGGGAATTGCACACGTCGGGAGTTACCAGTGTCTTCTGGAAGGGCAGGATGGGAGTTTCTTGTGGTCTGCAGCATCAGGCATGCCTGGTTAATCAGACTTCTGTCTCAGTGTCCCTGCCATGGCATGAGCCAGCTTACTGCAGTGTGTCTCCCAAGCGGTGGGGTGTGATGATGGGGTCTCATGATTTAGAGGATTCAGGGGAAAGCTGATAGGTTTGCTACTGCAAAAATTTAGAACTGACTTTCCCTAAAAGTATGTCTGAAATGATCCAGACCCTGAAAGGAACACAAGTTACTTAAAGCTATCTTCACCTTCATTGTGCTTCAAGATTTTGGCTGTGTCTTTGAAAGGATCACATTACATAAAAGAGATTTTGAATCTCAACTCTGATTGTATCACAAAGCTAGTCAGCTGTTAAGATAGCAAAAATAGCAGTTCTGTGACTATCGCCCTATGTGCAGCTTTGTCATGTAGACCCCCTCTGCCCTCTCACCCCCAAAAGCAGTGATTGCGTTTAATGCATGAGGCCGTGATAAATGATCCGCACAGTAAAAACAGAAGATTTTTCAATAACACTAGAAATTTTCAGTGCTTTCAGCATACTTTAAAGAGATGTTTGGGATTCTCTGAAGTCTTGAGGGCTAATACTTTGTTTGTGGAAAAAAAGCCTTGAAGATGCCACCTTAGAAATTCTGTTTGAAAAATCTACTCTCATCTCCGTCAGTGAGTTACCTCTTCTCTAGGGTTTGCACTGCAGCTCTGCAAAAAGTCAGGCTAAATCTGCCAGGACTCCTTCTTGCTGAAACCCCTCTACCTTGGCCTCAGAGGATTATGATTATGAGCAAGAGGGAAACAGAATCCTTAAATTTATATGCTACAGCTAAATATGAGGTGAAGCAATAATACTCAACTGTGTTTAACTTCAATGTAAACTCAACTTCCGTGTAAAACCATGTAATATCTGGACTGGTCTTGTGTTGAAAGCAATTGTTTGTTGTCTTTTTTTGCCTTGCCAGATGATATCTTCCTACATGGGTTCACCACAAGGACAGGTGGAATTTCTTACATACCAACTCTAAGCTCCTGCAATCTCTTCAGCAGTTCTAAGCGGAGGGACCCACAAGTTGTTGTTAAAGAAAATCTTCGCCGGATAGCTAATGCTGCAGGATTTAACCCAGAGACTTTTCACAGAGTCAAGGTATCTTTCAAACAATGGATTTATGTAAACAGGTTAGATCTTTCTTCATGTATCACTGTCTAAATCTGTAGGCATTATTCTTATCTTAACAGAGCAAGAACTTGTAAGAAGCAGGATGATTAAAACACTCATGCTGGCAGCTTATCTATGGAAATAGCCATCAAAACGTTCAGCCATTTGGCACTATATGGAGCAGCAGCACTGTTTCTTCCAAGTATAACATTTAACCTACCACAGAGTAAATTAATCAGATAAATGATCAGAACAGTTAAAAGAAAAATACACCATCACTTCTGTGGTGGCTTTCTACTGATAATCTGCGTGGCATTTGAACAAGGGAGTGCCTGATTTCCACCCATAATCACTTGGTGCAGAAGAGTATTTCATGCCAATGAAAAATCCTTGCATTAGTCAGAACTGTTTTTTCTTTCTGCCGTATCACTGTTCATGTTCTGGTTTTGTCTTGACAGATCGATCACGCTAACGCAGTGTGTGTTATGGGAAAGGCAGAGCCTGACAGCTACGATGGTATAGTTACAAATCAGAAAGGTGTTACAATAGCAGCTCCAGGTGCTGATTGCATACCTGTGCTGTTTGCCGATCCTGTCAGAAAAGCCTGTGGTGCTGCTCATTCTGGTAAGAGTTTTAAATTGTGGAGATCAAAATAACTAGTTCACTGGAGAGGGAGTTTTGGGCTAAGGATTACTAATTACCAACCAAAGGAACGCTGAGTAAGAATGAATAAATGCAACTTCACATAACAATACAGACTGTGACCTGTTAATTTTGTATTCTGCCAAAACAAGATCAGTCTTGAGAACAGTTTCTTTCCCAAGCTATGTATTTTTTTTTATTATTTTGTAACTGTAATAATTAACATTTATGTATTTATACATTTATTTTTCTGGAAAAAACAATAACAACAACCAAATAATTTTTTTGTGTGCACTATTGTCATATGTAAATAATGGCTATTAAGCCAATGCCCCTAACAGTCATTTTGGATCAGAAGAAATACTTGTCTGACCCAAACCAAATGAGAACAAAACTGAAGCAGGGCTGGGTAGCACAACCTGGGATTATGTCTGACTTCAGAAGATGTTAGACTAGAATGCATATCCCATCATAAAATTTTCCTGCTGGAGCTGTTTTTATTAAAAAAAAAAAAAAAAAAAAGTCTGTATTTATGAGGTCAAGGACAATGCACAGCTCAGAGTTTCTCAGCTTTGATGCTAGTACATCCCTTGATATTATAGGAAGCTTCACTGCTGCCTAGAACTTGTGAGTGACACCTAATTCATACAATTCTTCAAATTGAACAAATTAGCCAAAATAAATTCAAGTTTGTGAGTGGTAAGATGATCAAAACTTTGACTTCCCTTCAATAAAGTTGTGTGTTTCTCTGTGTCCCCCACCCTGTGTCTAGCAAGCTCAGGTTAGAGAAAGTGAGAGGAATGAGTTGGCAGTGTGTCTGCCTGGGAGGAGGGAGGAATCTTGTTTTTAATGGCAGGGGAAGGGATGGTGAGGATTTTTTTGTCTGCTCTTGAAAGTTTTCAGAGATTTAAACTGTGAGTGTTCAAAACTAATTATTGTAAAATATTTAAATCTGTAGTTGCATCTTTCTCTGCTGCCTCTTCATACACTGTTCTCCCAACCTATACCGCTGCCTTCTCCAAACATACCTTCCAGCTCTGGCCTGAACTCCTACCTTCATCTACCAAGTTTTGTCTTTCATTCCCACATCGTAGTCCTTGCCAGGCTTCCAAATATTTTTTCCTAAATCTTTTCCTACCTGTTCAACCCCACCTCAGTTCATGTTTGACTTGAACACATGTTGCCATGTTTACAAATAAAGACAATTACCTATAAGGACATCTCAGTATTTGGATGTAGAAGAGCAGATGAAAAGCTACTGGCATATCCTATCCTTCATTATGACACATTCCCTGTGTAACACAAAGACTTTCTCACACTCAACCTGATACATGAGAGCTCAAAGTGTGGGGCTTTGCTTCTATCTATTCCAAACAACCTCTCTATCTTATGCCTATTCTGGTTTTTTTTTTTTAAATAAAATAACAAAAAAAAAATTTTACCGTATTATAAAAACACATTTCTGACTGTAACATATTCCTGTTGCCATATTCCCATATTTAAACATATTTAAATGTTTCAAGCACAGAGGAGCTGTAACGTGTGCTCTAGTTGCCCAAACCAGCACACTGGGAAAAAGGAATTATGGATTCCTAATCTAAACTCTTCTCTCTAGTTTCCATCTTCACAAAACTGTATGAGCAAACTGAGAGTTCTTAATGTGTTTGGGGTTTTTTTTTAATTATTTATTATTAGATATTTATTTATAGATGTAAATGTATCTATTATATGCTATTATTAAAGGTACAATATTTTAGCTACTAAAAAATTAAAGAGACAATTCATAAATTTTCTTTTTCAACCTCTTATTTCTCACAGGGTGGAAAGGCACATTGTTAGGAGTTTCGATGGCCACAGTAAATGCCATGGTATCTGAATACGGCTGTAATGTGAAAGACATCCTTGTGGTGCTGGGCCCATCTGTAGGACCTTGCTGCTATAAACTTCCTCGTGAATCAGCAAAGGAATTTCACAGAATTGACCCGAAGTGTGTGAGAATATTTGACTCTGCAAGTCCTTATATTGATATTAGAAGAGCAACACGGTAAGCCTATTGAGTGAACAAGGCTAGTTCCACATTACTTATCAATAATTATTTTGATATTGTATTGTCCAGCACTGCTATGGTCCTCATCATCTTAAAGTAGTGCTTTGCAGATCAACAAATGACACCTTTGAACGAATTGTATCTACTGACTTTTGCTAGGTTTTAATTATTGTTTTACTGTTCTACTGTTAGTTTATGGGTTATAGACAAATGTTCAAATTAACTGTCATTTTACTGGTTGCAGAAAAGCAATTATTTTAGTCTAGTACTGGAAGAAAGAAAAAAGAAGAGCAAATGAAAGTCCCAATCACAGTATCGGCACAGTGTGTTCAATTGGTACTTGAGGTGCTGCCCAAATGATAATGTCTTAAGGAATGTGAGGATGTACAAAAAAATACTATTATCTGTTTCTCTTTCCTTCATTAAGGATTCTTCTTGAGAGCGGTGGGATTCTTCCTGAGAACATCCAAGATGATTGTGTCACAGACCAGAACCAAAGTATCACTTTGTGCACTGCATGCCACCCTGATAAATTTTACTCTCACTTTCGTGATGGCGCTAACTTCGGGACACAGATTGGCTTCATATCAATCAAAGACTGAGATAGTAACTCTTCCTCTCAAATAGTAAGGCCATCAGTCTGGTGCATTGTCTGGCATCCTGCCAGATCCTCATCGAAGTTCTTCCTCCTTTCTTTCCTAGACTTGTAATAGGGAATTCACAGGTCTTGACATTCTACTGCTTCTTCCCTGGCATTCTGTGGCAAGAATAAATGTCTAGGGTGTGGGGCTAATAATTCTTGTGTGAGACATGGTGCAAAGGAAGGAAGGACAACCCACACCAGTGACAAAGCTCTTCTGCAAGACCAGATGGAAGTTCCAGTTTTTTGAAGCCCTCTTGACCAAATATTTCCCAGAAACTTCACTATCTTAAGGTGCTGAAAACACAAAAACCCCAATCTTCATTAGCTTCAGAGAAGCCTGTATTGCATATTAACTGTTTGAGAACACTCAACTTTGGAAGTTTCAGCTGAAGTTCAGCCTTACGGAATTATATGCCTGGTATTGTTTTTCTTTTTTTTTTTGATTGAAGAGTTCCAAAACACTTACAGGACTTTTCCTATGGAAGATAACTTGAAAGTGAGAAGTAAGCAAACTCTTCTGGGACAGACACTGGAATATATGAACTCTCACCATTCCATATTTTTTGACTGTAGAAAAAGTAAGACTAAGACTCTTAATATGATATGACATGTATGTTCATGTTTTCTTAGGATTTTTTTTCTTTAAACTATTGGTGCTCTGCTAATGTCCATTGAGATGGTCTCAACAATGCCCAGTTATTCAATAAATATCTAAAAAGGAGTGTTTAGTTTCATTTAATATCAATAGTTGCCTTATCTATCTTACTAAGCAAACTCTAAGTGTGCATTGTTTTCTTTTGACCGTAAAAAAATTGCCTCTAGACATTACAATCAACATAGCAGTTCCTGACACATAGTGAGAGATTTCTAATGGTAAAACTATGCTGACTGTAGCTTGCAGGGTTGCCAAGCACAAGCCTTGGGACAACTGTCCGCATGACGTATTTTCTATTTGGAATTCAACCATCTTTACCACTTCTAGACTTTTATGTCCACTAGAGGTCAGTGCTCGCTCACGCTCACTGGCTGCACTGTGTATATGTGGCTTTTCAAATGATGCATTTTGCAAAGCACTGTATAGCATACGCTGCTGCTTTTGCCTATACAATCATCTACCAAGTTATTCTGGCATCTGTGCTTCATCTATTTTTCATTTTGTTGGTCTGTGGTTCAGAGCTGACCATATTAGAATTTTCCATGTCCTCTGGGAGAACAGGCTTTTTAAAAAACTTGCTTTTAGCTGTGAACGGTATTTCCCAGAGAAGAGCCTGGTTTCGAGTATGTTACCCTCTGACTGTAACCATCTGACAAATAATATATTCCAATTCTCCTACTTCTTCTTTAGAAATATTGTTTCTCTTCTACTGTAGCACTGCAGTTCTTGACAATAAAAATTCTTACATTAGCAGTTACTTTTTCAAAATATCACCATTGCTTTCATCATTCTCACTTCCTTTGTAACTTCACTGTGGTCATGCTCACGGCTGGGTTCATACCAGAGGTTCAGGTTCCAGTAGGGGGTAACACTCACACCCCTCAACTTCACACTGCCAAACATGTTACTGCACACTAGCCAATGGTGTGTATGGTATGTATATGTATACGCATGTACATGTATTAGACTTACTCAAAGTATAGGATAATATAATTATATGGACACTGACAGTCTTATCTTGCTGCACTAGATACAAAAAACCCAACAACTCACCTGCACTTTTTAGTTCTGTCCCTTTGTCCTGGTATCTAAATATGAACCAGTTCATGGGTGCTGATGGATGTAATAGTGGAGTGAGTAAGGTGTCTTCTGCTGTTCCTGCTCCAAGGACAGTCGCAACACATAGTCTTTAGTCCCTGCACCTGAAGCTCAGCCAAGGCTTGTCTCTCAGTGCCCTTCACTTAACCCTCTTCCCTTGTGGGTTGAGAACATGCTGTCAAAAGCAGCTGAGTTACTCCATTTTGCAAGGTACCATTTAACAGCTGAAGTAGCACAGGGGCACATGTGCCTGCTGTTATCCCATCTCATCTCAAAGATGGTTTTAAAGGAATGCATTTCACTTTGCAGTAAGTAGAAAGACCTTGCAGCTGTGCTACTTAACAACAGTTCAAACGCACAACAGTATATTAAGTCATAGTAACATGATACAGATAGGAAGCCCTGGCTTGTTCGTATGGGTTTATGAATGAATGCAGAGACTTTCTGTTTAGAAAAATACCATTTACAGGTCATGGTAGGACTGTGCAAGCTGGAGAGTGTGAGAATGAACAGAAACACCAAGGGCTTTGCCTTGAGCAAGACAGATTGTTACCACAGTCGTTGTTGGTTGTTTCTTTTATGCTGAATTAGACTGTAAACCTGTCAAGACAGGAAGCAGCCTTTGGTACATGGATTACCAAGGTGGAGAACTCCACAACCAATAAGAAAATAATAATAACAATGTTCAGTCCCCAAACAAGCTAGGCTGTGTATCACAGAGTTTCTTTCAAAAGTCCTTGGTACAAAAGCATTTTAATCCTGGAATATAAAAATAAAAAGTTTAGCGGAAGGGTGTGATAAAAAGGAGATGAGGCTGTTTTGCATCTCTGTTTATTTACTTTTCATTCCCGTTGCACGCTAAAAGAGCCAAGCAGATCAGCTCTGATTCACCACCTCTAGGGAAGCTCTCAAGATGCTTCATAAATTGTTCAGCTGTGCTTACCTAATGATCAGATCCCATTTGTTAACCTTGCCTGTGAATTTATAAGCTGCATTTTCCCTGTTATTAAATAACATTATTAATTATGGCCGCGGTATGCCCTGAGGTGAGCACAAGACTTGATGATCACACTGAATATTGTTTTTGATAACTATTACTGTACAATTAAAGTTTGTTGCTATTGTAGATTCTGAATATGTGCCTTGTTGTTTATATTTATATTTCAGAATGGAGTGTACCAAAACATGTCTGAGGAAGGCTTTATTCATTGTTCCAATCAAACAGGGCAGCTCCAAAACAGACTTCTGGTTCCAGTGCCTGGGGAAGTGGTGTGCAACTTCAGAGGCATAGGTCATAGCCTGAGAGAATTAATGAAATGTTTACCCCATCAGGGATTTATTGCCACAGGTATGGCAAACGTGGCAAATAGTAAGGGGGTTTGATTAAAAATGCCTTTAATTAATTGATGGGGGTTAGGTCCATCGGTGACTGCTAGTCTCTTTCTGCTGACAATCCAAGGAGGCAGAATACAGGCTAGACAGTTGCTTTGTCTGAGTTTGGCATTTGATGGCTGTATTCATGAGCAGCAGCAGACTTGGCAGCCACGGGCCTGGACCTTCAGCAAAACACTCGGGCACATCTCAACTCACAGAAAGTACATAATTCCTACCAAATTACAAATATTCAGTTGCAGGAAGGTGTGTCCTTTCCCCAGCAGTAACATAGTTTGCAAAGTGCTCATCTTTGCCTCCAGTCTTATTTTCCTCATGCTTGTCTCTTGTGCATTGCTGCCTTTGTCCAGCAGTGCTCACAATGGCCCTACAAGGCTTGTGAATCCAGTCACAGGGTACTGGAGGAAACAGGTGCCATTCTGCACAGAGCAGCACCAGTGTTGCTTTCTTTTGTATGCATGTGTCTTTTTTCGCCTTTTAGCAGCAATGTGAAACTTGTCCTCACTAGAGGATTTTTATCAGTACCTTCCAACACATTCCCATTTTACAGGTTTCCACAGGAGCTCCCAATTCCCAGCCTACACAGCAAAGAAGTAGGTATTCCTAGATTCCCTCATTGCTGTCCTCATTTCCACTCCATGCTCAATTTGCTGCTGGGTGATGCAAAGAGAGAGATGAGCTGCACTCATTTGTCCTGAGGCTCAGAGAGGGTGTGCGTGTGCACTCGCCTTGATGTCATGTGTGTAAGGCTTTTGTTCTCTGACTACCAAAGTCCTCTCTGAACTCCAGCCTCTTGTGCAATGATATAACAGGACAATGCACTGACAGGAGAAGTAAATCCTATATGCAACAGAGGAAGTAATGTATTGACCTGCTGAGGGACTTATACACCTCCGAAGACTGACATCAAGCTCAGCCTGTAAAGCTGATGTGTTCTACTTTCCATTTCCAGCAGATACCATCCAGTGTTTACGGATGAATGATTCAGGGACAACTGTACGTGGATTTAATAACAGTCCTAATCCAATGTATTCTTATATCCGGGATGTTACTAATTGCTAACCAGTGTCACGCCTATTTATAAGACTAAGAGATTCTGCTGCTCTGCTTGCTTTAAATATACAGTGCCTGTGGCTGTGCTGCTAAAAACCATGATTATGTATTTCCCAAAGGCACACGGAGAAATAGGAAGCTAGCTTTTTTAAGTGATCCCTCTGATCTTTCATTAGTAAGTGTTTAATTTACAGTAGCATCTCACATTACAAGTACTTGGCTGGCTCTCTTTGTCTGCAAACTCTTGGGGTCAAAGAGGGCCCACAGAAGAATTTTGGGAGCGCAGTCCCTGGAGGACAGCAGGGTTGAGGTCTCTCTCTTCCCCTTCTGTGAATGTGGCATCATGTCTCCAGGGCAACCTGAATTCTGACAGCCATGGGAGCAAGGACACGGCATGGATTTCCATTTGATTCCTGCAACAGAAACAGAGATCCAAGACAAAAATCAATATGTGACTAAACTACGAGAGTTCATTTTCACAGTTTTCACAATCTAAGGGATCGTTTTCCTACTTCTCATGCAAATGTAATTCATAACTACAATTTGTTTTTTTCTGGTTGTTGCCTCTTCCATATGTATCAAAGACCTAAACATCTGGAATAAATATGTTGCAGCATAAAAATATGAGGTGTACCTACCATAAAACAGAACAAGCATTTTATAAGGGAGGCTGAAAGCAATGCTTGTGTTTCAAGATGCAGAATTTCACTTTTTCTCATGTGAAGCAATATTTTTTAGGCATCAATTCATAGTTCTGGTCAGATGTTTCAGTTCAAAGTGATTTTATCAAAGACAACTACATAAAGCCCTGCTTATCTGAAATAACCATCTTAGCATTTCTCTTTGAGACACTGAGCTCTGTCCTAAAGGAATATTTAAGCAAATGTCATTGCTAAAGGAAAACATTTCTGTTCTGCTTTGATTGTCTTTGAAAATTGTGAGATTAATTTTCCTGCACAAGAGTGAATCACAAAAAGCTCAGTTGTAAAAAAAAAAAAGTTGTGACAGGTGGCTCAAACCCTTTTGATTGGTTTTATAAAATTGGTATTAAGAAAAACAGGGTTATGTAATTTTATTCTGACTTTCCACTTTCTTCTTTATATAATTTCCATAAAAATCTTTCAGAACATGAAAGGTGAGCAGAGCAAGAAGCGTGTAAGAGAGGCTCCTTTAGGCTTGCGGATATTTGTTGCTATATTTGATGCTTAGATCTTCATCAGTTCCCTCAATTACCCTGCATCTTTGATCCTCAAGTTGCCCCAGAACTGAAACATCCCAGCTCATGTGACTCCATGCTAGTGATGGCAGAAACACTGATGTAGACTCGATAGTGATGTTTACATTGCAGCATTTCCTCAGCCTATCTGGTGCTGGCATAAATGACATTATGATAAAAATATTACACCACAATGGTGACATATTTTGAGAAAAAATCTCCTGAGCAGCCTTGCATTTCCTTGATATAATAGGGGCTGTAAATCAGTAGCAACCTTTTGCTTTTCACAAGAATGGGAAAGTTAAAGATAACATTGTACACTCTCCTTATCTAGTACATGTCTTCATCAGAGCAACATGGTTTGGGTTTTAGAGTCTGGTCTGTTATTATATTTCTATGATTTCCTTCAAGAATGGCTTCTTAAGAAGAGACTGACTGCATGTACATTGGCCAGGAAGTGCAAAATTCAGCTGGCTTCTCTTCATTAGTTTATATTACTATTTAGCATAAAAGTCATCTGTCACAAAATGCAGGCGCTGCAAGATAGGGAAATCAGACTGCTCAGCCTAAAATGCTTTTGCAGAAAAAAAAGTCTAAAGATTCAGACAAAGCAAATGCCTAGTTTCAACATCTTCAGGATGACAGATTTTTTTGGAACAACTCCTCATTTCCCATTTTGAATATTAAGAGCTATCTGAAACAAACCATTTAAAACTGAAGAAGTGTCATTGCAAATTAAAACAAATACTGAAGTCTCAATTCATTCTGAAAACAGAGAGCCTGTCTTCCACAGAGATCGTCTTACTATTTATATATATCTATCTTCATGAGACAACCCTCTTAATTCTTCAGTAAATATTTCCTTCATAGATTGTAGATGGTTTTGTTCCCTTTGGTAAATGTTTAGCTAAGTTTTGCATGTGGTATTTATCTCCATTAGTCTTTCCTAAAATGATCCTTCCAGCTCTTAATTGTCTAAATTCTACCCTATTAATGTCAATAAGGTGATAATCAGTTTTCATTTACACGGTCTTTTAGGAGAGTGACATTTGAACTTTGTAGGGGGTCTATTTTTTTTCTTTTAGGCTTGTAAAGTGGTGCTTCTTGGTACCAAAAAAAAAAAAAAAAAAAAAAGAAAAAATGCTAACAGCCTTAACTGAATAATTTTGATCTCCCTTGATTCCCTCTTTTTCAAGAGTCATAGTCAGTTGCACTTCAATTAGAATTTATTTTAGGCTTCCTAGCCGTAACTCATAATCCATCACATTGTTCCAGGAGCAATCTTCATGAAGGAGGCTCAACTCAGAAAGTGAAAAACAATTGGTATTTTTGAGTCTGGCACAGGAATTATGATAGGAGAACATTTTAACTTCAGCAAAAACTTTTTAAAAATCTGCCATTGGAAAGCTGACACAAGGAAACTAAAATATGGAAATATAATCATAGAATCATAGAATGGTAGGGGTTGGAAGGGACCTCTGAAGATCATCGAGTCCAACCTCCCTGCCAGCTCAGGAATACCCAGGGCAGGCCACACAGGAACAGATCCAGGAGGGTCTTGAAAGTCCCTAGAGAAGGAGACTCCACAACCTCTCCGGGCAGCCTGTTCCAGTGCTCTGTCACTCTGACAGTGAAGAAGTTTTTCCTCATGTTGAGATGGAAGTTCCTGTGTTTCACCTTGCTACCATTACCTCTTGTCCTATCAAAGGGCACCACTGAAAAAAGACTGGCCCCTTCTACTTGACACACACCCTTCAGATATTTGTAAACATTCCTAAGATCCCCTCTCGGTCTTCTCTTTTCCAGGCTAAACAGTCCCAGGTCTCTCAGCCTTTCCTCATAAGAGAGATGTTCCAGTCTCTTAATCAATTCAAATAATTTCACAGTTTTTGCGGGAGAGTGGCGAGAGGGGAAGTTTAACTATGTCTGAAACTGAATATTTATCCCTTGAGTTATATTCACATCAGGACTGGGTGCCTTTGTGTGTAGTGATTTATCCCCAGTAAGCTGGGATGAGACTAGAAGAAAAGGATGAGGCTGTTTGCCCACTTTAAGAAATGGTATCAGAAAAGAGGGGTATAATTCCATTCCTTTTTGCAAGTGAGCTAAAGAGCTCTTGGGCTAATGATGAACCACTTTCTACTGAGCCAATATCTGAGACTGCAAAAACAGACAGTCATTCCTTGGCTGTGCAGCAGCCTTGGAGGCTGTTATAAACAAACAGAAGCAGGGAACAAACATATCCTTTGGGAAGCAGATAGTTTGAAGTCGATATCCATGGTGAGACACTGCTGGATAGAGCAGACAGCAAAAGACAGCATCATGATGATGAAGGCATTTCTACACATGCTCATTAAAGATTTAGAGCAAGAAGAATTTATCCATGTGGAAATATAGTCTCCTGTCATATTGTCCATGTGGAGAGCAGTGCTGCCAAGCATCTTCCTACCTGTAGCTATTTGCCACAATTGTTACAGCTCTCAAGGCTTCTTTCTGTGGTCAGGATATTTCCCCAGAATGGTTGGAGTATTCAATGCTTACAGATGTGTTCCAGTTCTCCTCTCTCTTCAGCCCTAATTTAAACCCTGCTATAGGCATATTGTTCACTCACAAGCTTACAACCTGTGCAAGCAGGGGGAGGACACACTTAATTGTGGGAGGCAGATAATGGCCACTGTGTATTATCTACGCACAGACCTCTGGTGCCTCACCGTGTCCAGAATAATTGCAATGATGGACAAATCTGCCATTGCCCATTGCAGCTGTATTTCTGGACTGAAAATATGGAAGAGAAGCTGCTTTTTGAAATTTCACTCAGCTTGGCTAACAGCCCAGCTCTGCAGACTTGGAAGACTTTCTATCATAATATTTCTCTGAAGCTAGCTGTGAGAATAAATGGCATGAGGTATGTTTGGCTCAAGAGTTGAGAGTTTAACATTTTTGAAGAATCTTTTCTTGTTTGTTATGGAGAAAATCCCAAATTTCTTGCTTAGAAGTCCAAGTTCCCTGCTGCTATGGGGCCCCATTTGAAAATCTTGCCTAAAAGGGAGAAGTGCCCTCCTGTGTAAATACTTACCATTAACATTTCTACTCTCAGATGTACTAATTACTATGGCAGAAGTACTTCCACAGTGGACAAGGCAGATTGACCTCCTGGTTGGTCCTAGGAGTGCAGAGAGGACAAGAGTGCTAAATATGGTGAAACTACACCTTACTTGTATGGCAGCCATCTAACACTCTGGGCAAAGCTGAAGTGCTGAGAAGAGGCAAATCATGAAGAGGGAAGAGCTGGTTACCTTGGTTTCTGCTAGAAACACTTGGAGTAAGGTCAAAGTAGATTTTTTTGCACAGTATCTACTCTATATTTTGCTCTAGTCTGCCCAATGGGAAGTTACTGAGCATCATGAGCACTACTTGATTGACGAGAAGCTCAACAGGAGCCAGCAGTGCACTCATGAAGCTCAGAAGGTCAACCATATCCTACGATGCATCAAGAGGAGTGTGGCCAGCAAAGCAAGAGATTCTCCCCTTTTACTCTGCTCTTGTGAGACCCTACCTCAAATACTGCATCCAGTTCTGGTGTCCCCACCACAAGAGGGACATAGATCTATTGGATCGAGTTCAGAGGAGGGCCACAAAGATGATCCAGGGACTGGAGCACCTCTGCTACGAGAATAGGCTGAGTGAGCTGGGATTGTTCAGCCTGGAGAAGAGAAGACTCTGGTGGGACCTTATAACTGCCTTCCAATACCTGAAGGGAACCTACAGTAAGGCTAGAGAGGGACTCTTCACAAGAGTGTCTGGCAATAGGCTGAGGGGAAATGGTTTTAAACTGAGGGAAAATAGGTTTAGATTGGATCTTTGGAAAAAGTTCTTCAATACGAGGGTGGTGAGACTCTGGAATAGATTGCCCAGAGGGGTTGTGGATGTCCCCTCCCTGGAGGTGTTCAAGGCCAGGTTGGATGAGGCCTTAAGCAACCTAGTCTAGTTGAGAGGCATCCCTGCCCATGGTGGGGAGGAAGGATTAGATGATCTCTAAGGTTCCTTCCAGCCTAAGCCATTCTATGATTCCATGATACTTCTTTAGGAGCAGTAGAAATCTGGGGTATCCTTGATCATACCTAACTCATGGGCAGAGGCTCAAACATATAAATACTAGCAGATCCTCCAAGATTTGGAGTGCTTAGCTGAATATCCTGCTATTACCACAATTCTCATAAGAAAGAATTGAGGAGAAACTTCTAATCTGTGAATTTACAGTGATTTTATTCTTCGTTGTGGGCAATGCCACTAGTAGAGACAGTAATGCCATTAGCGTATCTCATAAGATGGGTAACTCTGAAGACATAACATAAAGATCTGAAGGGATCTTCTTCTAGATATGTAAGATATACAAAGAGGCCTGTAGGGTTGTACCAGAATTCCAGGACCTGAAAGCGCCATTGCAAAATTTCAGAACCGTAAAACACATACCACATGTTCTCAAAGCTGAGGAAGGAAAAGAGCAGGTTCCAAAGAATGGAAATCCCATGGCTTTGCCTAAGAAGTGTTTGGGTGATGTCTGCAGCTGAGTCTGGCTCTGTCATAGGGCACCTCAAAAGCACAGTTATCTGCAAGGAAAAAACAACCCTTTTCATGAGTCATGGGACACAGAGTTGGTTTGGGAGCTGTGTTGCCTCATGCCTTTCAAAAGCTGTAGCTGTCTAACTTTGGACACTGTAAATACGCTTTCACATTTTTAGACTGGCTCCAGATGCTGTTAGAAGGCCCACTGTGTGAAGTGAAAGCTTTTTAGGGGATAGGAATGTCAGGACACATTTTTGTTCTAGCAAGAAGAAAGCTATAAAAAATTTCCTCTGGAAGCAGTCAAAATTCCCAGCCATAGGTAAGGCCCTTTGTTTCAATAAAAAGCATTGTCATTGCAATAATATAGTAATTACATTCTGAGTTACCATTTTCACAAATCATCAGGTTTAATGAACAAAGCAAACCCATCTTTGATCATTTTGTTCTCGAATTCTGTCTGAGCATGCAGTTTCTACAGACCATCTCAGGAAATTTTGGACTGTTTCCTAATTCCTGCCTTATCTGCTGTGGGAAGCAGCGTTTTCATTCCTATTTATTTACAAAGTGATCTGAGGGAGCAATTTGAAATTGCTGTAGCATTTTCTCTCCTGTTTGTAGATTGCAGTCTTCATAGGTGTGTTTTGAGTTCAAGAATATTTAAAATTTTCAGCTTTGAGGATTCAGCAAATGTTTTGTGGAGGTTGTTGTTTGTGTTTTAAATTTACTGATCAGCTGTAATTGATCATATCAGTGTTTTGACTGGAAGAGTGTGAATTACCTTTCCCCATGTCTAAGCTGCTTGGGAGATTAAGGTGTGATTATGGATATGTGTTCAAAATCCTCTTGATGGAAGAATAAGGTCTAACAAAAAAACCCCAACAAACAAGTAAAAGCTTGTGAAAACAAGAATACAGAGACTAAAAACATGACCCAAGGGAGTGTGTTTAAGTATTGAAAGGAATAATCTCAGATAATTTGGAGTAGGAAATTCATGTGGCCTGAGGACCTCACAGTACTGTGCCTTGTTCCCATATGGGTTTGCAAAAAGCACAAAGGCTTCAGGATACAAAGGGCCATTTCCTTTCTCCCTCCATGCAGAGCCTCATCTTAATGCAAGAAATGGAAGACAGCATGAATAGCTCACTTGATCCAAAAATGAGTTGGGGGTAAAATGTATTCTGGTCAAACTTGGAGGACAGCATACACTCCATTAATATACCCAAGCTTGTCCAGTGCTGCTTGAGTAGGTGGTGCAAATATGGCATTAGTTGTACTAATTGGGGAAAGATGGAACTATATCAGACGAAAGGCTGATAGTTCATCTTGACCGCAAAGCCTTATAATTAAGTCAACAAGACTGGTCTTTCAGCTGCCATACAGGATGTACACTCTGAAACACTTTGGTGCACCGGCAAAGACCAGAGTTCATCCCTTCCCATGGGAGACCTAATTAAGACTGATGGCCATGAGGGACTTCTAAAAGGACAAAGGGAGAAGAAGCTGAAAAATGAATGTGGATTAAAAGATGAAAGCCACTTTCTGCATACTATCATGGAATCATAGAATGGTAGGTGTTGGAAGGGACCTCTGGAGATCATCCAACCTCCATGCTAGCACAGGAACACCACACAGGAACAGATCCAGGAGAGTCTTGAAAGTCTCTAGAGAAGGAGACTCCACAACTTCTCTGGGAGGCCTGTTCCAGTGCTCTGTCACTCTGACAGTGAAGAAGCTTTTCCTCATGTTGAGGTGGAACTTCCTGTGTTTCATCTTGCTACCATTACCTCTTGTCCTATCGCAGGGCACCACTGAAAAGAGACTGGACCCTTCTACTTGACACCCAACCTTCAGATATTTGTAAACATTCATAAGATCCCCTCTCAGTTTTCTCTTTTCCAGGCTAAACAGTCCCAGGTCTCTCAGCCTTTCCTCGTAAGAGAGATGTTCCAGTCCCTTCATCATCTTTGTAGCTGTCCATTGGAAATACTCTCTATAATATTTCCCTGTCCCTCTTGAACTGGGCAGACCAGAACTGAACACAGCACTTTAGATGTGGTGTCACTAGTGCAGAGTAGAGCGGGAGGAGAACCTCTCTCGACCTGCCAGCCACACTTTTCTTTAGGTACCCCAGGATACCATTGGCCTTCTTGGCCACAAGGGCACATTGCTGTTCCATGGATAACTTACTGTCCACCAGGACTCCAAGGTCCTTCTCCATGGAGCTGCTTTCCAGTGGCTCTACCCCTAACCTGTACCAGTACATAGTGTTATTCCTTCCCAGGTGTAGGACTCTAATCCTAGTTGAACTTCATTAGGTTTGCCTTTACCCAGCTCTCCAGTCTGTCCAGATCTCACTGGATGGCAGCACAGCCTTCTGGTGTATCGGCCACTCCTCCCAGTTTAGCATCATCAGCAAACTTACTAAGGCTACACTCCATCACTTCAGCCAGATCATTGATGAAGATGTTGAATAAGACTGGACCCAGAACTAACCCCTGGGAAGCACCACTAGTTACAGGTCGCTAGCTGGACTTTGCACCAATGATCATAACCTTCTGAGCTCTATTGTTCAGCCATCTCACTGTCCACTTTTCTTACCTACATTTCTTGAGCTTACCCACAAGGACGTTATGGGAGACAGTGACAAAAGCCTTGCTGAAGTCAAGGTAGACAACATTCACTGCTCTCCCTGCATTTACCCATTCAGTCACACCATCATAGAAGGCTGTCAGATTAGTCAGACATGACTTCTCTTTAGTAAATCCATGCTGGCTACCCTTGATTACCTTCTTTTCTTCGATGTGCTGAGATACAATCTCTAGAATGAGATGCTCCATTGCCTTTCCAGGGTTGCAGGTGAGACTGACTAGTCTGTAGTTACCAGGGTCTTCCTTGCCCTTTTTGAAGACTGGAGTGACATTGGCTTTCCTCCTGAGTTTGCCTAGTGAACAAATGGGAGAAGGACAGAATTTGGACACTTGCAATATAAGATCCCTTTTAAACACTCTTTTCTGCCCTCAGAGGTTATCTAGCAGGATTCACACACTGAGATGACTATGAGAGATTCTGCTGAAAGCTTACCTGGATTTATCAGTTATACAGTAAGACTGCTGCACTGGAATTACTTAGGAAATTACTTCATACTATTAATGTAATGAAAGAAGCTTCCTTCTCTGCCTATCACCCGCATGTCTGAATCAATATTTAGCTTCTAATTCAATGTACTTCTTTGTTTGAGAGTGATGTTTCTTCCATTTTCATTTCACAGTTTCATCAGTATTCCTATCTGTTAAAACAAATTAGACCAGTTAGTCCGTTGGTGTCCCTGTACACATGTCAAAGTTTTATATATGTGCCTGTTTTCACATTTTGGTCTGCAGAACTGACAGTAACAATTACAATATTTTATTCACAGATGAGCAGTGCCACTGGTTCTGATCTTTTTTTACCAGAAACTCAAGCACATTACTCTGTTACACTTCCTTAACATCCTCAGAGTGCTCACTTTTACCAGCAAGCGATTACAAAGAAATATTCTATAGCATCTCTCTTGCTGTTCCTTTCCTTTATGATGTTAAATACAGTCTTCATTATCTGTTATCTAGTATTAATTTCTATTTTTTTTCAGCATGTATGGTATAAATTGAGATGATACTGGTTTTAACTGGTGATGCTTATGGTACAATTCAAGCCACTGGGATCTAGACCTGGATTATAAAGTGTGCTCTGTGAGCTTGACCTGGAAAACCTGTAATTTCATCAGCATATAGGGGGACATCTTCAAGAGGCCAAACTCTAGTCCATAGCAATTACCATAGTTTCTTAATACAAGTAATTAATCCTGAATGAAAACAAACATTAGCACTGTTGTGGAAGAATATAGTGGTAAAATCAGTATATGAAAGTCTCACATGGGAAATACTTTGAGAGGGAGCATAGAAGTATTGACAGAAAACATGAAACAGCAATGAAGTTGAAGGTCTCCAGTATCTCAGAAGAGTTTGTTTTGTGGTCAAGAATATGCAGACAATTTCAGAAAGAAAGTTTCTTGGAATTTAAAGGAAATCATACAGATTTCTCTGCTCTTTGAATAGAGTTGCCAACTCATTTGAATGCATATGCTTCCATCCATATTTTTATCACTTATTTACATGCATAGACACACACTTTGAGCTATGCATCTGTGTTTAAAAAATCACACAAGAGCCACATACCACTCTGAGCAGGTTTTTTTGTTGTTAATACATATATATATCAGGCCAGCCAGACAAATAGCAATAATATTTCTCCTGCTTGCTCATTCTTGGATGTCTCATTTACATATTTATGCAGCTTCTATTTTCTTTTTAAAGTAAAACCCTATGAAATGATCTGCCTAGACTTTCACAAGGACACAAATCACTGAGCTTCTGAAATTTTGATTAATTCTACCCACTTAATTTTTGCAATACTGGACTCTTCTGTGAGGCTGTGCTATCATTCATTTGCCTTCAACAGAGGCACAACAGCTCCGGAATGAACTCTTAATTATGGTCAGTATTTATGTCAACACTGTCCATAACAAAACAAAACCTGATTGCTTATCAGCTTTTTTATATTTATCTTGTAGAGCTGACCTACTTGTACTATCATGCTAAGTTACTCAACAGAAACAGGAATAAAATAGGATAAGATATGTATTGGTTTTATTTGTTTATTAATTTTCATTAAAACAACAAGCAAATCACAAAACTGCTAGAAGAAAGACATGCAGCTAATCAAAACAAGCTGTAATGTAAAACCTAAGTACATTCGCAGGATTCGTTATACAGTCACATAGCCTTGCAGTTGTGACCTATGTGCTCTTTCTGTCTGCTTTGTAATCATTCATGCTGTGTTTTATATAGACTGAAAGACCTACAAGGCAAGAGTTATATCCTGGATTGTGGAACAGCCTTTGTGCTGTGCCTCCAACAGCAAAACACATGCTTGTACCAACATCAGATTATACCAAGAGGTGTAAATCCAGCTCAGCTATCAAAGGAAGGATGAACCCAAAATAGAAAATAAATTAGTTGCCTAGCATAAATCTTCCCACTTCAGCACTAGTGCTGGATATAAATTCTCTGATGGAGAAAAAAGCTTTTCTGGGAAATCCCAGCGTTTGAGCATGCAGTACTTAACCTGAAACATCTTGGTGTTTTCTGACTTTTCAAAGAATACACAGATGATCATTGCCCCATGACCAGGGAACCAAAGATGAGATTTATTCCTGCCTTTATAGCCCTCCCTAATAGAAGATTATATAGAGAGACAGAGCCAGACTAACACTGAGTGGAAGGATCTTATGCTGCACAGCGGAGGCACAAGGGGCAACAGTTAACAGTTACGTCAAGGGAAATTCTCATTGCATGTAAGGATTTTTTTTCCTTCCCAGTGAAGGTGTTGTCCAGAGAGGCAATGATATCTCCAGCCATGGATATTTCAAAACTCAGCTGGACAAGGACCTCAGCAGCCTGATCTACCTTTGAAGTTAGCCCTGCTCTGAGTAGGACTTTGGAGGTCCAGACTAGCCTAAATCATTCTGTGACTCCTTGATTTCATATAGAAGAAAACCTGATGTTTCCACTTGATTTCATCAACTAAGGTGTCCTTTATAGCAGTAGAGAGAAGCTGGGTGCTCCTTCTTTTCATCCTAAGCTGTTTAGGTCTGAGAAGTTGCACCTAGAAGGGCCTGTTTCTTTCCATTGGCTACAAAAGACATCTAAGCCACCTGACTCATGTGTGGGCACCTACATGGCAGACAACTGCATTTAGATAAGAAGAACAGAACCTCTTCTGCCTTCTGAAAAGACAGTTTGGCAACAGGGATCCAGAACTCACAGACTGTGTGGCCTCAGAGGAACTTGACTGGATATGGGAACCATGTAAGACTTCAGCACTCAGTGAAATTCATATTGTTGGTTATGTATTCTGAATTTTTTTTTCCTATATCTGTATCATCATAGATACTGAGGGGCTCTGCAAAGGTCCTTTCATTGAATTTAACTGATGTTTTAACAATTTGAATGAGCTTGTGCATCCTCTGAGGAGTTTCCAATTTGGTTTCAGCCTTGTTCAACCTAAAAAAAA
The DNA here is from genome assembly GCA_025345505.1 of Todiramphus chloris collaris. Lineage (NCBI taxonomy): Eukaryota > Metazoa > Chordata > Aves > Coraciiformes > Alcedinidae > Todiramphus > Todiramphus chloris. The sequence continues at coordinate 40,677,936 of JANVCC010000021.1, forward strand.
ATTAAAACAGAGTTCTCATGATATTCTACTTTTTGGGAAACTCACAGTGCCCAAATGAGGGTTGAATGCTGAAAATAGATTCTTGAAGCTGTTATATTCATATTCAAATGAGATGATCACTGTGTTAGTCCTGCAGCCAGGTCTGCAAGAAAGGGAAACTGAGCATAAGAAATATTTGCATTGCAGTCTATTTTTGAGCCTGATGAGGTAATAGCTAATGTCAAAGGATTGTCCTGATTTGTGCATGGTTGAAAAGAGTCATTATATTTAGAGAGATATTTCCAGTATAGAAATTTCACAATAGAAGAAGGGTAGAGTGTAAGTCCCTTTACCTATCAGATACCACGCCAAATGGGTGACCTACATCTATTACCTCTGAAATGCCATCTAGAGGGGCTTTCTTACGAAACTGGTTACAAAAGGTAAGGATATTTTCTGCAGCCAGGAGAAACTCTGCCAAGGGGCAGAGTCCTTTTACTTCCTTTCCTCTGAATTCTGGTTTGACTCTGACAGAGACTTGGCATTCCCAAGGCAATGAGAGTAACAGGCATTTCTTGTCAGCACCTGGGAGCAAAGCCATTAGAATCCCTTTTTTTCTAGGAGGTACCAGTATGTCTCCCACAACTGTACACACATTTTTAATTAAGACATGACGTTTCCTACCATCTTTCTGAGCCAGAACAGATGTTGCACTCCAGTGAAAGGATCTTCCAAGATGACTGGAGAATTCAGTGACATACGGAAATTAATGGGATGCTTGTGGTCACATTTATCTCAGCATCACTTGCCACGAGGAGGTCCTGATCATGAGTACAGCCTTTGGGGCTCTTCCACCACATCAGTCCAACAGTTATTACTAAAAGTAATGATAAAACCACTGCTCTCAAGGTACTCAGAAACTTCAGTGACTATAAATAACACCTCTGAGTGGTGAAAAAACATATTTATGCCAGTAAGTGAACTCTGTCTTAGGTGAAGAGAATATTGTTCCATGCTGGAACAAGCTGGTAGGAGCAGTGGGAATAGTCTCGACCAGTATTTGAGTGTGGGTGGATGCCAAACCATGCACTTCCCACCAGTGGATGAGCTGAGACCTCCACAAGAGGCCAAGGCACCATGCTGTGACAGGCTCTGTATCCTTTGCTCCCTACATGGTCAGCCTGCACCAAAAAGCGTATGCCTTAGCTCAGCTTGGCAGCCTCTCTGTTGGTAGGACCAGTGCCAGCTGTGATCTAAAAGCTGAGAACTTCATCCACCCAGCACTGAGCCCCGGCTCCTCCATCCCACCTTCCAACAGGACTCCTCAAGGTGCATCTGCCCCTGATATACAGGTTGGAGTCTTCCAGAGCACAGGTAGCATTGGCACACATGCACAACATACCATACACTCATATCTTGGGAAACCTGCCAAAAATCAGGGAGAATTTAGCCTCTTCTTCTGTGCTGAAGGAGAAGACATTTTATGGTAGCAATAAGAACAGAGTTTGATCTGTTGGTTCTGAAGCCGACAAATGTCAAACATGTAAAACTAAAGGAGCACTTGTTTTGAAGACAGATAGGCTGCAAAAATGAATTGGCTTTGCTTTCCAGATCCTCCTACGAGTCCCCAGAATAGTTGGTGTGGTTTGCAATTACACCATCCTATTTCTGAGTGTGTTTTCCTCTCTTTTGTGCTGGCACCAAAGAGGAAAGAAGAAAAAAAAAAAATGTCCTTCTCTGCAACAAGAGAAACAAGAGGCTCGCTACATTTCATGTGGGTAAAATCAAAAGGGGAGTATATGCAGGTACAACTGTTTCCACAGCTACACGCATCTCCGTCGCAGGATAAAGGGGGGGTTTGTAAATGGCCTGGTGTCCCTGTATTGACATTTCCTCCGTAGGCAGCACTCCGGCTTTGTGCGGGTGCCTGGCACTTGCACACAGCTCCGCTCTGTTATGGAAAGCCAGGCATGCGTGAGCTGATTGCTGGAGACAAGCGAGGAAAAGGGGGATCGCGGTGAAGACGAGTCAGATGGGGACAGGGAACACTGTGTCTTTTGTGGAGCGGTGTTAAGAGGGAGAGGGAGATGAGAGCGATGTTTGCACGGCATGCCCAGGGCCCCCCCTTGCTCCCCAAACCGATGTTGGGAAAAGGCAGACCTGCTGGATCATGGCGTGACCATGCATCAGGAAAATGAAAGCCTTGGGGTGAAATATAACTCCAGTGCAATTGTGGAATACAAGTCCTGGGAGGAAGAGGAGGGGGGGTGGATGGAAATCACGCTGTTGCTGCTATGGAAACCAAATCCTCCCCATCACAGGGAGGAGATGTGCCAAAGTCCTGTGCAGCCTGGCTTCTGCTCACATCACAAGCCAGACCCCCCTGCTCCCCACCTCTCTGCTCTCTCCTAAGACCTTAAGGGTTTCAAGGCCTTGCGTACAGAAACAAAGGGTTACGAAGCTACAACAGTGTTCAACCAAAACCTTCTTGGCAAAATACATTCAGGTCTTTCTCTGAGAAACCCCAGAGGCTTTCCAGTTATTATGTGCTGTTACAGGAATGTGAAGATTTTTTTGCTCCCCCCCGAATCAGATTGAGGGAAAAGAGGGGTTTAGAGGGATCACCTGTGTTTCATGTTTCCCTCTGGGCTTTTTTCCACTGCTGTGGTTTGATGAGAGGTACTGTCTGAAGAATTTATTTTGGAGTGGGGTTCTTGGGTGCGAATAATGTAGCAGAGGAAAACATGCTTCCTATCCATGTTATTTCTGCTGCGTTTGTGTCTGAGGAAATGAGAGCAGACATTTTACTGGTGGAGGCAAGGGGAAGCAAGGACTGGGAAAGGAAAAGAAAGAGGTTGATAAGGGCTGAGCAAGGCCTCTCATTAACTTCTCTTGATCTGTGCTTGTGGCAAGCTGTGGGGTATGGAAAATGGTTGCTCTCTAAGCCCTGGACATAGAAATATCTTGGGGGTTTTTTTGTTGATGGTTTTTGTTGGTTTGGTTGTTTTGTTTTTTTAACAGCAGCTGTGTTCATTATGGTGCCTGTGTTCATGGCAGTTTTGTATTTATCAGTTTTCTTATACCAGTGCCAGAGGCATGTTGCTCAGTGGGTTATGGCAAACAGGAAGAGCTGGTAGCCATATATTTACTGCACCATCCATACACAAACCCTGTATTTCAGAGAAACCTCTTCAACAGGCCAATCTGCAAGTGAAGTAGAGCCCAAGGCATAAAATGATCATAGATGAGCTTGAGAACTCTGCTCAGAGGGAATCCTGGTACCTGCTGGGATGAGGACAGGACTATCTGCTGAATTCTTCAGGTGGTAAAAGGACATTCCTTATATTAGGAGCCAAAAAGCCAGGTACTGTGCCAGTGGCATAGGATGTTACTGGAACTGGGAAAAAACTTCAGGGAGGTATGTCTACCCTATTCTTTTATTATTCCCTTTGTATCTATAATTACCTGCCACTGGAAAGCCTGAGTACAGCTATTCTGCTAGTCTGAAACAGTTCACTCTGCAAGGAATAGTCCCAGGTAACTAAAAAGCACCAGTCATGGGTATATTATTATGAATTACCAGCAAGTATTTACAGGATTTTGACTTGATTGAGGTTTATGGGACTTGGTCTATCTCTTTGGATATCAGCAGAGATAACCCATGTACATTGATGTGATTGCCAGTATCAACCCTACTTCCTGCTACCAAAGGTTTCTGGGGCCACACTGGAGGGCCTGTGGTATGTGTTATGAGGCTGCAGAGCATTTTAGCCATGGCTAAAAGCAAAAAACATAAACATCTTAAGACAGAGACCTGGCTGAGTCCCAAGAGAAGGGCTGAAGCTGGTAGGAATGTCACTGCTCTAATGATCATCAGCCTCTGCAAAGACAGGAGCAGGAAGAATGTGAAGCATTTGTCGTATCTGCCTCGTTCAGTGACAAAAGATTCACCCTCTGTTATGAGCCCATTTTGGTTACAGTAAAACTCCTTCATGCTTCACTTCAGTGAGTTTCAGTGAAAGGTCAGGAGGGGGTGGGCACTGGAGCAGCTAATTCAGCAATTGTACAGTACCCACTCTTAGATTCTTGGGGGTTTATTCTGTATTAAAAATAAGAAACTGTTGTTTACTCCGGGATTACTGAATGGCCTCTGTTCCCATGATACCTAGAGGAGGCTGACAATTATTCTCCCTGGGTTCTCCCTGGAGCTATTTTCTTTGCTAGCAGGGAGGAAATTGTTCATGTTTCAGTTGCGCTACCGTTGTTCCAGCTGCCAGAGCAGGAATGTTTGTCCGCCAGCCTGCATCAGTGGCAGCGGCTCCCCTTCAGACCTGCCATCTGCTAACGTTATTCCTATTATCATCTGCGCGATGGCAGTGCCTAGATGGACGTCCCTCTGCTCCAGGCACTGCTCCAGCGTGTCAGGAACAGCAAAGGGGGCACAGTGGGGACAGGTAAGGGACACAAGGGACTGGAGAGCGGGACTTGTCTGCCCCAGTCATCTAGGTGAGCTGGGAACAGGGCCTTGAACTGCATCCTCCTGACTCTGGCCCCTCTTGGTCTCTTAATGAAATCTCTCCTTAAATATCCACTGTAAATACCAGCTGCAGTACAAGATAAGCGTGTCCTAGTCCACAGTTTACAAAACAAGGCTTCTTATAAACATCCTCAATTCAAATCCTTGTATCATCTGGCAAGATAAAAAAAAAGGAGAGGAATTTTCAGTTCACCCAGTTCTGAGCTGACAGGGATCCTCTGTGACATGGGGTCCTCACTGCTCTGAAGGGTATTTTTTGGGCAGCTCATGAGGTCCCACAACGAGCTTCCTTTGAAGCCTGTATTTTTGTATGCTATAGTCTTGGCTTGGGCCTCACTGTGCATGAGCCTCTGTTGTAAGAAATGAAACCCACCCCAGCCCTGACCAGCCCTTGGCGACTTGCGAGGCTGTGCTCAGATACACCCTTCGAGCCCGGCCGTGCTGAAACTTCACCCGAAGATAACACCGGACATTTCACCTCTGTCTTCCCCGGTTCTCTTTGTCCGGAGCCGGGGAGGATGCTAGGGCCGGCTTCACCCCGCAGAGCCTGCAGTGCCGGAGCTGCACCACGGAGCGGCACCGTCCGCCCAGCGACGCGGGGCACGCCCGGGGACCGCCACCCGCCCGGGGACCGCCACCCTCCCGGGGACCGCCACCCGCCCGGGGACCGCCACCCTCCCGGGCACCGCCACCCTCCCGGGCACCGCCACCCGCCCGGGGACCGCCACCCGCCCGGGGACCGCCACCCTCCCGGGCACCGCCACCCGCCCGGGGACCGCCACCCGCCCGGGCACCGCCACCCGCCCG